>RZIQ01000026.1:0-300489 GCA_003992365.1 Aureobasidium sp. P6
CTCGCCGTGCCGTTGACGTTACTGCTTCTTCTTGACTCGCTTCCACTCAGACTGGCGCGGCCGGCTGCGTCTGTTGACTTGTCGCTGAATGCACGTTGGATCTTTTCCTTTCGAGCGGCCAGGTCGATATTGTCCAGCTCGGGTATCTTTTTCTTGCGGAATCTTGATGTGTCATTCTTTTGCGAGGCAATCGAGGACTCGAAGCGCTGGCCAGATCGAGCTCGGGAGGCGGCTGTTGAGGCGGCAGAAACAGGGGGCCTAGGTCGTGAACTTCTTAGCGGAGGAGACTTTAAGGGAGGGGGTGCGTGAATGAAGGCTTCGAGACTGCGCCCCTCAGGAGCGCGTTGACATTGTGACAAGGGGTCGTACCGTGTGTTGCCGAGGGAGGGCAGGGCTATGGTATTTGAGCCGGACGACGGAGCACGTCGAGACGAAGTATGACGAGAGCGAGGCGACGTAGGAGCGGGGAAGTGGTTGATCGACTGGCCCATTTGGGAGATGTGGCGCGAAGTGGTTGGCGACAGAGGCTCCACACTGACGGAGCGTCTAGAACTGCTGACGGGAATCCGCGAGGGACTGATCAATGAGGCCGAAGCATTGCGAGGAAGCGACTTGTACGAGACGGGCTTGATTGAAAGGGCGGAATCGGCGTCGGGAGCGATGAAAGCGCTGCGCGCACGCCTGTGGCTCGTGCTAGGGCGAGTGCGACTCGAGTGGAGCGTCAAGGGCAAGTCGTATTCAGCATTGGAAAGTGATCGCTTGTGCAGGCCTGAAGAGCGGGCCGAAGATGAGCTCAGACTGCCATCGGAGCCTCGACGAGGAGCCAGAGAGAAGAAGCTGTCATGGGCCGGATCATGAGAATCATGATTGCGGGTGCGGGAGGCAGACGTGCGGACCTTGGTACGACGGGTCGGACTTTTCAGCGGCGAGATGGTGTCTTGAGGAGTGGTGAGGCGAGCTTCAGGCGAGGAAGCTGTGCGGGTTCGGACGGGCGAGCGTGTCGGGCGGTGGAAACGAGACGGTGGAGCGACTCTGGGAGGGTGATTGTCCTTGGTTGACTGCTGATTGAAACGATTGACCAAGTCCTTGATGGATCGTTGGGAAGAGGCCGTCGAGAGCGAGCGCGGCGTGTCAAGGTGGCTGGAAGTGGTGGCAGCTGCGACGGGGTTCGAGGCCGCACGTGTTGGTTCGGACGGCAGTGGATCCATCTTGTCGTCGTGTAGAGCGAGCGAGCAGGATCAGGACGGGGTCGGAAACGGGGCAATTGCTATAGCGGCGCCGGGTGCATTGCTTTCTGCTCAGCGGATGCTCATGGCAGGACAGCAGCACAAGAGGCGTGTGCAGACGTGTGCGTGGTCGATTGCGGTTGTGACAAGAGTGCTTGTTTGCTCTGGCCTTCACAGCGGCACCGTTTGCAGCGATGATGTAGTGTGCCGCGAAGCCCGCGTCGGTCGCGTTTGCTTGGGCTGTCGTCTGTGGCTGTAGGAGGGGATGGTTCGACTGCTTCCTACGAGTCTCGCGGCGTGCTTGTTCGTTGTCGTTGGAGAGGACGGGCGGGTCGGGGGTTGCACCAAAGGTCTATGTCACTTGTCCGGCCGTCGACGAATTACAGAAGGAAAGGCGGCTGCTCTTGCCTTGACCACATCACCACAAACGGCTGCTTGGCTGCCCCAAAAAGAAGCCTCCAACTGGAAATCTGCCGCCATACGATCTGAATAATCCAATGCCCGCCGTCATCAATCAAAAGACAATTAATTTGTATCGTGTCCCACCACCGTGGACACTTTCGACCCGCCCTCAGACCTCTTGCTTGATCCAACCCGCCTGCATCTGACACTGCATGCTGTTCATCTCCACCAAAATGGTCCCCTTTTGCTACGACGTTCGCGTTTCACCTCTCTTGCCAAATCCTGTCCGTTTGCTCTTTCCCCGTCTCGAGTGGCCCTGGACCCCTATGGCCTGTGTCACTCAAACCCACCGCTCGCCTGTGCTTTACTTGCTCCCTGACCCTTCTTTTTCTTGTTTTGAACACGTCTCGGGCAGCAGAAAACCTGTTCTTTTGTGGCCTGGTGCCGTGAAGAGCATGCCACTGTCCCCACGCTGTCTTCACGCTGGGCCATTCCATGTCGACTGCCATGACTCGAAGTTAAAGCTTTTTAACGTTTCTATAGTGTCTGCGGCAAGCCACTAGTTCTGTGCGCCTGCAAGCTGCTGCTTGACAGAAGGCATTCCTCGCCTCGGTCCGCGATCGGGGATTTATCTTCTTCCACGCACTTCGGGACAGCAACTTGTCAGACTGAAAATGTGACAACTACTCTAATAACATCCAGGCGATAGAGAAATGGACATTCCTGATGAGCTCCACAGCGATTGATTGATTTAGTGTCTATGATGGCAACACGCTTCAAGCCTCCTTGCTTCTTTTATTTACTTCCATTATTGCCAGCCTCTCCGGCCTCCATCATCTTCAATTCGTTCTCAATCTTCCTGTGCGCAAATGTGAAGCGAGGATACAGGAACGGACGAAGATCGTAGCGGTTGTCGTCGGGCGCATACTGCTCGGCGTAGTATGCCGGCGTAATTGTAGTCATCTTGTGTCGATTGATCGCATAGTAGTACATAAAGTCGCGAACCTTTTTGTATACTTCTTGAGGAGTGTGCTGATCGCGCCAGTCGACGCAGAGCTTCTCCCACATCGAATAGAGGCCAAATTTGCGGACCTTTCTGAGATAGCCGTAGACTGAAAGTTCTTTGTAAGACATGCCCATATCAACTTCGTCGGATTGCACATAATCGTCTGTGATGGGCTCAAGTTCAGCCGTGGGAGTTGCGTCGATGAACTGTTGTAGGATTGGCAGGTCGAATGCGTGTTCCGCCCATGCTATGAATCGGATCAAGTCCGTCTTGCTTATACCGCCGATCGGGTTGATGTCTGCGCTGCTGCAGTCGTACTTGGTGAGGTATCCTCGCAGAGCTTCGTCGACATTGGCCGAGCCGAGAACCAAAAGACCGCCATTACGTCCTTGACTGGTGGGCAAAAGCTGCCCGAAGGCGTAAGCAAGGATCATTCTAGTTCGACTCTGGAAGTTCTGCAACGCAAGATTCTCTGCTGCTTGGCCGCCATGCACCTTGAACCTTGGTTCAAAGTTGAGAGTTGTAGATACAAGATGTTTGACAGCGTTAAACACTTCATCGATGTTGCAATCGATGTGATTAGCACCAATTGCCTCGGCCAGTTCCTGAGCGCGGCTACGGGTCTCTTTGCTAGATTGCTGCTTCATGCCCATGAAGGCAGTAGAGAAGACCTTGCCGCAGAATTCCTGAGCAGACATATTGGACACGTCAGAGCCAGAACAGAGACGTGTGGCATCTTCGATGACTTGCTTGTCACCTTCCTTGATGGCTGCAACGACCAACCTGCACATCGAGAATACGATTGTGGCAGTCGCACATGAATCAATCCCACCACTGAGAGGCACAAAGTAACCTGCCGCCTTGGATCTTCTCAAATAGTCCCAAAGCCAACAAGCAGGACCGAGAGCGATCTCCTCTTCAGGCCTGTGGTAGCGGGGTTCAATCGCCTTTGCGATTTGTAGACGAGGGTTATGTTGGCTCTTCTTTGTCATAGTGAAGTCAATCTTGACTCTCTTGAACTCGTGGGCCTTCATAGCTTGCATTCCTCTGCTGCGAGATTGACGAGCTGACCAAATATCATCAAGATCGATAGTGGACGTGACCACTTCCACGTCACGCAGAGAGAACTGAGTGCCTTGCGCAACTGTCTGGCCGTTGATAGCAATTAGGGAGCAACCGTCATAGTACAACCGATCACCATCGCAACCTCTCTGGTTGGAGTACATGTAGACACCGCCCGATTTGGAGGCGTTCGTGATTAAATTGATGCGCGTATCAAGCTTGCGCAACTCATGATGAGAGCCACTGGAGTTGAGAATGATCTCTGCGCCGTTCAGCGAGTACTGAATATGAGGCGAGTCGGGTGTCCACAGTTCTTCGCAAAGTTCGGAAGCAAAAGTGGCATCCAAGGTTTGAAAGATGATATCGCCAATGGGCACTTCGGCCTGTCCGGTGAGTTCTTGAATTTCACTTGGAAGGGTGTAAGTGTCCACGCGATATCTGGTCCAGGGTGTAAAATAGCGCATCTCCCGATAGTTGCCGTCATTGCATAGATCGATCTTTGGTCTAATTGCAAGGATCTTGCCATTCAGGGTAAGAACTCTGGCATTGTGAGGAACATCATTATGGCGGACTGGCAGACCGAGATCGATAATGATATCCTGGGTGTCGGGCGAGCTGATAATCTCGGCCAGAACCTCCCAAGAGTGAGTGAATGTGTCGAGCTCCTGAAAATGATCAAGCAATCCATAACCTGGAATGCAGAGCTCTGGGGTGAGAATCAACTTGGATCCGGCTGCCTTGGCCTGGCGGATGGCATCCAAGATACGATCGCGATTGCCATCGAAGTCGAGAGCCCATTGATTGAGTTGGCAGGTCGATATGGTAGCCAAACGTCCCATTGTGAGATATTTGAGTTGCGATGCTGACAAAGACGAAAAAAAGGTGTGGTGAAGCAGGGCAGCTTCGAAGTTGTGGTTGTGGAAGCTGTGACTCCACGAATGTTCAAAGCGCGATTTTCACGTCAGGGCCTCATTCATTCGATCACCTATCAACACGTACATCAACTATTGTAACCGCAAAGCACATCAATTGATATGTCGTAAGAGTTCACAAGGAGAGCTTTGCAAGTACATGATCGATTTTCAAGAGGATTGTTTACCGTATCACTTCCGGCCATGCTGGTGTCTCAGTGCAGCGGAAGTCGTCTCTCTTTCGGATGTAGGCACAAAATGCTCCGGCTTGGCCCCCAGAACAACCGACAGTTGACTGTAGATCACGATGCCAAAAATGGTGTGCTCCACGGAGCGAGATCGTTCTCAGATACGACTCATCATATGGCGGGATGAGATACAAGCATGGCAACTGTTACGGCAAAAAGAGCTGGTCTGTACAACAGCAGTCACGGCCGGAAAAGGCTGGGAGTCTAAACCGGCTAGAGTGGTCGTCGCTGGTGTTGCGTGCAGGCTTCAAACCTTACCGATGCATCAAGTACAAACCCGAGCCGTTTCATCCTACGGATTTTCCACAGCGGTGCAAACACTTGCATGTCTGTGACACTTGTGCGACAACAAGGCTTGCTTCCAAGAAATTGCTCATGATCACACAAACCAAGAGTCGAATGAGAATTGAATGGATCAAGCAAAGTAGAGTGTAGTTCGTCTGAGCCGCAGAGACCAGCAACTGCCCCGCGTGGCGGGTTGTGCAAGTTGGATGGCTAGCTCCGCGCGATAAACAGATGCCAAGTTCAAGACCGAGGTGCAGCTCCATTGGCAAAGAAACAGGTTAGAGTTCAACATGGAAGGCGAGAGATAGAGATGGCCCGGGGTGTAAGAGTTGCGTCTCTGATGTTGGAATACCTATACGACCCTGCTGAGACGAACCACCTGCTGCAAATCAGAAAAAGGAGCAGCCGGTAGCAGCAAGCAATTTCATGAGTGCGATTACAAGTGAAAAGATAGATGAGAGCGGAGATGAGAATAGATGAATTTTGGGTTAGCGCCATGGTTGGTTGCCACGGTCCGGCGGCGCGGCGTCCACGCTGCTTCTTGCCCTTGCTCAGCATATTTATGTGTCTTGTCCCCATCAACCCTCGCCTTCCTCTCTTTGTCCCAATTAACCAGATTCTTGCATTCCTGCCTCTTTGTACTTCAATCTGAAGAACCCACAGATCATCAACTCTTAATTGACCAGTAAGTAACCACCATCCTGGCTTGTGCTTGGCCTGTCGATTATGACTCGCATGAACGCGCAATCCTCCCATGTCACTCCTCAGCGCTGTCGCATCTAACGCTTGAGCCTGCGTAGATCTTTGTCGCAAACATGCTCTACTCCACCATCTTCCTGGCCGCCTCGGCCCTCTCTGGCCTCGCTGCTGCTCAGTCCAGCAGCAGCAGCAACAGCACCTACTCTGTTGACCCTAACTCGGTCAGCCTAACCACCAGACAGTCTTGGTGCCGTGCCGAGACCAACACTTGCCCCGTCTTGTGTGGTAACTCGTTCAGAGTCAACTCCTGCGACGCTGTAAGCTCTTCTCATACATATGTTGCGTCGAGCGTCTAGCTGACTTGTCCCGCAGAACACTCTCCAATACGCTTGCACCTGCAACAACGGACTCCAGCCCGACTTGAGCCAGTACCAGAACACCATTGCCGCATTTGAGTGCAACGAATACAAGGGCCAATGTCTTTCCAACAACGCCGGCAACGCCACTGCTCAGAGAGAGTGCCAGCAGATCACTTGCGGCACCCAGACCGCCTCCAACCTCATCTCGTCGACCGCTGCTTCCACCAGCTCTGCTTCGTCTAGCGCTTCCAGCGCCGCCGCCAGTGTCACTTCTTCGATGGCCAGCGGTGCCTCGTCGGCCTCTGGCAGTGCTGCCACCGCTTCTGCCACCGGTGCCGCCAACGCCGTCACCGTCGGCAGCGGTGCCTTTGCCGCTTCCCTCTTCGGTCTTGTCGCCTACGTCCTGTAAGTGGGATGGGTAGATTGACTTGACATGGATTGTGGTTTGATGAAGGATACCCCCGAGAAGAAGCAATCACGGCACATTACACGAATGGTACCGGGCATGAGAACAGGCGTTTTTATTTGACCATTATCAGCGAAGGAGTTGTTCTTTTTTGGACGAAATGGCTTTCTATTCTATGCATCTGCAGCGATGCCTATTTGTTACACAGTAGTAATGATTCAATGCACATCATTGATCTCACCATGGACATGTTGCAATTGTTTTGGAGAAAATTATGGTGCAATTGATAAATTAAGGCTCGGAGCGCTCAAACGCGAGCAGGAAAAGCACGGGGCAGCATAGAGCCGGGGAAGTGCGTGGGCAATGTCGCACAGGAACTTGGAGAAACGAGTCAAGCCGCTGATCGAACAAGGAATATGCTCGTTGTGGTTGACGACAAGATTTGGAGATGGTGAATGGAGGGATGAAGTCGGAATAAAGGAGTCTAGATGTCATGTTTTGATGAGCGGCCCTGCGGCGGCGATCGCTTGAACCACCCTGACGGCACGCTTTGCATGCTTGCATCGACGACGAGTGACGTCTTGTGGAGAGCGGATCGCTACGAGCAAAAAAGTTCGCCAGAATGGGCAAACAGCAGAGGTGACGAGCTCTGTGCTACTAGAACCTAGTCCCAACGAACAGCTGCAAGATCCACCCGAGTGCGAATGCCAGAAATACTTATTGCAAGAGCCCGAGTGTGCAGCCTGCGTCGCTCCTTCCTCGACAGTAATCCCATCTGCAATCACCGCCGCTTCCCCAGCAATCTCGCACGCCCTCGCCCTCGCCCTCGCCCTCTCACCCACAACTCTCTCACTCTCCTCCCTAGAAACACATTCCTAGGACAACGCACCATGGCAACCCTCGGCGTCTATCAGAAGAAGCACAAGGTCGCCATTGTCGGTTCCGGCAACTGGTACGAGCAGCAGCAGCACCCACTCCTGAGAGTCTCAGTTGACTGACATCTTGCAGGGGCACCACTATCGCAAAGGTACGCACGCCAACAATGCTAGCACTTCTTCAAGAACCACGCCCTCGCTGTTCTGACCGTCCAGAATCCCGCTGACCGTCTCCGCCCAGGTTGTCGCAGAGAACACGCAAGCCAACGGCGATCTCTTCGAGAAGGACATCCAGATGTGGGTCTTTGAAGAGGAGGTCCCCATCCCGAAAGAGTCGAAACACTACAAGGGCGACGACAAGCCGCAGAAGTTGACCCACATCATCAACGACGTCCACGAGAATGTCAAGTACCTTCCCAACGTCGCCCTGCCCAACAACATCATCGCAAACGCCTCGCTCGAAGACACGGTCAAAGACGCCAGCATTCTCATCTTCAACCTGCCTCACCAGTTCATCGAAAAGACATGCAACACCCTCCAAGGCAAGATTCTGCCATATGCACGTGGCATCTCGTGCATCAAGGGTGTCGAGGTCTCTGACAAGGGCATTGAGCTGTTCTCCGAATGGATCGGCCGCAAGCTGAACATCTACTGCGGTGCTCTCTCGGGCGCCAACATTGCTACCGAGGTTGCTCTCGAGAAATTTTCCGAGACTACCGTCGCATATGACCCTCCAACCATGGACAGCCAGCAGCCCACTCCCAAAGGCTCACCCCGTTCTTCTGAGATCGATCTGTCCCAGCTTAGCGGCAAGCAAGACCAACACCAGAAGATCAAGCTTTGCCCATTGCCCACCGAATATCCTCCTCTGAGCCACGACAACGTCAAGAAGATCTTCCACAGGCCCTACTTCCACGTTCGCATGGTCTCGGATGTAGCTGGTGTTTCGCTTGGTGGTGCCTTGAAGAATATTGTCGCTCTCGGTGCTGGTTTTGTTGACGGTTTGGGCTGGGGCGACAACGCAAAGGCCGCCGTCATGCGTGTTGGTATTCTAGAGCAGGTCAAGTTCGGCAAGATGTTCTTCGCCGATTCAGTCCGCACAGAAACTTTCACCGAAGAGAGCTGTGGTGTGGCAGATTTGATCACTAGCTGCAGTGGCGGCCGTAACTTCCGCTGCGCAAAGATGAGCGTTGAGCGCGGCATGACCATCAACGAGGTTGAAGAGCAAGAACTCAATGGCCAAAAGTTGCAGGGAACCAGCACTGCTGCCGACGTCAACAACTTTTTGAAAAAGAAGGGCCTTGAAGACGAGTTCCCTCTCTTCACTGCTATCTACAGTGAGTTTAGCATTTCTTCACATTCACCTGTGCACCCACTGATTCCTGTCTACAGATATTCTTGAGGGCAAAGACAAGGCCGAAAACATTCCCGAGCGTATCGAATCGAAGAAGTACCCATGAAGCGACGACCCATTCACGTTCTCACGACCAAGGTTGACTGGCTATTAGGAGTTATTCGGGTCCCAGGTCAAAGCTATAAAAAGACCCATATATTGTTTTTCTGAAGAACAGGGTTGTATTGGTATGTAATAGAGGATGCATTATTGTATAACCAGCAAGCATAGTTGTAATGGTGAAAAACCTCATCTTCAAATCTCGTTTCATCACCGCCTTCCATTTGTGGCTTGATATAGGACAAACTCAGGCTCCCATCGCATCACGACCCCGGCAAAGAGGCCTGCCAAATGGCGCGATGTTTTTCTAAACAAAATTTACGTCCATTGAGAGAGCGTCGCCAGACTATATCATCAGCTGCGACAATATTCCGCTTTTGCTCAAGCCTTTTCTGGCGCTGCTGGTATCTCATCGTAAAACTGATCATTTCAATCACCCCTGTTCCTGTACCATGCCGGGCATGTGAATGCCGCTCGACTGACACTTCAACTCTGAAGCCGTCTTTGATATCGAAGCCTGAAGATCACCACGAAATAATGTCACTCACTTCTGCAAAGTTCCATCATTCCTCCTTTATGAAACGAACCCTCAATTCGGATCACGTCATCAGCAAGCAGAGTACCCAAAGCCAGTGACGGTAGGCAGGTCATGTCGAAACCAGTTTCCGATACCTTCATGGATACCTGCAAGAGTGAATGACGAACAAAGCAAACAGCAAGCGAGCTTCCGGGCGATACGTCCATCACAAAGAGAAGGGCCCGGGTCTTGAACGCACAGAGCAATCAGAGACGTCTTGTGCTAGCATGAAGAGTGGTGGTTGTCGTTTCAGGTGGTTGTCGGGTCGATTTGCTAAAGCTTGCATATGTTGTTTCCAGCGCCGCTTTGATGCCACGGTTCCATTGCCCTAGCACGAGTTGCACTCAACTTCGTCAATCCTCTCTCTCTCTCTCTTATTTCCCAAACATGGTGAGTCGCAAAGCCCCCTATCGAGTATAATCGTCCGGTCAATGTCTCATCGAACACCAGGCCGAAAACACCTCTGAGGCTTCAGCCTCCCACAGCTCCACCTACGACATCTCTTCTGACGAGCTTCACAATGCATTGAGCTCGCTAGAAAACGCGCGCTTGGTGATTGAGCACATTCAAAAGCCCGGATCACTCGAGAACATCGACCCCCAAACCGTCTTCAAGTCGCTGCTCTTCCAAGTCACAAAGGTCAACACTTTTCTTTCTGAGCTGCAACCGAGGTATATTACCTTACGTGTATGGGTTTCCAGCATCGTTCATTGACGCATATATCTGTAGCAAGCCCGAGACATCGCAGCACAAGGTCGCCAACGCAGCCTGCATGGATTTCCTCATCAAAAGCGGCATTGAAAAGGTCATCCAGGGTGTCGTCAAAGAAATCTCGACCTTTGAGACGCCTGAAGCTCGTCTCATGCAGCAGTACCTCGCAAGACCCGAGTTTGTCGAATGGTTGAACCGCTTCCTCGACGCTACCAGTGAGATCATCTCCAAGCAGCCAGCCTTCATGGACAACTTTGAGATCAACGTCAGGAAGCGCTTCCTCGGTCTGGTGATTGGAGATGTGCAAAAATCGATCAAGGATAATTTGAGACAGCAGTTTGGATTGGTGTAAATTGATTGATCTCAGCGGAGGCAGACAAAACGCATGAATCTTACTGTGCATTCAATCACGACACTTTGAAATCACATGGTGGTCTGGGAAGACAGGGCTCCAAACAATCAAATAATCATCTCTGAAGTCCTTTGCACTTTTGCAATTTGATTGTTCTTAGTCCACATACTTCAAAGACATGTCTCTATCAACCTCTCGTCTGTTGTACGACACAGCGACAGTCGATCGGCTCACCGTGACATCAGTAAGTAGATGTTTCTTATCCTTGTCAATCAAATCCACAAGCTCAGCAGCCAAAGGACCCTTTTCCTCTCCACCATGCGTGGAAACCGAAGCATTCATGAACGTCAAAGTGCCAAAATCGACAAAAGGAACCATTTCCCTCTGCCCATCCCTGTGCACGAGCGAATACTTCTCGACGATCCACTCGACTTCGGCCTGACACAACCCATGTTTTTGATGCTTGAATGTGTGACTGACAGATGTGCCTTTACTGTTGTTCACCACCGTCACCAACCCCCCACCTGAATCTAAAGTCACAGTCGCCGTCAGCGTGACACTGTCTCCAGACGCAAATTGTATGTCTTTGAAATGGTGGCTGTGCTTGGGAAACCACCGATACCAAGCGTGATACATGACTCGACCCTCGACAATGTCCATGTCGACGCCGGTCTGCAGAATTACGCCGTGGCAGGAGAAGCCGTCGAATCCCACCCAGACACTTGCACCGTGTTTTTCTTGAGGGCTTGCTCCTTGAGGAAGACTGATTTCGGGGACGGTAAAAGTGCCGGTGATGGTTTTGAGGTGTTTGCCTTTGAGCACGGCGCCGGCCCAGTTGTGGGAGGTGTTGTGCTTGTGCTTGTGTGTGCGAATTGCTGGGTCGGTGGTATTGATGGCGCGGTCGTTTGGCCAAGTAGAGTCGAGGGGCTTGATGGCGATAGGGGAAGTGGCGGCGGTACTGGCGAGCAGCAAGATTGTGATGATGCTCTTGATGGACCCCATGATTGCTTGTCAGAGTCAAAAAGTGGAACAGGGACTATCAAAAACGCGAGAGAGTGGAGCAGAAGAAAAAGAAAGAGACTGTCAGGGGTGTTAAAGAAGGTCAAGTTTCTTCAGTGATAGGATCTACCTCAAATGTTCGTGCCCTGGTGACAGGAAGTTTGTCACTCCAAAGATTCAGGGGTAATTTGCTCTAAACAACTTATCAGACCACAAGTTATTGCCCTTATCGCGATCTCCAGAGAATCACTCTATACACTAGCACTAGGTCAAGGTGTACAAGAAGACTGTGGATGTTCTCGTCAAGCAAATCAAGCTGTGGTGCCGCAGTGACCGAGTGTCATATGCTATATCTGCGTATCACGAAAGGTTCGCTAAAGGGGGGCAATGTGAGCAAAATGCCTATGCTTTCATCAGAATCATGTTTATGCAGGCAAGAAGGAATTTCGAGTACAGAAACACATGACCGGAGGCACGCGGCGTCGATCCTCCACTTGTCAATGAGATTTTGTCTTCCAGATCATCCATCAATCTCGTTCCTCGGCTTCAAATTGAACTGTTCCATAATCTCACGTTCCAATTGCTCCTGTGCTTTTGAAACAAGATAGCTGACAATCGTATCTGTTGCCTCAAATTCGAAGTTTGCAACAAAGTCGGGATCGTACATCATGTTTTGCTTGATGATGAAGGGTAGTTGTACGACGATGTTTTCCTCCTGTAGCAAGTCTTGCATGGCGGCATTATATGGTCCTTTGGTCTGTCGAATCTTCTCGGTGATCTGGTCGATGACTTTGTCGATGCCAGCGTTGATGAGAAAGTCGTTGTATTTTGGCTGGTGTGCATGTCTTTGGTGGTGTCAGTCACTTCCTGACGAGTTGCTGGGAGTTTCAGTATGGCTTACTTGATTTCAGGCTTGAGGTTGTCCAAAATGGCTTTTAGACAGCCGACGTTGTCCCCATTGGCTTTCTCTTTGGCGACAAAATTGCGGAAGACTTCTATGTCTTTGGTAGAGATGCTGCAGAATTTGGGCTCGTCTTTGGCAGACATGTTGTTTGTGGTTGCTTTCATGATCAGCAAAGGGAGGTTTGAAGGCGAAGAAGGTTGATCTATGAACAAAGAGTCAGGTGCTGTTGCGTCAGGAGGAAAGTATAAGAGCATAAGGGAAGGTGCAAAGTACCCTCACTGCGGAAAGGTTTCTGGTTCTCAGCATTGAAGACTCAGGCAGAAGTAACCAGATTCTTGAAGAGGGAAGGAACTACTTGTGCAAGTGGACCGACTGCATTCGGTCACACTGCCACACCTAGGCAGTCGCGCCTCCTCCATCGGTTTCCAAACCACACCAACAGAACGTCTGCGAAGCTTTCGTCTTGCTTCATCTCCGTCAAACTCGTCCAAAATTTCCGAGACACAACATGTCACCACCCCCTGATCCAACGAGACAGACCGTCTCTCACTCAGCTGGACCATCGACAAAACGCCTCAAGATGAGTTGCACCACTTCGCCATCTACTGCTCAGAGCAGCACCCTTAACACACCAAAGACTAAGCATACACCCACGTACATCGCTACAGAAGAGCTCTCCAGCATCGTCTTTCACACCGCCGACCTCCAACGAGTCACCAATTCCTGGAGCTCTCATTGTCCTGAGACTGCCAGCGAAGTCGAAATGCGATCCTCATTCAAAGTCTGTGAAAACACGGCCAACAGTCTTCGCAGCATCCTTGACGGTCTTGGAGTCAAAGCTATCAAGCAGTTTGACGCCAACCACGGAAGGCATGTAAATCATGCCATTGTGTAGTTATTAGAGCCTTGCTGATCATATGACAGATCTGACTCTACCGTCAACTTCTTAAAGGAGAGATTAATCACCCGTGTCGTCAATGAGGAGCTTTCAAAGCTAGACCAGCAGAACTTCCACGCAGCAGCACGCGGCTACTTGCACGAGGCCGCTCGAGCAAGACCGACGGTGAAACATGTCGAGGATCTTGCGAAGGCTATGGAGGAGGATCCCGGTCCACTTGCGGATTTCGAAGTCAAGGTCAAGACCAAGTTCAGAAGTATGTTAATCGAGGAAGCGAGAGGTCGTTTCGTCAAGTATCTCGAAGATCAGTTTGAGAAAAACGGTTAACCAAGACGAGTCCATTGATGAAAGCAAACTCGCTGTCTTAGAGAGGGGATTCGAAAATTGAGCACTGTCTGCAAGGATTCAGTATCGGATAACACAATCGCTAGCCAAGGAAACACGGGAGGGAGGGCAGGAAATATTAATCCATCATGTATCGATCAAAAAACGACAAAACACTTACCTCGACAAAACTCACTTACAAAAGTTCGCAGCTCATGTCCACCACATGATCTAGCGCTTCCTTTCACAACAACGACAACACCATCACCACCACAATGTCTTGGAACCGCAGACTAGCCCATCCTCGTCCATCAGCCAACGAACGGTGAAACGCTGCTTCGCGATGGAATGGATCTGCTTCAAAAGTTTTTCCTAAGGGCAAGTGCAAGTATTCCCTCGAGACTGCCATTCATGGTCAAAGCATCAGGGAATGTCGGTCGCAGCAGAAGGGTTGCACGCGTAGAAAGTCAAGAACGGTCTTGCTAGTGCTTTGAAAGGGCAAGACGGCCGGCGATATGTGAAGATCTATATCGTGACAAAACACCAATGCAAGGCATTATTCCCAACTACTGGTTTTATCAGCAGGAAGAAAAAAAAAAAAATTCGATCACAAGGAAACAGCGAGCCATGGCAGGAAAGGCATTAAGAAAAGAAAAAAAAAGGAAACAAGGAAAGAAAATGGCCTTTTTATTATTTCTCCGACTGTCTCACATATTTGACCTTTTTTAATAGCACTTTGCCGTTTTGTTTTTGTTTCATTCTCCCGTCGTGCCTATGGTTTCTCTGAGTGGAGAGATGACAGCTCCTCCCCTTCCAATACATTGCTATTCATTCCATTTCTTTCCGCGAGCTCCTGTTTGGGTGGGTGGATGGGCGGTGAGGGAGGTAGATGCAAGAAAAAAAAAGAGACCTAAAGACCAAAAGATTCATCAAACGCCGGTGGATGAGAACAAAAGAGATTGACAAGAAATTGGTGAGAATTGAGGGATAGAAACAATTGCTTTTTCCAAACGAGCGAAGCAAAAAAGGATAAAAGGAAAAGACAAGAAGTACTAGGGTGGTGGAAGTGAAGAAATAGAGGGGTGGTGGAGAGAAGAAAAGTCTATAAACAAGGATGTCAGACGAAAAGTCTCCCGACATCCGAGACGAGAATAATTCAAGAGAAAAAGCATACTATCAGGTCATCTGCATGACAGGAGCTTCGAATTTCTAGTTGAAGCCCTGATACAGCTCTTCCAGGGTCTGCTCTTGGGTTTTACCTGTGGGGCCACGCTTCTTGCGTTCCTCTCTCTTCTTGCGGAGTTGTGCCCAACCCTCATCGTCATCCTCTTCGTCATTTCTGGGTTGAGGCGATCTGGGAGAGCCCTTGGGCTTGTCAATGACCTTGATAGTGCTTCTTGGTACACTGCTGCCGTTGGTGGTGAGGGCGTTATTGGGATTCAGGAGGGACCCGTTCGAGGCGTTCTTCTTGGCAAAGTTTTGAATACCCGATTGCGAGGTCATGCTTGCGGTGCGGCTGGTAGAACCCTCCACGGTCACAGGACGATAGCGAGATGGCATGCCTACGTTGCTACGCTCGCTGGGGGCAATTGAAGGAGTGTAACCCCCACGAGGCGCACTCAGGCTGTAGTCGTACATTGAACCCGCATAGCCCGGAGGCTTGAGATTGGTCATCGTGCTAGACCTCTGTTGCTGGTGCATGCTACCCTGCGGACCAAGCATACCGGACTGCTGTCCGTTAGGGCCACCCATAGAGACAGGCCTCTGCATACCATTTGGCAACATGTTGGGGAAAGCTCCATTCTGCATTTGCGGCGAGTTCATCTGAGGCATTTGAGGCACCTGAGACATCTGGCCATTTTGCATGGCCATCATCTGCTGCATCATTTGGGTTTGTTGGAACATGAGTTGCATCATCTGCTGAGCGTTTTGATCATGGCCCATCATTTGTGGCATTTGGGGCATCGGTGGTGGCATAAAGCCTCCCATGCCCATCTGCGGCGCAGCCATACTCATCATAGAGTTAGATCTCGGCATCATAGGAGGCATGTTCATGTTTCCAGGGAGGGGCACTCCGTTTGCGTTGAAAGCCTGAGCACTATTGTGGTTGACGCGCCTAGCAGCACGAGCACGCTCCTCACCAGCAATGACGCCAACAAGTCCGCCACCCTGTTGTGGCATACCAGGCATCTGCTGTGGAGGCATCTGCTGGGGCATGGGGGGCATTTGTGGCATTTGTGGCAGCTGGTGCATAGAAGGGGAAGCTCCGCCATAGACTGAACCGCCAGAGCCAAAGGCGAGCGACTCGCGGTTAGCGGGATTGACCAAGCCGGCTCCAAAGTAGGGGTCCACAGGAAGATTGCGGGCGAATACAGGAAGGTTGGCACTCGGCATGCCGCCGTTCATAACAGAGCCGGGAGTGGGAGGAGCGCTTGCAAGGCGTGTCGGAGGTCTGCTCTTGCTGGGGAAGCCATGCGCCTGAAGAATACCAAGAGGGACCTCATCGTCTTCTTCTTCCTGCTCGGCGCCGAGACTGACATTGGAGAAATCTCTGGTGAGACCGGGTGCACTGTAGGAGGCACGATCCAAGCTCGGGCGGCCAGTCTGCGAGGGGAGCTCGGATGGGTTGCCTCCAGCGACCTTCTTCATCTGCTGCCTATAGACAGACATGTTGGCCTCTTGCTTGCGCCTTTGGCGGGCGAGCTCTGCCTGGCGTTCGGCTTCATCATCGTCATCGTAACCACCGTCCTCGGAGTCTTCTGACTCTTCACTCTCTTCCGGGCTGACGACGTTACGCTGAGCCTCGAATTCCTTTCTGGTCATTCTCTTTGTGGGCGAGAACTGCTCGGACTGAGATCTGGGGTTCACAGGAGCAGCTGCAGGGTGCACGGCACGGCTGGTAGGACCGACGGGTGAGTGGTCGAACAGGCCGTCCGAAGTATTGCTCGTGGGACGAAGGTTGTGTGCGCGGGGGGTCGTGTGCTGAGACTCGGCTACCGAATCGCCCGAGCTCAGGTCGTCTCTGCTGACGGTCGCAATGGTAGGGTGTCTGGCAGCTGGGGTAGCTTTTTGTGGGGAAGCAGGTGCAGTGTACGACTCGACCAGAGGAGATCTTGCTCGCGAAATTGGACGCGAAGCCTCGTCCTCGCTCGAGTAGCTGTCTGCTTGTTCATGTTCGTGCTCGTTTGCGGGCGAGCCATAGCGGTCAGGCACGGGTTGATAGCCGGGTCTGAAGCGAGCAAAAGTCGACGGAGGATTCAATGCAGGAGATGAAACGTCGGATCCCAGAGCTGGAGACATCAAGCCATCGTTGGAGGTTCGGCTGGCCCAAGAATAGCGATTTGCAGATGCAGCAGACAAGTTTGCTGGTCTGTGGCGAGCCTCGGGCTCGACGGCGGGCTCTGCTGAGGGCTGCTTCTCGTATGCAGCAGCCGAAGAGGTAGCGACGGGCTCGGGTGTCTGTCGCAGAGGACGTTGCTGGTAAGCCGAGTTGTTGTTGGAGACGGAGTTGAAATTATTGCTGAAGCCTGGTGACTGTTGTCGGTGTACCGATCTGCCGTAGTTGTCGTGGGCGGGTTGCGGCGCTGCCATGGTGCTCTTGGCTTGTCGGGGTGAGCTCAATCCTTCAAACATGTTGATGCCAAAGTCACTGCCAAAGTCAGACATGGAGCCCAGATTGGCATCGAGCCGCGGCGGTACAGCGGTGCTTGCGTTGCTGCTCATGGTTGTTGCACGGTCGCGGATGAAGCTGTTCTCGGGCACATCGGGCATGTGTGCTGTTGCAGCAGTCATGTTGCCGGGACTAGCGTTCTGCTTGCTTCTCAAGCCAAACGACATAGCCCTGCCTGCGCGGGCGGTAAACGATGGCGGTTCGGGTAGCGCGTTGGATGCCGACGACGAGCGATTGCTGCTAAGGTTGCTGCTGCTGGCACCTGTCTTGCGAGGAAAGAGGTCTTCGTTCTCGGCTTCGTGTTCTGCCTCGATGGACGAGGGAAGAGTCGACGAAGAGCTGTAGCGCGCAGAGGAAGACGAATTGTCAAAGTAGCCCGAAGAAGCCGAGAGAGTTGTTCCGCCACTTCCCCTGCCCCGTTTTAGCACCCCGTATACTGTGTGTGGCCGAGACTGGCTCTTGTCGACGACCGACCTGTTTGCGCTCGCTACCAAGTCCTCCTGCGACTTGGCCGACTTCCTGTTCAGAAGGATACTCGATGCTGGCCGTCCGCCGCTTGTCCGTTTCACAGGACCTCCAGCGTGTCCACCGTTGGCCGCTGTTGCTGCCTTGTCCGGTCTCTCGAGGACGCGGAAGCTGGATGAAGCGGGAGCGGGTGATGTGGATTCCGACGGGAGGTCGAGGATGTTTCCGGAGGACTTGCGACGGCCAAAGGTCTTGAGCGGATTCTTAGGCATATAGAAGGTTGTGGTGTGTGATGTGCGTGTCGAAGTAGGTGGTCTTGTCGTGTCGGACAATGCCCGCGAGGCGGTCGGGTGAACGAACGGGTCGAGTTGGTGGGAGCGAACGTATTATAGTCTTGTTGATAGACTGTCGGATGTGCGAAAGAGCAGAGCAGAGCAGAGCAGAGCAGGAGCGCCTCGAGAGCCGCTATGTACGAAAATATGTAAAGGGTATCAACAAAAATTACCTGGCTTGGAGGTTAGCACTGCGGCTGGGCGGGGCGGTTCCTGGCAGCGAAAGAGCGTGGTTGAAGGTGATTCGTCGAGCCTGAGGCAAAGAACAGAGAGGCGTTTCTCCAGGGGAACAACGGGAGGATCAGCAGCAGGAGCAGCAGTAGCAGCAGCAGCAGCAGCAGCAACAGCAGCAACAACGAGCGCCAAGTCGCGACGACAAGTCTCTACAGGGAAGGAGAAGAGTGTTGTGAAGACGCCTCGCCGGATGCCAAAGGCTCACAACCGCTGAGCGTTCACGTTTCGATTGGGAAGCCGTTGCGCCTTGGTGGGTATGATGGATGCTGCTAAGAAAAGCGTCGGAAAACGTCACTGACCGATTGATTGAGCTCTAAGGATATTAATTTGCTTTGGTTCGGGGCCAGGAGCGAGCGAGAAGGTTCTTTCCAAGGGAAACTGCGACAGAGAAGACGAGATTGCCTTGACGCAATCCACAAGGCAATAATTGGCAGTACAAAATAAAGTGCAGGCAGGAAAGAAAAAAGGGACGAGGTAGTCGAGGTCGCGCTGCTTGGAGGTTGGTGCTTCGTATTTCGCTTCAGGAGATCGTAGAGTGGTTGCTTGGTCCAGGCACGGCCAAGGTCTGACGCTAACCAAGTTACTACTGCTTGCCGTACATGCTCGTCCGGCCCAATAAATTTCACTTGCTGCTGTGGCTGTGAAAGTTGAAGACGATGATGATGTCGTCTTTTGCACACTTTAGCCTGCCCGCCGAACGCGTCTTGTCTGTAACATTTTCTGACCCTAACGCTACGACTATGACTATGCATCTTTTCTCGACTTCCTGTGACCTTGCTGTGCTGTTCACGATAGATTGACCGAATCTCGAAACAGTCAAGCACTCCACACTCTTTCTGCATCTCAATCTCCTCCTCGCTCGCCCGACTGACTCCCTGCCCTTTTATTTCGCCAAGCGCCATTTCCAAAATAGCATCCCAAAAAGGCCCCCGCTCAACCAATCGGCCTGCACATGTGTTCTCGCGACTGTTTACTTCTCTACACTCTTCGATCCATATGCCGCTAACCATTTCCTCTACTCGCTGTACTGTGACTAGCATCTCAATTCATGATGCATTGAGCACGCTCACGACGCGCTTGCCATCCTTCTTGTCCGGCTGTGGCGCCATCCTGGTGCCATTGTTCACAATTTGGATCTGCGTCTGCGACACACCCCACGAGTCGAAGCAAAGAGAAGCTTCGTCTGAAGAAATTTGCCCGTCCGTCTCCCGCAGATGCCCGTCCCTAATTCTGTAACAACCAGGGGGGAACGCTCTGCCATTTGATTTTTTCTTTTTCTTTCCTCCTCTTCCTTGTTCTGACCTTTTGATCTGATATCCACTTATCTGAGCACTGTCTCATCTTGTCAATCGTACCCGTCAGAATGTTGCAACGATCCCGAAGGGCAAGGTCTCACATCTCGGAGTTTCCTACTGCAGGGGACTACCGTGCATGAGCAAAAAAAGCTACTTCGTCGAGGTACTGTACATCTTACGACGCCTTGCTAACAAGAAGAGAAATGCCGTGGATGCGTTGCATCTTATCACACCTTCAGACAAAGGAATCGGCTGTTTGGCACGTTCGATTGCTCGATCAGGTGGTTGGGTGTGGCTGTGAAGGTTTTTATGTAACTTTACTGGATATCCACTCCCCGCCGCACATCTCCCGCACTCTACCTGCCCACTTTTGTGTGTTTTGATGTCTGCTCCACTTTCCAACCCGCATCAAATGATGCTTTGCTTTGCTTGACGTCGAACCATCTTTTTGACCTTGATTTCAACCCCAACCGTTCAATCGACGACTACACTTGCTCACTTGACACGCACGTTTCGCGAAGAAAGGTCCCGGTCCATCACAATAAAAACAATCCCTGCTCGTCTTTCTCCCTTCGGACAATCCATCAGCATCTTGGACAGAGATCATCATGACGTCCTCCACTCCCTCTGGTCAAATCAATCCATCGGCGCAAAGCGGCTTTAGCAATGCCGCCTTGTATGACAAGCACCGCCCTTCGTTCCCCGCCCACAGCGTCTCGGTCCTGCTCGACAGTGTACGCGTCGCCGGGAGCCCTCAAGCCACAGTGGTAGATTTGGCGGCGGGCACCGGCAAGTTCACTGAGCTCTTGGCCGCCAGAGATGAGGGGTTCGAGATCATCGCCATCGAGCCGCATGCCGACATGCGCAAGGTGCTGGAAGCCAAGCACCTCAAGGGCGTCAGCGTCCGACATGGCCTTTCCACCGACATGTCGTCCTTGAAGGATGAAAGTGTAGATGCCGTTATAGCTGCCCAGGTAGGAAAGATTGTCCCTCTTTCTCCCTCCATCGGTTCCCCATGTCACTTTCCCATTGTCCATTACGCAGAAGTTTGATCTGGTCAATTGATCAAAATCCTTGCGCTGAAAAAAGTAGTCATGAGATGCATATTATTCATCAGGTAGGCTGACAGTGACATTTTCTCTTCCCGCTAGGCCTTCCACTGGTTCGCCAACCATGAATCTCTGCAAGAGATCAACCGTGTGTTACAACCTCACGGCGCCTTTGGCATGATTTGGAACATTGAAGATTGTAAGTATCGAAAGTCCCAAACCATGCACACCATCTCGCTTTTTGCACATCATCCCACTTTGCATTTTCCTCCCACAAACCCTTGCGATCCTTTTGTTCAAGACCCTTGCCCTCATGCAAACCGAACCAGATAAAAAAAAGCATGATTTTAAAGAAATGCCTCGCATGAGCAAGTAAAACCAAAAGCCACACAACTCTAAAACTTAATCTTTTTTTCCCCTTTCTAAAAAACCCCCCCACAGACAATGCTCCAAAATCGCACAAGGCATCCACAAACTGGGAGCAAAAACTCCAAGACCTGATCCACACATTCGACGATGACCAACCGCGTTTCCGCCACGAAAAGTGGCGGTCGGTGTTTGATTCGCAGTTGTCGTCGAATCCGGTTTCCATCACCACGTCCGCTGACCCTCTTTTCGCTTTGCCGCTGGGTGAGAATGTCGAAGAGTGGGATGTGTGGTTGAGCGAGGATGCAATGTGGCAGCGTTTCGGCACGTTGAGTCAGATAGCCGTGCTGCAAGGCGAGGAGAGGGAAAAGGTCAAGATGGTTTTCGAGGAGGCGCTCAAGATGGATGATGTAGAGAGGAACGACAAGGGTGAGGTCAAGATGCACGGCATGACTTTTGCTGCGTGGACGACAAAGATTCCGCAAAAGGGTGCCGAGAGTCTGTTGACGACTGTCAAGGATGCACTGGCTGGTAGAACTTGAGCCGTTTGGCATCGAAATGATCAGACTGTGGTTTCAGAACAGAGTCGTAAGGGCGCAATGCCCTCTGGAAAAGAAAAGAAAAATGCCAGCAGGACGCTACAACGACTGCACTTGTTTGCCTGCGTACTCAATGAGAGTGTATAAAGAAAAGCCCCTCTCTTGATTTCCCTGCACTCTCAGCATCACCCTAGCTTTCATGAGCCTGCAGGCGTAACCTCAGAGGCGTCTTCATCTGCCGTCGACACTTCGAAATCAAGCGACGGCATCTCCGACTCGCAAGTAGACATTTCCCACTCGGAAGACGAGGACACCCGATTCGCAACCTCATTCCTCGCTGCCCTGGCCGCCGGCTGAGCGCTGTTCCGGATCCAATCCACGATAGTCGTATCGTTGCAGGTCTCGGGCCGTTCCTACGAGTCTGCCGAGATGTACATGACTGTGAAGATGGGCACAAGACGCCGTCAGCATCCTCTGTTCCCAAATCTTGCACAGCAGAAAGAATGTTACCGTTGTTTCCTCTGACAAACGCATCGCCGTAGTTCCTCCTCATCTTGCCATCCACAATCTCCTTTGTCTGCTCGAGTGCAATGTTCATGTATCCGTCTACCGATTGGAGTTCGCCTGGTTTTTTTTTAATTTCTCCCAATCAGTCCTTCTGTCTTTTCTGTTCGGAAAGGGCCGCTGTTGTTCACACACAAACACGCACCTCTGTACACGACTCCAGAGTTCAGCTTGACGGTGACGGGTGCGCCGATGATTTCGCTCAGGAAGCCCGAAGGGTCGCGCGCGTCGTTGACAGAGGTCGCTGCGTTTGCGCCATTGGCGGCGTCAGCGGGTGATGCGCTCATGATGTGAGTCTGCGCGATTGTTGTGTCTCTAGGTCGATATCGGTCTGATGGTTTTTTGCTCTCTCTTTCTCTCGTCGGTCTCGTGGTCAGTTTCGTGAATGTGGTAATGGAATAAAGTTGGACTGATTGGATCATCAACTCGGTCTTCTGCCTCGCTGCTCCCAAGATGCCAAAAGTCCCCCGTGTCAGAAGTCTTGGCATAAATGCACGGATCTCAGTCTCTCTCTCCCCTCGGTTCGGTCCGCCGTTCCGTCCATCACGGCGTTTCCCAATCTTAGGAACGAGAAGAAAAAGCTCAAGGTTCGTCCAAACCACAAAAGCAAGCCCTGTTCGTTTTTTCGTGTTACAAGTACAGGATTTGCATATCCCATGTTTCGTGGTTTCAAATGAGTTACGGGTGACGCGTCAGTCCCGTAGATGTGCTGATCATTCACATCCTTCTTCTTTGCTTTTTTGCATCTTGTCGTCGTTGGGTGCCTGTTCTTGCAAGCATTGTGCAAATCGTCATCTTGCAAGGTTTGAGTGCAGGAACATCAACCATATCTCGGGACTTTCCCACCGCCACACAACCCAAGTCTAATGTCTTTATACCGATTGCACGGGTTGAGTAACCGCACTATCATCTGTGGTCACCTTTGGGACTTCTCTCAACCATTAGTCGGATACACATGCAAACAACATCACAAACTCAACGCTGCATAGCCGTTGCAATCTTAAACAGTCATAGGTCATGAGTCCATCATCATTCTGATCTGTATCTAGGAAAAGGGTATAAACAATTAGGTCACTGTTGCCAATGCTTTCTAAGCCGTCCTCCTACGCCTTTTCTTCAACCGTCTTTGCCATTATTGCAGCTGCAATGCAAACGTTCTTGCTTCTACCAGTTTACAACGCATTGTACTCGCTGGCGTCCTGGTACAAGTCGATCAGGCAACTAGCAGACCATGCTTGTGTGGGGCACTGTCAATCATGTTAGCTCCATTCGTCTACTGAACATTGTGTGGAAAAGTGAAACATACCGAATCGTGGCACATGGATCCCTTCTCGTTAGTGAGCTCAGTAAGCCCGGCCCAAGGAGAGCTGTGGATTGCGCGTCTGCAGTCTGCAAGTCTGGTCGTCACCTGCTGGAAAGCCTCGACCTTGTCCTCCTTCGACTCACGACGCTTCAAGTCGAACTTGAGCAGTGCGCGCAAGAAGAAACCGCGAGGCCAGACCCACTCGGGTCCTTGGTGGTAGTTGCGACCCCTGGCAGTGTGGAAGTCGTTCGAATCGTCGCTGTTGATGTAGTTGGGGCGGTACTCCATGTCAGACGGGTCCAAGGTAGCCATACCAGTGGGTCCAAGAAGAGCCTCGTCAGCAACAATCAGAGCTTCCAGTGCGTGCTTGGGGTCGAAGAGATCCGGAGCGACGGTCATAGCGATGGGGAAGTTGGGGCGAAGTTGGTAGTCGCGGTATTCCTTGCTGCACTTGTAGACATCCTTGTAGATTCCACGGCGGTTGACGATCTTGCTGTCCACATCGTACTTGGAGTCGTCTGCAGGGTCTGCAGGCACGTAGTAGCAGTGCTCGAAGTTGTCGCGAATCTTCTGTGCCCACTCCTTGAAGGTAATGACCTTGTCTCCCTTCATGCTGACGCCCGAGTACTTGAACTGCTTGTTCTTGTTGAGCTCATCGACCCACTTGAGACAGCTGTAAAGTAGACCAGTGATCTCAACAGGAGCTCCGTCGCGAGAAGTGCCAGGAACGCCCTTGTTGCCGGCGTGCTCGCTAGAGCCCATCTTGTCCATCCAAGTACCGCAGTTCCACTCGTTACCACCGAAGATGATACCAGTGTTCCAGTCAGTCTCGATATCGATGTTGAAGCCAGCATCCTTCATCTGGTCATCAATGCTAGGGCCAGCGTTGGCTTCACGGAAGTGCATGCCAGTAGCGTGGCGCTGAAGACATTCCTGAACGACATCTTCGATGGTCGAAGTCTGAGAGTAGGCGCGGGCATCCTCCCATGAGAACCAGGTGTCGTCATAAGGCAAGAAACGTCTGCTCACCTTCTCCTTGAGGATGTCACGACCGTTGGGGACCATGTTACAGTAATCCTGAATGTTTTGCAGGAAAAACCAGACAGAGTCGCGGGAGTTGTATCTAGGAATCTTACCAGAGCCGAGCAGGTTGGGAATCATACCGTGCTTGACGACACTGGCAAAGGCCTTGATATGCTCCTTGGCGTCCTCGAAACGGCCAGTGGCAAGCAACAGTCCGCGGAGAGAGATGAAGACATCACGTCCCCAGCATCTTGCCCAGTCCTGTGCAAAGTGAGGCAGACCAGCTGCCAGTGAGGGGACGAGCTTGTTAGGCCAAAGAGAAGCGTTCTTCATGAAGCCCTCGCATTGGACGCTGACAAGAGCCAAACTCTTGAGGAAACGCTGTCCATGGCGTATATTGGAACTCATCTGTTCGATGGCACGCTCGGTTGCCGCCTTGTATGCGGTCTGCATAACAAGTGCAAAGTAGCGAGGGAGCAAGAAGCTTGGTAGCTTGCGGATGGCGTCAAATCGGTCCTTCAACCAGCCGGCAGGTGTATTGAGACGAGTGTAGCCATCACGCGAGGCAAGCTTTTCCATACGGCCAACAATGAAGTCGAGAGCCCACTGACCCTGTCTCAAGTGGTCGCAGATTGGGTGACCGAGATTGTTGTCTTTGATGACGTCTCTGAGAACACTCCACCATCCTTGAAGACCGCAGTAGACAAGGGCGTCGAGATTGGGGATAGTGTAGCCACCATCTGCACCGCCTGAGCTGGCTCTCTCCTCGGCGTCTGCGCGGTAGAGAACTGCGTTCAGATCGTTGAGATCGCACTCCCTGAATGCATCTCTGGCGCCAGAAGTGACATACTTGTCAAGACCTTCGGAATGCTCTGCACTGGGAATCCAGGTCTCAAAGACTGCGATACTGCCAGGAGGGAACTTCTCTGGGATTGAGATTACAGCAGTGTCGCCCTGATTGTCGACCTTCACTCCACGAATGTCCTTGGTGTGTGCATTGAGGCCTCTCAATACCTTGTCGTTAAGAGCAGCCTGCTTAGCCTCGTGGCTTTGGTCAACCTCCAGGTTCCATGCGCCCAGAAGGGTAGCTCTCGATCCAGTGAGATGGACGGGTTGGAAGCCAGCGTTTCCATTACCGTAACCAGGGAAAGCGGTGTGAGCGATCAAATAGTAGCCCTTGCGAGACTTGGGGTGCATACGGTGAACAGTGATGTATTCACCGTCGTGGTGGATGTGGGTCTCGTCGTAGTGATCCTTGCCCATGATGGTATGGAGCTGGTTGAGGAGGCGCTTCACGTTGCCAATGCCAGCACCTTCTCCGACCTTGAGGTTTGACATGGTCGAGTAAGGGGAGGTGTATTGGCGCTTCTCGTGGACCAGTTCAATAAGTGCAGGGTAGACCTCGTCGTAACCAAAGACACTTCCGATTGAGCTTGCGCACATGGCAACCAAAGCCGAGTTTGAGAGGGTATCTCTGGCGTCTCTGGTCTGAGCGGGCATCTCGTTGTCGTGGGTGCAGTCCATGAGCAGGCCGTGCACAGTAGCTGGACGGATCTTGTGAACAACCTCCTTCACAGAGGGAGCCGGCTCGGTGCCAGAGTTGCGCTTCTGGGCGTCGGAAATTTCATCGAGCTCGAAGCTGCCAATCGGGCGACCACAGTTCTCGTGGACAAGCTTGCTCAGTTCCGCAGTGGAGTGAGTCTGCATGGCCTCACGAATCAAGCAAGACAATCCGAGGCGCTCGACATAGACATAGTCCATCTTCTCATCGCCTGAGAAAAGCTCTGCCATGACCACAAGGTTGGGTCGGACGCTTCTTGCCTCATCCAGCATGTACTCAGCAAGGTGGAGAGGAGTAGAGTGGCAGTTGTCAATGCGGAAACCGTGGAAGTGCTTGGCCATGAGACGGGTGTACTCGGCCATGTACTCCCATAGGAAGGGGCTGTCCTCTGGTCCAGCACCGTAGCGCAGCTTGACACAGTCACCCCATGGAATGATTTTTCTCAAGAGATAGTTCTTGGAGTGAGGTCCAGCATTATCGATGAGAACATTGGCGGCCCAGACCCAACCGTTGTTTGCGAGGGCCAACTCGCTGGGGTCATGCTTCTTGGTTGTCTCGTTTGCAGGAAGTCTGGTGAAGTACGACTCAATGATGGGATACTCGGTCGAGATGGGCTTGCCCATGTGAGGTCCCTCGAAACGCATGTACTTGGTACGGTTGAAGACCTCTTCCTTGATGATGGTGAGGTCCGCGTTGAATTCTTCATAGTAGCCAGCATTGATTTCGTCGAGGAAGTGAGTCATGGCTCCCATGGCGCTGCGTTCGTCGGTGGTACTGCCGGTCTTGGTGTCATACTTGCCAAACAGTGATTGAAGAAGAGCAGCGGCATGCTGGGGATCGATGCGACGGCGGAATCTCTCGCCCAGACGGTCGTTGCCGCTAAGTGCATACTGCAGGAGCCAGTTGGTCTTTTGCTTCGAGGACCAGCTGGCGGTGCCGAGAAGGTCAGGTGTCTTTTCTGGGAAGTCGACCTGGTTCTCCATCCAAGCAGCAACGGCAGCCTGAGCATCGCGCTTGACATTGATGACATAGAACTCCCAAAGCTTGATAGGGTCGATGACGTCTTGCTTGAAATTGGCCATGATGCGGAGGAGGTCTCCTTCATTGTTGAGCTTCGTGGGAAGACCACGGCTCTCGAGTTCGGAGCTGAACTTGAGCAGCTGCGTGTCCAACTCGTAGGCAGCCTCCAGCCAGGGAGCAGTCTTCATGTTGTAACCAGCTTCAGGGTGCTCCTCGAGCCACTTGGTGTTGTTGGCCGTGTGGTTCCAGACAACATCGGTCAGGGACAGGAGGCCGTACTCCTTCTCCATCTTGGTTGTCAATGCCTCAATGTCCTTCTCACCATTGGCAAAGATCTGCTTGTCAAACGTGTGCTGGTCGTAGATGCTGTAGGGCGAATTTGAGTCACCACGCATCATAAGCGGAGTGAAGTGGACCATGTTGTAACCTCTCTCGCTCATGCCGTGCAGATGCTTGTCCCAGTCAGCAGTGTAGTCGCCCATGAATTTTGACAAGCACGAGATGATGGACAAGCTCTTCAGCGGGAGAGTAGAGCCCTGGACAGACAGGCGAGGGCTGACGTCGAGATACCAGACCTTGGTCTGCGTGGCCTTGGGTACATCGCTCTTGCCTGTTGTGAGCTTGGGCAGAGGGGTGTAGGTGATGTAGTATGAGAAGGCACCGGCGTGAGGAATCTCAATGTCGATCTCGATGTTGCGGTTGAAGTCGGGGGTCAATCTGAGCAGGAGATTAGTGAGGGAGCACGAGAAGAGAGTACACGAAGACTTACTTGTACTCGGTGTAGTTCTTGCGCACAAATTTCTGGCCCTTGGGCGGAATGTTGACCCACAGGCTGCCTTCACGGCAGACCGAGCTGGTGCCCTCAATGACGAAGCGCACCTTGTAGGCTGGGTCGCTGGGCGAAGGAAGGTAGATGTACTCGCCGCTTACGTCGGGAGAGCCATCGTCTCTGAGCGGTAAAAGATAGACGGACTGTGTCTGTTGCAAAGTCGGAGCCATTGTTGCCGAAGATTAGGTGACAACCAGGATCGTTGCGCAGTTAGGGATTGGATACTAAAGGATGGATGTAGTGTATGCCGCTAGTGAATAGCTAGGACGATGATTGATGCGTGGTGATGAATGTGTGAGGGAGGTGGTGATGGTCGAGGAGGTTGACTCGAGCAGGTAGGCAAGCAGCGAAAGCGACGGTATAGAGAAGTAGTGAATTGAATTGACTGAGAGCAAGTGACGACAGGCAAGTCAATTGTTGACGACTTGACCGCGCTTGCCTCGAGGATTAATGGGCAGGAGCAATGAGGGCTGTATGCTGTATGTACACGGAGAGAGAAAGTGCAGGCGCGTGGCAGAAGTTTGCTGTAGCTGTTACTCGGTACCTGTTGATCTTGACGATCGCCAATCGAGCAGTTGCCTATTTTCCCATCCGGCGGCCATCGATAGCTCTTGCTGCCAACTGCCCACTGCCCACAGAAAGCCGCCAACGTCATCGTCCTCGATCCCGCATTATAAGCTAACGCGATTCCGACACTTGCGTCCTCAACCAACACCTGTGCTTTCAGCGGCTCGTTCTTGATGCCACACATTTCGCTTGTCTTTCCGTCCACCAATCCGTTTATATTGTTGTCTCGCCTGCTTGCCAGCAACTGTGCCTGTAGGGTTCTCCGATGCTGTTTTGAATTTGATGAAAGATTTCAGCGAGGCTTCGCTTGACAGCTTCTCTCCGCCCTCTCCGCGGCCATGCCCTCAACACTGGGACTTCCCCCCGACCCGAGCGGCTAATCGCCGACGCTGTCTGCTGTCGCTTTCCGAACACATGGAGGGCCGAAGAAGCGCCAGTCATTGCTGTGGAGAGTGAAGACTGGAGTGGAGGCGGAGACGACCGGATCGAGTTCAACAACATCTGCTGCTACTGACAGGACCTTGGATTTTTTTTGACTGTAGCCGTTTACCAGCCCTATCGTCTAATTGAACCATTACGACACAACATCATCTCTACCGAATATGCCCAGAGTGACAGACCGTAAAAGCTGCCATTCGATGTAAGACTTCACAAATATACAATGCAAGAATCCGTATCTTTTGAGGAAGCCGCCTGTTCATGCCCGCATATGCTCGAGCAGACTTTGTACTCTTGAGCATACTTTTTCGAGAAGACGGCGTCTACGTCTCGGCTCACCTGGCTTCGACGTCCATCTGAAACCAATTCGATCCTGCTGAGGTGCAGAGTACGAACCTCGAGTAAAGCTTCGTTCACTAAGAGTCTCGCTGTTTCTTGACTCCCTGCAGTTCTCTGTCCATGTCTGCATTGGAAAGTTTGACACGAGTGTACAAATCATCAAGCTGATGGGCATGTAGAGTTCCTCGGCATTGTCTGCCGCGAGATGATATGGCAAGGCTATGACAAGCAGCGCTGTTGTTCGCCATGCTGGCCTGCAGGTGGAAGATGCCTGCATTATCCCTGACCAGCTTAGCTAACCTCAAGTCATGATTCTCACACACGCCTGCTGCGTATATCGAGGTAAGCAGACGTGAATGAGAACACTTCCGACCTGGCGCTGATTGAATTCGATTCAATCAACAACCGTGCCAGGCCATGGTATAGCGACGCTATGTCAATCCTATTGCCGACCATTGCGGTATGCAGGTTCAGAATACCAGTGCTGTATCTTGCCCGCTCCGTGAGTTGACCAGATGCCTGGATTTCAGAAGGCATTGGCCTGTACGAGGTTTGTCAGGCGGCGAACACCAACGTCCCTCTGATCACTGCCCTGTCTTGACTTCTTTCTCTGATTTGTGATCGTCTTGCTCGGTCTGGTCTCTTCACCCTCATTTTCGAGCATGGCGATGATCGGCTTGCTGTCAAAGTGTCCAGCCTCGACCAGACGAGCGCCCAGATTGATGTTAATTTCCAACCTTTGCGCGTAACTGGTTGCGACACCGTCCTCGACCTGATCAGCTGCGACTGCATACTGTATCTGGAGCTGGACCTATGGTTGTTGTAAATCACCAATCATCTTCAGTATACGCGCGCAAAGCTCGTTTGGCTCAAGATCTCGTTTTCGTCTTCCCCCAAGATGCAATGAATAGCGATCTAAGTGTTTTCATTCGTGTTCGACGGCTCAAGGCAAATTTACTGGTTACTCTCGTCTCACAAAAGACACGGGATGTATTTTATGGGCTTTCAAAAAGAAATTTCAATTGATCGCAGTCTTGAGATATTCAAAACACAGGGTTCGAATGCTCGGGAGTGCTTAACGAGAAGGAAATCTGGGGTGCTTGGAAAAAGAAAGGAAAAGGAAACTTCAAGTGCTGGTCAGGATGAGATGTGTGTTGCTGGGGAGGACGGAAGGGAAGTTGTTGTGCTCAATGACGGGCCAATCCATCTCCAAGATTTGGGTCCATGATCGTCAAGGAGAGGGTCCGACCCATGCCTCCTATCTGGTCCATCGCCCTAGTTGTTGTCGTTGTTGCTGCGAGCCCATTGGCGCAGAGGAGTGCCGAAGAGCAAGTCCATCTGCTTCTGCATTTCTGCAATCAGAGCCTCAGCCACATGATGCTTGATTGTGGCCTTGTTGGCCAGGATACCTTCGCCCTCGCGCTCAACCCTCTCGACGATCTCCGCAGCGACGTTGCCGTAAACCTGCGAGATAGTACCCTCTTCGTACATCTGTTGCCAAAGGACCTGTGCGAAGCCACGAGAACCGAATGCAGCCTCACCGGCCTCCTCGACCAGTCCGATGATTCTGTTCTTGGCAGCGCTTGAGACCATGTTGCTGCAACCATTATTAGTCTGAGGGCAACCAGGAGACATGGGAGAGGCATACATGATGGATAATGGAAAGTAGTGTTGTGGTATGAGATGTTGTTTGAGTTAGAGTGAGGTTGTGTGGAGGAGCTTTGCGTAAATGGTGGTTGCTGAAGAGGAAAGAAGAAAGAAAGAAAGCTGAGCTGACCTGCGGTTTTAATTTCCTCCGACCTCGACGTCGACCACGAACCTACCCGTCACCACTCACATATTCCCGACATCTCAATGGGCACTCATTCAGCCAATGATGAAGGGGCTCGGCTGCCGGGAGCGACGGCAAAGGTCGACGTCGACACATGCCCAATTTCACTATTGTTCGATACCTTGCTCTTATTGGTCGAACCTCTATCTCACAGTATTGTCTGCATGTTCGTGGGCACTATATACAGCACTATCACTTCATTGCAGCAAGTGAGATAGTTGTTCTCGAGCAGAGTCCGTCGAAACCACCATCGAAACAAGGGTTCACCCCTGACCGTCACTCAGGTCTGTTCACCGTATATCGACGATATTATCGACGAAACACAGGTGAACATCATCTCGTTTCCACTCTCCTTCTCTGTAACACAACACGCAACACGTCGACGATACCAAGATGTGGCAGAAGATCAGAGCAATCTTTTGCTCGTGCCTGGGCGACGATCATAACAACAACGACAGCGAGATACCCGTTCGCGCACGCAACGTTACGAGACCTGCTATTCGTCGTTTCTCCTTCTCATGAGCCTTGTTGACGACTCTCGTGCACATTCACAACACATAAACACATGCCGAGGCAGTACGTATCACTTTGGGAATCATGGAGGGGCATACGACAATGAGGATCTATCGAGCATCTCCGAAGTCGATTTCACACCACGATTGCGTTGCCATAGTCCAAACAAGCATTACACACTAGACACAAGGTGGGATAGATGTCTTCTTCCAATTCATCACCTCTCTGCAGTAAGTACCTATCGCAATGCATAGTGACATTTGCTGACCAAAGCCAGCCCATTGAGAAGAGCCCACATCCATGATCTACTCAATGTTCGACTGAAGAAGAGCATTGATGACCTCCAAGTCGACATAATTCTCTCTTCCCTTCAGGCCCTCAGGATCGAAGTTACTAGCTTTGTTTTCAAACCAATGCATCTTCTCCTTTTGCTCCTTGGTCGGGTTTGGAGCCTTGTAAGCTTTCTTGAGCTCTTCCCAGCCAGTCATGCTACCAGCATCTTCGGCTATGCCGTGACCATTGCCTTCAGTGCACTTGAATGTATCATCAACTTTGCCACGACCAACAATCTCAATCTCATGTCCCCAGTTGTCGCCAAAGTCGTACATGTACTCCCACTCAGCATCTTTCCACTCCTTCTTGTTGAATTGCTCGCCGACATAGACCTTGTCAGCCTTCTTTTCGGGCGTCTGAGAGTGCTTGCGACCATACGGGTGCTGAGAGTTAATCATCTTGTGATCATTGGGATTGGTGATTCTGATAAAGTTCTGGCGGGGGCCAAAATCCCTCTGCTCGCCTTTGTCTTGGGCAGCGCGAAGTTGCATCAAGGCGATGATTTCCTCCATGGGACGTTCCTCAGCGGTAGGATCGCGGGCTACAAAGTCATAGCTGTGCTTGTTTGCCCATCCAAAAGCAATCTGAATGGCATAGTGCAGCTGCTCAAAAGTGGCGCCGTCAGGGCAGATCAAGGTACGGTAGATCATAGGATCTCTGGAATCAGGAATGGTGATCTTGAGGATCCAGGAAGGTTGTTTCTTGGGCTCGCAGGTATGCTTGTGGGTGGGCCAGTCTTTTCTTTGGCATGCGGCACCTATGCTTCAATCAATTTGTGTTTCTGGGATGTGTCTGTATGCGGACACCTACCACAGTACTTGCGATTGCCACAGCGGCCGCAATTGACGAGCTTGGGCTTCTCCTCGAGGCAGACTTCGCACTTGCCAGCACCCATTGTGGTGGATGTTGATGAATTTGGTTGTGTTTAATTTTGCCGAGAAGATGAAAGGGATAAAGCAGTCAGAATTTTCTTCTCAGGCAAATCAAAGCGGGGTCCCGGGTAGCCAATAGATATCTTCTGAATATATCAAACAACGAGATAGAAACGAAGAGCCTGGAGTAGGTGGAAGTGCTTGAGATACAAAGTCGATGCCGTCTGAAAAAGCGTGCAAAATTATCGAAAGTCGATCGTGCTGGTCGTTGCTTCGAGATGACTGAAGTGTTAAGTCGAAGTCTTGCCGGATTTTGCTCGATCAGATCAATCAGAGCTCAACCAGAGATCACTCAACAAACAACTCCTAGTGTTGTCGTCCAGGCAGATAGATCGAGGTAGCAGTTTCTCTGAGTACGAGGAACACAGAAGGCAGGTTACTTTATGTATACCACAATTTAGACAAGATAGATCCTATACTACTAATCGAAAGGGGGTTGGACGATACCTGATGGACAATTAGTCTTGATCGAAAATTGTGCAAAATTTAGCAAAAGGCTTGTCGTGTCTTGAAGCGGTGCCTCGAATTATTGACGAGAAAGCCGTCGATACTCTTTGATCACCTGATATCTCCTATTCAGTCTTCGGCTCAGTTCAGAAGGAAATTATTTGTTGGCTCGAAGAAATATTTAGTCCATGGTATATACTACTTGGTATACCATAGGAGGTCAAGGCTTTCCTAAAGTGGAACGCGTCGGACGCGTGGTGGTTCCACTCAATTACTCTGCATGCCTTGCAAGTTCGCCTTGTGTACCTCAATCTCGTCGCCATCGTCGTATTTTGCATCGAAATGCCTCCCAAGCGTAACGCTGACCAATATTCTCCATCAAGTTTTCGCCTTCTTGACGAAAGACTCCAGGATGGACTCGCGATGGTGACGCGTCAGGACCCGACACAGGGTCCGACTTCTCCCCAGCACCTGCTTGGGCACCTGCGAAGCGTGCACGCAAATCTACTACAGCAGCATACTATCGGATCTTTACCCGCACTCTCGCATGATAACCCCGTCCCATATGCCTCGAGCCAACAAGCATGGTTGTCCTCGCTTCAACAGAGCGGCGGCGGTAGCAGAGAAGTATGGAGCAATGACAAAATCGCCGACCGTGCCCACAGACGAGAGAACTACGTAGAGCCGAGATAGCAAAACGAGCTGAATTGGCAACCCAGCAGCAAGATCGGGATCACAAAGTGGAGATATACAGGCATCCTACCTCACAAAGACGTCTTTAACGAATTGTTTGGCTTTGAGAAACCCAAAAAGGCATGGAAGCAGAAGCAGATTCAAATAGTTGATTTCGAAAATCGAATTGGCGACATCTCGAACTCGGTAGGTTTCATGTCCCAAAGTCAGTGATGCTGCTAAAGGATAAGTTCGATGCAGCTACTTGAATATCACAGGTGATGGTGTCAAAGTTTACTGGGATCGCGAAGAAAAGACTTTCAAACTGCCTGAAACGTACGGTGTCTGATTTGGGAGTTTTATCACTATTGAACAAGACAAAAAGGAAGGGGCATGCAGAAATGTCAGTAATGTCGGCCGAGAGTCAATCTTCCGTGTTTCTTGACATGCCCTAGTTACATCGTGGATCATGATACTGATGCAAGTGACTACCGGTATCACAATTGTCAAATGCACTTTGTTCCCTCAGTACTGACCAGTTCTTGGCGCTTGTTTTGTAACCTGTTCGGGTCTGACTCGAAAGCCAGGTGGCCTGAAGTAGCCACAAATTATCCTCTGTTGGTGAAATATCTGACCATATCTAGGCTGAAGGCAACTCGCATGAAGCATGACCTGTACACATCATTCCATTCGCATCTTCTTCCCTGATGGGCAGGAACGCAAATCGTCGTGTTGGGCTCAGCCAACCAACCTTTTGCGGCATTCTACTTATGCTCTCTTTGTTATGTCTTCAAGTATCCTCAACTCCCATGCCTTATGGCGTAGGGTTCAACCTTGCTCTTGACTACGGGTAGGCAGAGAATCATGGATGAACACCAAACCTATGAGCCCCGACATTGAAGCCCTCAGATGGATGTTGAAAGGTTTAAAAACCGCCACCGAAACCTACACAGAAAACCCCCTTACTGCTGTCCACATTACCAGCCCTCTCATAACACCACGCGGAAGCCCTCTCGAGACCACACTAGCAACGACTGTCGAGTCTCTCGACTTGAAGTACATGGGTACACAACTAGAATCGACTACCATATTACCAATTTACGAGCTCGAACGAACATGCGACCCTGACGTCTACAAAACACCAGACGAGAAAGAAAAACCAGATGACCCCGAGCGTATCTTCCTTGCCATTGACTACAGTCGAGCTGGTATATCAGCGTTCGTGGTGGCTGAGGAGTGCGGCGTCCCTGAAGTTCTGCGATCTTTTCACAACACGAGCCTGGGAACGGATGCTGAGTACACTGGAAAAAGCAATTATCTGACTCAAGCTTTGAAAGAGCTCTTACGTCTACCTTTTGATGATCGAGGATATCATCGAGCGTTACATATCGCCGAACTAGTCCTTCTCGGCGAGTCAACAGAAGACGCAATTTTTACGAAGTTCTGCAGAAGGTGCTGGGCGATCAGTATGATGCTCTCAAAGCAAAAAGCAAGGGGGGAGCGAAGACCCATCATCCATTGATTGCTGGCTCTAGAGCCGCTGCATTTGCATGTCAACGCCAACTGGCGCTTGAAGATACGCACACATGGGATGCAGACCTGAAAGATTGGATTTGCGAAGCAAGAAAGCTCATGACATCTTCCCGACAAACGACATCAACATCTCGAAACGTAGCTCATGCAAATGGTGATATTGCGGCATAGCCAAACCATCTTCAGATCTTCTCCAAACTCTTGTTCCCAGACTCTTTTCCCGGCTGCAAAATCTATATTGTTTGCCGCTCTACTCGCCTCTACTCCACTAGACTCCGACAAGTTCTTTTGGCTAGCATAAAGCATTGGATGCATTTTCGCCATCTCCTCAATGATCTTTTCTCAATCCAAGCACTGACGACGTCGCCAACCATTGTATCTTTTGTTTCGTCTTTCGGTCGCAGCTTTCGTCCCAGACCTGCTGCCCAACGGATCCGAGAACGCCACGGCGGTATTCCTCACTATCAATCATCGAGTTTACGAGCTCTTCTGCTCCAGAACTGCCTCCCTCTTCCTTTGCGGCGTCCTGAAGTTTGGATTCGTCGACATCTCACCCTCATAGTCACCAACCGTCTTTCCCCAATCCCAAGCAACCAACCCGCCCTTTTCCGTGATCCTCAAAATCTGCCCTCGTTCTTCCAATCCCATGTTACAGATACTCTTGTGAACAGCCCAATCCGCTTTTTGGTGTGCAGCGCAACAGTAAGCAGCCGTACCGCATCTTCCACACCGCTGCAGAGGTTTACCGCCATCATTGCAAGTAGTGCAGCGAGACAGATCGAGAGGTCTGTAGAGCCAGTGCGGGTTCATGGCTATACCGTCACCCCAGATATCCATGGGTGCGTATTCGACGAAAAGCTCATGTTTCATTGCTTTGCCCGTCTGCCAGCGTTTCTGCACCAACAAATCCGCGACGAACCTTTGACTCAACTCTTCAATCTGTGCGCCATCTTTGATGTCGGTGTCGCCGAGCATGCTTCCGGTCGTATTAGGCGTCCAAGCTCCCTTTTCGTCACCTTCGGCGGTGACGTTGTAGGTGAGCATCAACGTCCAGTTGTCGCCGGTTGCGTCCAGCGTTCCGATGGTGATTTGGTTGCCCACGCGGCCGATTTCGATTTTGTGAGAGTTTTGGATGGTCAGCGTCCAGGTGAAAGAGAACCAGGCGTCGGTGTCTAGGAAGGCGAGCAGCGCGTCCGGGCACCAGTTGTACAGCACCGTTGCGATCCCGGCTGCGGTGGCCAAATCGCTCGTGTCTGGGTTTTGGTCCGTCAGGGATGCGGCGTCGATTATACGCAGAGGTGCCCTGTCCAGATGCAGAGGCGCATCAGGGAAGCCTGGGATCCGGGTGTCATCCAGAGATAGGAATTTCGTGGTCATTCTTCTTTTCCCTCTTTTTTTGCACGTCTTGGGTATCAGTTTCAAAAACAGTTGTGAGTCGTTGGAAAAAAGAAATCTTGCTAGAAGTCGAAGAATTTAAATTTGAATTGTTTCTTTCCCTCTTTTTTTTTTTTTGGTGGTCGGTTGCAGAATCTCGGAAGGTCGATGGAGGGCCAAAGCCGCACTTTTTTTCTTTTTTTAATTCAATACTATTTTTCTACATTCTCTTTTCTTTTTTTCATTCACGGACTTTTTTTCGCATCCAAGAGACCAGATTTAACCGAATAGTTCTTGAGATTATAATTGATTTTTCTTTATGCTAAGCTGAGACGTGGTCCACATTCTTCTCCTTGTTTGAAGGAATTGGCAATTCTACAAGTATGTATAGTGTATCATCTGTCTAGCAAAGTATTTACAATGTGGTTCGAACGGTGTCTAGACGCGAAACAAGCAGAAGAAAAGGTAAAGAGGTGTGACAAGAAAAGAAAGGAAGAATGTTGTCAAGGCATAAAACAGGGACATCTTGTCAACACTTGCGCAAGAGCCCTCATATAGAGAAGCGAAGAGAGGAACAGCAAAAATGAAAACTAGTAAACAGTGCATTGGTGTTCTGCTCGGCGGAAAGCTTCTGCAAAGAAACTCTGCATGGCACTGTAATGAAAGAGAATACCACCGAGCACAGCAAAGTGCCAAATGTTGTGGCTGCCACCAAAGTAGTCAAAGAAACCAGGGGCAAATCGCTCAGGAATCTTGGCGGCGTAGAGAAGTGCGCCGGTGAAATAGACGAACAGACTCTTGAAGATGGGAGCGTAGAAGTAAAAGGCCCAGTTCACACCACGGGTGTAGACGAGTTGAGTGACGGGCAGACCCCCAGTGGCAGCAAGCGTCACGTAAAAGGCGACACGAGCCCATGCGAGATCATTGCGATTGAATGTGGGGTGCCAGGGCAGAATGACACCTCCGACACCAAGAGCGGCCGTCAAAGACATGTATGTCCAGCGACTGATTGGTTCGCAGTAGAAAGCAGTGTACTCGGTTGTCATGATAGACGCAGCGACCAACAAGGAGATGCCAGTGTAATCGATGCAGGCAAATCTCTCGAGAAGAGTCTGGTTGGAGATTGAATTCATAGTGTGCCAGACGGTACTGCAGACCAAGCACTTTGATGCAGCGAAGAAGAAGACTGCAGCAATAAAAATGTCTGATTTTGTCGACATGGAAAAGTGGACCGAGGTAGGGTAGAAATAGAATGCAATCGAGAGAACGATGAGCAGGCCGAGGAAATGAGAGTAAATGTTGACAGTCTCGTTGGAAAAGGAAAACCAAGAGCGCAGACAGTCGACTTTTGTTTCACAGAAGCGGTAGCCACGAGTGATGTGCGGGTTGATCTTCCAAGGGTCTGGCAGGTCGTGGTAAGTGATGAGACCTTGGTCCTTTGCGCGTTTGACGGCTTCGTCGATTTTGGTCTTGACAGCGTCTTTTGCACGGCGAGCCTTGTCGATACCTTCATCGACAAGCTCGGTGGCCTTGTGCATTCCCTCGTCCATCTTCCTCCTTCCAGAGTCCATGAGATCTGAAGCGACGGCGCCGAGACCGGCATCGCGCATAGCATAAGCTCTAGTTTCAAAGTCGACCAGAGTCTTCTCCATCAAGCGAACGCCTTCGCGGACCTTGTGCTCCAATGTCTCTTTCTTTGCCAGTGCGCCCCGATAGCGGTCTTCAAGAAGGTCGACCATGATCTTTGCGCGCCGTCTACCAGCGTCCATGACCTCGTCGGATACATAGCTACAGGCCTCGTGTACAGCGTGAAGAGTGGTGTAGGCGCGATCGATACTAGAGTCAAACTTGAGGTGACCGTAAGAATCCAAAAAGTCCAAACGACGGCCCAGTTCTTTGAGGAAACGATCGACCAGCAGCTGGATGTCGTCAGTGTCTGCGGACCAGGATTGGGGCTCGTAGGAAGAATGGCGACGCTTCTTAAGTCCGTCTCTAGCAGGGCGAGAGCGTGCGGTCGTGGTTGAGCGCAGAACGGGCTCCTCATAGGATTCAGTCATGGTGGTTGTGCAAGTGGCCGTAGCCATTGTGATGGTGCGACTACAAAGCAGGGCAGAGAGTGGTTGTGTCGCTCGTGTACTACAAGAGGAAGAGGGAAGAGATTTGGGCGGGCGGTTCAGCAGTCAAATCAGAGTTTCGCCGGGGCAACCGAGTTATGGAGAAATGAGATGTCAATCGTGGCAAACGGGGAAGGACGCGGGGCAAGGTTCAAAAAAGAAAGTCGTGATGAGAGTGATGATGGATGAGGAGTAAAAGAGAAGAGGCAAAGCTGTATTATTAGGTTGTACAAGACATGCATGAGACGGCATGGGTCAAGGGTAGCGAAGCCATGGCTCATGTGGTGGAGAGGGCAAGATGTGATGGGCACGAGGAAAAGGCTGGGCGATGTGACGCATGCTTCCGAGGCGTAAATTGCCTTTGCTATTACCGAACAGATGCCTCTTTGTCATGCTGCTTTACAGCCGTGTTTAGTGGTGACTTGTAGATGCAATTTAGCAGACGCAGATGATGGCGATGATGGCGATGATGGTGTTTACTCGTATAATGGTTTCTGTCACAAGAAGCATGTGAAATAGCCAAGTGACGAGTTATATTGCGAAGATGGGATTGACAAAGTCGGCGCTTGGCAGAAGGTCATTGAACGATGGGAAAGCCCTTCACATGCCGAAATGCCGCCCATGTCCGATTGGCGACCCTGTCTCTGTCTGTATCTCTTCCCATGCCATCACGCTCCCGTCTCTCAATTCGACCTTCGCAAAGCAAAGCACCTTCTGCCATCCACCACCCCCCCCACACATCACCAACCATGGCCGACCAATCGCCCATGGACGCCGCCGCATTCGTGACCGACGCCTTCCTCCAGTCCGTCTTGCACGCCGCCGCCGAAGCTCGCCAGCAGTGCATGCACATGCTCGATTTCATCGACCACAATCGCACGGCTCAGCCTTCGCCCGATCTTGAGATGCAGCTCAGTCGCCAACAAAAGGCGCTCCACACGAACCTGGCCAAGCTGCGCGGGCTCAATCGCCGCGCCCTTCTCGACACGCGCAACACCAAGCAGCAAACCCAGGAAGCAAGATCCGAGATTGATTCTCTGCACCTTCACCTCCAGAACTTGTATTACGAACAGCGCCATCTCATCGGCGACATTGCTGCGTGCCAGGGCTACAAGTGTGTCCAACTCGATCGCCCATGTGCTTCAGCTGCTAACCTTTGCCCAGCCACAAATACCAATCCCTGCCTCTGATTTCTGTCGACGAGATTCTTGCCGCCAACCCCGAACTCTCCGACGCCAACGAACACGATCTCATGGTCGCCCGCATCAACCACGAGCACGCCGAACGACAAACTCTGGAAGAGGAACGCCAGGGTCTGCTGAAGAAGAAACAAAGCTTGATCAACGACAACAACAAGAAGAAAGACCAGCTGGCCGCCCTCGACAAGGAGATTGAAAAGTTTCTCGCCTCGGCCTCTACTGTCGAGCAGAAGTTTGATCAGCACAATCAACAAATACAGAAGGCCGCAGCTACATGAGGAGACGATTGCTATCATTCATTCGTCTAGATTACTATGCCAGGTGCTTGTTGAAAAAGTCAATGCCTTGCTTGGCAGACTCATCCATTGCCTTCTTGTCCTTTTCCGAGTTCCAGTCTCCGCGCAGTGCGAATCCATGGACCTGGTCCTCGTAGACGCGTACCTCGGTGTCGATACCTTCACTCTTCTTCTTGGCCATGAGCTCCTTGATCTGGTCGACCTCCTTGTTTCCGAGCAAGCTGTCCGAGTCGCCAAGGGCAAAAGACGCAGGAACGGCGAGTCCCTCAAAGTCGGCAGGAATGGCGACAAGCGAAGGGTGGCAACTGTAGACGGCATCGACGCCCATACCCTCGGCACCGCTAAAGTCCTTGTCTCCAGCCAGCACGGCATATCTACCACCCCAGCAGAAGCCAATCGCACCGACTTTGTTGGTGCCAGGAATGAGGCGGACCTGCTTGATGAAGCTCTCAATCAGAGGACGGGCGACGCTTTCGCGGTGCTTGAGCAGCCATGGGCCGAGAGTTGCGCCAGTCTTTGCGGTGGCGGCAGCTTTCTCGGTGAGGCTGCGAGAGTCGCGTTCCGACTTTTGAGGCTCGACTGTCTGCAGGAATTCAATGTCGAGAGAGTCACCCTCGTGTACGTCGGGGATGTAGGCAGTGAAGCCGTCGGCGGCGTATTGATCGGCGAGGAGGCGAGTGTTTTTGAACTCCCAGCCAAAAACTTGACAGGTCAGTCGAGAGTCGAGGGCAATTGAAGAGGCGACTCACTGTCGACGAGGAAGATGACAGTCTTCTTCTTGGAGGCGTCCTTTGGCTCTGCGACATAGGTCTGGAGGCCGGCAATCGTCTCGACGTGGCCCTTGGGGGAGCCTTCCTGGACCTTGCCGGTCAAGCAACACGAAGACATTCCAACTCCGGTAGACATTTTGAATTGACGCGTCTTGTTTTGGTGTGTGAATTGACGAGTGTTGTTTTGGTGAGTTGTTTCTGTGTAGTGAGAAGAGAGTAGAGACGAGGGAACAAGCACAAGAGTTTATGAGCAGATGCAACTCGAATGTATCCGTCTGCCCGTTGCATCACAAAAGGCAACGAGCTCCATCCATGCGGGGCCTTGTGTGACGTCGACAACCATGACAAATTTCCATTCTGGGTAAGCATTGGAGCTCTCACGCCGACTTGATGTGATTCCTATGGAATGCATGGGAATTGTGATTTATGGATGAATTGGTCCTTGAGTACATGTCCGAGACGGTTGAGATGAAGATGAAAATGAGATGAAGATGACAGGAAGGTCTGCAAAAAGAGAAGGCACAAGGCACATGTAGAAGAAGCACGCTCGCACAGACCACGACCGACTGTCTCGTTGGCGACTCTGGCGCTTCTCTTTGGCCTTCAACCATCAAAATGTGAGTACCACCACCCGCTTGCTGCATCACGCACGCATCATGTCGCTCTCATTCGGCCTCAATGCCAAATCTAAGGCTCCCTCATCGCCACCCAAGCCCAAAAGCCGCCCGATTGCCATGGACGTACTAGGCGGCGACGACTCCGACCAAGACATTCCTGCCGCATCAGCTTCCAAGAACAACGTCTTTGAAGAGGAACTCGACCAATTTGACTCGACCAACTCATCGTCACGCCCGTCGGCTCCAGCTCCTGCGCCCAAGAAGAAAGCTGCCACCAAGCCAAAGCCTGGATCCGCACCTACAAAGCCTCCAACACGGAAACCTCAAGGCCCAAACCTAGAAGAATACGGCGACCTGTCGGCTCAACGCGAAAGCGCCGCCTATGCCGCCAAAGCCACAGAATTGGATCCCACCATCTACGACTATGACTCCTTCCACTCGGCCGCCACCTCTGCCACAGCCGCCCGCAAAGCCGCTGCGAAGCAAGAAACCGTCGCCCAAGGCCCCAAGTATATGACCGCCCTTCTCGCATCAGCTGCACAACGGAAACAAGACCAACAAGTCGCCCGCGAAAAGTTCCTGCAAAAGGAACGCGAGAACGAAGGTGAAGAGTTTGCCGACAAGGAGACTTTCGTCACTGGCGCATACAAAGCCCATCAAGAAGAAAACCAGCGACTGCGCGACGAGGAAGAGAAAAAGGCTGCCCAGGAAGAGGAAAGAAAGAGAAGGATGGGCGGAGGCATGCAAGATTTCTACCGTAACGTCATGGCCGACAGCGAACGTAGACACCAAGAGGCCCTCGAAGCGGCCGCTGAAATGGAGAAGCGCAAACTCGCCGGCCACGACACCATCATCCAAGACCCAGAGACAAAACAAGAACAAGATCGCGTTGCAGAGTTGGCGGCAAAAGGTGTCAATGTCACACTCAACGACGAGGGTCAGGTGGCAGATAAACGCCAACTCCTCACTGCTGGTCTCAACGTCCTCGCCTCTCCCGCTCCACCGCCAAAACCATCTGCAGCCGTTCAAAAGCAAGACTACACTGAGCAATGGAACAAGAAACGCGACAGCGGTCTTCGCGAACGTCAAACACGCATGATGGAGCAACAACTCGAGGAAAGCAGGAAGAGAGCTCTGGAACAAGACAAGGAGGAGCAGGAAAGGCTGGAAAAGGCCAGCAAGAGCAAAAAGACAGAGTCGGACATTAGCAGCGCGCGAGAAAGATTTTTGGCTAGAAAGAAGGAAAAGGAGGCGGCGGCGGCGGCGAAGAAGGCTGCATAGTGTAATAATTCTCCAAGCCCCCTCCCGTTGCTTACAAAATCAAGCATCCCAAAAGGAGATTCTTGACCACACAAACTTCTTTTGTATCAAATCCAGCGCTTTTGACCATCATGTCTTTCTAATACATTCAAGATAAGGGATCTTCAAAAGTCATATAATAATGGGTTTGATCCAACAAGAAAAAAAGAAACAGCATACTAACTGCTGAATGATATTTCTTTTTTTTTGAATATCGTGGATATCTCTAATAAAAATGGGAAATAATATGTTAAATGGTTGAGTTTGTCACCCTGTCCATATATTACCCTAATCATATATAACCTTAATCACATACTTCCATGTCAAAACCGTGACATTGCGCCATAGGTACCCCAGTTTGACACGATTCGATCAAATGGCTGAGAGAGAAAAAGCACAGGTATGTCAGAATCTTTTCGAAGAAGTTGTTCCAATTCACAATCATTCTCCAGATCAGACCGTGTCAATAAAGAGCACATCAAATGGATTCATCTCCTTGGATGCTGTCGGCAGTCGAAAATCACTGTGCCTCGCAACAGCAGCAGCAGCAGCAGCAGCATCAAAAATCCGACTCTACACAGAGGAGAAGAAAAGTCAAAACGAGAATATGTTAAAGCTAGTCTAAAAACTGACAGTCCTCAATGAGCGAGACAGCTCCCGCACCAACCACTTTTTAGTACCACGAGGTGATGCCCCTTCGATCGATCCAGCGTATCTGTACCCGGACTCCTCAACATCCTTCTAGAAATCCATCATGTCGTCATCTTCGTCGTCGACTTCAAAGTCATCCGTGTAATCATCTCGGGCTCCGTAGGACTCCTCGTCCACGTAGCCACTGAACTCTTCCATTTCCTCCTCCTCATCCTCAACATCACCATTTTCCTCCTCATAAAAGACTGCTTCTTCATGCTCCGCATCCATCATTGTGCCTCCTTCGCCATAGTCATCTTTCTTGCCATAAGCTGTACGCTCGGCAGCGGTGGCAAGGCGCGGAACAGGTTTGTGTAAGAGCAGGCGAGTGCCTCTCTTGATGCAGGCTTTAGTGTCATCGCTCTCAAGACCGGCATCAAAGACAGGCAGGCAGATGGTACGACCATCGCCTAAATCGACAAGCTCGACGTTGGCATCTTCAGGATTGGCTGCAATAGGGACGAGATCGCAAAGAGGATGGAGGCGACCGAGCGTCATCTTCTCATCTTCCTTCTTGGCCTTGTGAGGGAACGTCTGCTCGTGATATCCTTCTTCGTCATAAGTCTTCGTCCATGAAAACTTGTCAGTCATGACCAGATGGCGCTGAACCAGACCAATCATGGTATTGATGACGCGACCGTCAGAGTAGTCAGGGTTACTGACTGATTTGGGCGCGTCGCCGCGGCCGTCCATAGCTTGGAGAATCTGAAATGGACGCATGACGTTGTTGTGGTAAGACCAGGCGACCGGATCACTGACCCCATGAAGCGCTCTATGGCGGGGTGATCCCATGAGTAGCTTGACAACAGGGAGGTCCAACGGATCGGTCGAGGTAGCAAATGCCCAACCGAGGATGCGAGCAAGGAGCAACAAGGTAAGCTTCTGAGCAGTGACACTGGGAAGATCGGGATGATCAATTCGGATGATGGTCTTGCGCAAGTAGTCCTCAAGATGGGAACCACATACGCTGTCATGGTACGTGCTCTTGGCCAAGTCGTAGCACTCGACCGAGCAAAATGAAAAGTTCTCACGCAGCTTCTCGTTTCCTGAGCGGCAGACTTGAATGTCCGAAGTCTCAAAGATGCCTGACTTGTGTGATTGCTTGCCGCGCAGCGGAGTGTCGGGAAACGAATGTTCCGAGAATGTGTCTGTCGCCTCACTCGATGACTCAGTGTCCCAATCATCGTCATCCGAATCACTGCCAGGTTTGCCGGCCTCATCTTCGTCCTCGCTATCAGGAGAGGGTTCACCATCTTCGTGCTTCTTTGAACCCCCACGGTCAGAAGGATTGCTTTTGATTGGCGACAGGTCGACAGCTGCGGTTCGGCGATGACCTGGAGAAGGCTTCGAGCGGGCTTCCTTCGCCGCCCTCTTTGACGCCCGTGCCTCTCGTTTCGTCGTGGCCTCAGCCTCTGCTTGCTTCAACTCCTCGATCAACACCCTCAGGATGAAAGGTTGTGGGACCTGAAGATCTGCCTGACATGTGTCGCACGTCATAGACATTGTTGACATATCTGAGGTGTTTGCTGTGGAGACAGCAAATGGGAGGCATTCTGTGAACAGAACCATGCCTTGGAAGACGTCCTGGCTGGCCACAAGCGATGTAGGTATGCCAAACTTGTACTCATAACGTGCAATGGAGTTCTCGTCGACTGAGAGTATGCAGTTGTTCAAGACAGGGTAACTGATAGGACTTTTGACGTAGCCGTAATCCTCATGTTTGAGCAAACAGTAACCTGATTCCGTCAAAGAAAGGCCATTTGGCGATGGCTCGATGTTGCCGATGACTTTTTCGAGCAATTCATCCTGGATTGATTGAGCTAGAGCCTTCAGTTGTTTGAGCGAAACAAATGGCATTGCCTCTTCTGGTGGCATAGATGCGTTCACTGTAAACTCATCATCTAGAAGATGAAGAGCCGCACGAGCCGGGCCTTTGCCACATCTTGAAAGCGCATCGATCAACCGAAAGAGTGCTTTGAATTTGAGGGTTTCGGCGACAGGTCGTTTTTGTTTGGCTTCCTCAGGACCGGTGCTCTCTTCAACAAGAGTCATTTTCGTCAACCTGAACTTCTGGTGTTCGGGTCGAAACATTGTTGATGGTGCTTTGCACCAGTTTTCCTTTCTGGATAGAGCGTCTTTGCAATCATCTAACCAAGCGAACCTGTGATTAGCTGGATCCGTGACGTGATGTGATAGTCGTGTTCTAGAAGCGAGAGCACTTACCGGTGTAAGTGACGATATAGTTGTCAATGCGTCGAATGTGGTCGTTGACGTTAGCATCTTTTCGAATCACATCGAGAACAGCCTGAGCCATGACATAGGCTCTGAGGGCATCGTTGACGGCAAGATGTGGTTGATTTGTGGCGATATAGCACAGTGAGCGGTTAAGATAGGCAGCCGGGTGACGTTTCTCGTCCAGAAATCTACTGTACACGTCAATTGCGCCGGCGTAGTCTCCCTTGAAGACAAGAATGTTGCCATCCATGAGTGCGCGCTCCATTCTGATCCGTTTGGGCCGGAGCTCCAAGGTTGGCGATGAGAAGATCGTGGTCATGTTGGCGCAGAGTAGAAATGATTGATAAACGTGTTGGACGGAGGTGTTGTGCTTGTGCAAGGAGTTGACATGGGCTTACGTTCGGACCATGCCTCAATAAACGCCGACGCTTGGATCTCAGAGTCTTTTCACCTGTTCAGTAAATTCGAAACCGCGCCTGCCTCTTTGGTGATTGAATATCTGCTCACCCCGCTTCTTCCGTTTCGGCAGTCGACAGACTTGCTTACTTACATCTGATACGATCCGAGGCCTCCCGGACGACACTTCGTCAACGATGAAGAGCTGTAAAGAAGAGGCCACACAAAAGACGGAAGAGCAGTGAGGCAGCCTCACCATCTGCTGCCACAACAGGCAACTTTCATGTCTCCGCATGACAAAATATAAAAGATCTCCAAGGATGTGTACTCATAGTACCTTGGCTGTCTGACAATATCCTAGTGAGTCAAGAGACTTACCTCAAAGGCTGGCTAGCAGTGCATCCTCAGATGGGATGATATATATATGACATAAGGACGAGCAGTCTTGGATACCGTTGTCCAGAAATTAAGAGGGCGTGCTTCTGCATCACAGACCTTATACAGGTACCGAACCTCGCCATCAGCATAGCTTCCTTCTCAAGCAAGCCAGAAGCACAGTGCTACTGGGACTGATATTGTTCCAGAGGAGGTAGCTGTTTGGACACGTTCTTGTTGAACATGGTTCTAACAGGAGAGGGCTGCTGCCCGCCATTGAAGCTTCACTGCAGCATTCGATGCTGAGCTGTTGAATCTTGTTGTCTCTTCGTACACGTTGAAGAGGCTGCTGGGTTATTCAGATGTTCTGAAACCAGAAGCGTGAGTCCATACATGGAGTCCAAACTGCACTTCCGCTTGAGAATGAGACGCCAACGAGATTAATATTAAGTGTTAGACTGGATAAATGTCTAGCAAAGAGTAACAGATGGAGCAACAACAGTTGAACAAGGCCGCTTGGGCCACCAGAGACGCGTCGGAACAATAATCCTCCGAGCCATCCGAGGTCCTCCGCCCTTGTTAAACGTCCGACGTTCCTTGCTGTTTGCGCCAGGAAACAATAACGATCAGGACCTCCTCATCCGTCTGGGTTTTCTCTCTCTAGTCTCCGATCCATATCTGAGCTCATATGTGGATTGGATATTCAACGTATATGCTCATGTCTGCACCGGTCTTTGCATATGCATCTTGATCTATGGTTGATCTGCTCCAATACAACAAATGGCTGCTGAAGTTTTGTAGAGCTTGGAAATGCTATGCAATTGTTGTCTTCCGGAGCCATGCTCCTCCGAATAAGTCTGGCTAATTCTGTCGTCACCGAGCATGTTTGTCTCACAGTTGACGGCCATAATCTCCACGACATAGATACGAAGAGGATTCAAGACACATTTAGCGTCGTTATAGATCCAAATCCTGGGGTCCATTGCGACGTTTACTCGGCTTGGAGGATCCGATCAAGTTTGTTCCATGTTGCAGCCTCCAATCGGCTCGACAGGCGCCAAACCTCACATTTGCCCTTACGGCTGTTGCACGCTGACAGCAACGGAGATTTCCAAAACTAGAGAGCCAAGGCGAATCTACAGATCCTTCTATACCAGATCGTCGCCCAGAATTTGTACCTTTCCAACTAATATCCAACCACATGTGGATCTGTTCCAATAACAGATCGCGCACTGTCCAGCCGAGCGAGCATGCTTCTGTCACGTCTGAATGGTATATGATCTATGTACCGTGTATTCATATATCCCGAATTGCAAATGCTCCAATTCGGACTTGCCGGAAGTGTACGGTCTACCTTGACTCCTGAGGCTCGATATGGACTAAGTAATTACACATGGCCTTGATATGCACAGCCTGGTTCAGAAGTCGCCAAATGAACGGAATCTCTTCTAGAAACAGGATGCTTTGACACACTCCACCGGTTCCCGTTTCTGAGTATTACGCCACAGGGTCAACCCCATGCCACTTTTATCGTCTGATAGTACTGCCGTTTCTACTCCTTAAGCCTATCCTTAACCTTCTCTGGGAAGATTTTCCTTAAGCTTAGCTCATCGCGGAACGTCCTTCCATTGCATCTATACCAGATCAGACCTGTCTGATGTGGGCTTTTGTTTGCAAGGACTCAGATCAGGCTAATCTCCGTCAGGATCGTGATATGCTAACAGATCAGTAGCGATACAGCAGCCGTTCAGGATTGAGATCTGTCAGTCATCCTTAGTTCCACGTCTTGGCTCTCCACATCAAGGAAGGTGATTCGTGAGTAGTTGGAACCAACTGCTATCCACTACCAGGGCGAGGGATCTATCGGATGTCGGGTACCTTTAGTTTTCACCAACCAAAATGGTTTTTCTCTTGGCTTTGGTACAATATCCTGAAGATCGTCGTAATTCATCACCCACACTTCACTAATCGAGGCCTTTCATACAAATATCTGCCTGCGAAGGCCTTCACCGGAAGGTCAGTCTGGAAAAACTAATGTGCAAGTGTCCCACTTCTCCTTGATTGTTAATCGAAGCCATCGTCCCCCACGACCATGCGTTTCCTGGCCGTCACTACTTTGACTGCTTTGACGGTGACCAGCTCTGTCGCCGCCCCAGCAGAACCCTATCATGAAGATATAAAGAACGGACAGGAGGACCTTGAGAAACGTGCCCTGATTGGCGGAAACTCTGGAGCTACGCTGTTAGGAGGTCTCGGTGTTGGTCTTCTTCAAAGCTCTGCTCTGCTATCGATTGGACTTGGAGGTGCGGGTCAAAGCACGAGTTCTACCAGTCGTGCTCCCTCAGCTGTAATCTCTACAGCATCTACGACCCTTGCACCCACTACAAGTCGTGCTTCATCTGCCACACAACCCTTGGCTTCGGCTAGCGCGTCAGCTGGTATATCGCTTAGTGTTTCTGCCTCTGGTGTCAATTCTCTGGCTTCTGTGATCAGCGCACGTCCATCTAGCGCTCTGTCGGTGGTCTCATCCATCCTGGCGAATCCAGTAGCAACTAGTGATCCCAGCGCGGTCTCTTCTATCAACTCGGTTCTCTCCGGAGCAACAGCGCTCCCTACCAGTCTTGGATTTCATATTTCCAACGCTCTCACTGGCATCACGACAGGACCAAGCGCAGCTACTGCAGCCATCTCGTCTCTTCTTACTGCCTCCTCGATACGTACGGACCCAGCCGCGGTATCTTCGTTGGCCTCTGCTGTCGCAGCGGTTGCCAGTCAACAGAGTCAATCTGCTCAGCCATCTTTGTCATCACTAGCTTCAGTGCTCTCCAATGCTGCTGCTATTCCAAACAACGTTGCCTCATTGGTCTCGTCAATGGCATCTTCGATGACAACAGGGACTGCAAGTATTTCAGGCCATGCAAACTCTATTGTCTCCTCTGTTCTTGCCGTTCAGACTTCGAGCGCCAGCCAGACTTCGAGATCAAGCCAGACTAGCGTATCTCCATTGCCTACTTGCAGTGATGTTCTCTGTTTGAACGCAGCAGTCGGTGGCTTGAGCCTCGGCGTTGCAGCTTTGCCGTCCTCTGGTAGTCTTGTCAGCCTATCCCTTGGGCTCGGTGGCGCCGCAACCACCAGCACTCTGTCCCAACCAGTTGTAATCTCTACGAATGGTGCTCAGACTACATGCTCAAACTTGATCTGCGTGAACATAGCCGCCACGCAGTTATTGAGTGCCAGCGTTGGAATTGTCCCTACTGCTGCAATCTCAGGAGCTTCTGGCCTCGTTGCATCTGCTACTGGTACTGCCACTATTTTGGCCACACCTGTCACGATCTCTAGATCTAATGGAGGACCAACATCAACTTGCACCGACATTGTATGTTTAAGTGTTGCTGCTACAAACTTACTTGGAGTAAGTCTTGGTGCTATCCCAACTTCAGTACTTGGCGGCAACAACCTCGCAACCCTCTCGCTCTCGCTCTCGGCCAGTATCACTGCAGCGCCCACATCACGTACTGCAACCTCGTTGGCCGAGCTTGTCACGGTCGTTGCTACAAATGGCGCAACAACGACAGTCTGCTCAGACGTTCAATGCTTGCACAATGCGGCTACATCGCTTCTAGGCATTGATGCAGGATTGATTCCATCTACAGTACTCGGTAACAATCTCGGTACCCTTGCACCACACACAGATACTAGTATGGCTGTACCTGTTGTCATCTCAGCTGTTGGCGGCTCCGTAACCACACTTCTGAGTGTGGGACCGGGCTTGGTCCCGACATCACATCTCACCAACCATGGCACAAGCACGTCTCCCTCCGTAGGACTTGGTGGTGTGACCTCTTTGCCTACACCTGTAGCTATCACTGGTGTAAATGGAGCCCAGACTACATGTACAGACCTGATATGTTTGAATGTGGCCGCTACCGGGTTGCTGAGTGCGTCTGTCAATTTAATTCCCTCTTCGGTGCTCAATGGCCTCACAACTGCTATGACTGCTGCTTCCAGTGTCTCTCTTTCGGCTGGGGCCTCAGCCATTACCGGAGCCCAAACATGCACTGATCTTATTTGCCTGAGCGCAATTGTCTCCAATCTTGCTTCCGCCAATGTCGGAGTCCTTCCTGGGGCCACCGTTACCCCAACGGCCGCTGTCCAGGTCCCAAGTGGTCAAATCGGCTCTGTTCTATCTTCATTGGTCTCCTCGAATTCGGGTCTCCCGAGCAGTGCAATTACTCTCGTTTCATCCATCCTAGCTGCCAGCACGAAAGCTACTATTCTGCCAGAAGCATCTTCAGTACTGTCGTCCTTGATTGGTAACACTGCACTTCCTAGCCCAGCGTCTTCAGCAGTTTCTCAATTACTCGATGGCATGACCAATGTCCCGATACTTACACGATCTCTCATTCCTTCAACGACTCTGATTGCGATGCCCATCGCCACTGGTGCACCAGTATCTGCCATATCGTCGCTCCTGGATCAGGGGGTTTTGCCCGTATCAGCTTCTTCTGTTCTGTCATCGCTTCTTGCAGATCCAACTCAACTCTCGCTTCTGCCAAAGGTTTCTTCTGTTATCTCGGGTTTCGCAGCCGAAAACACAGGCCTTGCTTCTTCGGTTGGTGGACTTGTAGCATCCGTGGTTTCAGATGCCAATCAATGGTCTTTGATGCCGCTTGAGACTGCAACAACCCAGCCAGTTCTACCACAAGTGTCTTCAGCTATCTCTGTCATTAACAATCAGGCTACAGGTGCTGTGACCTCGGCAGCATCTGTACTGTCTTCAGTCCTCATGGTCGCTTCTGGAGTGCCCACCGCCGCTATTTCCTCACTGCTCCAGCAAGGCAATTTACCAACCTCGGCCTCCGCTGCTTTGTCTTCTCTCCTGGCAAATCCCACCAGCCAGGCTGCAATCTTGCCTGCTGTTTCATCCGTGGTACTGGGCATCAACAACCAAGCTGGTGCGGTCACGTCGGCGGCGTCTGCATTGTCGGCTGCTTTGGTAGATGCTACAGTGGTACCATCATTGGTGGTTTCTTCGATTCTTGCTGGAGGCAACCTTCCCTCATCGGCATCGGTGGCGCTGTCTTCCGTGCTTGCTGCTCCTACTCAAGCTGGTGCCCTGCCTGCGCTCTCTTCTGTAGTTTCGAATATTGGAGCAGAGGCTGCTGGTGCAGCCACCTCAGCCGCATCGCTGTTGTCTTCTGTCTTGGGTGATTCAACAGCAATCCCAACCGCCGCAATATCATCTTTGCTCGCAGAAGGAAACCTTCCAGTATCCGCTTCTATTGTATTGTCATCTTTACTTTCTCAGCCCTCCCGGGCGGACAATCTACCTGCAATCTCTTCTGTGGTACTCGATATTGAAAATCAAGCCACTGGAGTTGCGGCCTCGGCTGTTGGAATTCTGTCTTCGATTCTTGGAGATGCCACAGTTATTCCAACAGCGCCGATCTCATCCTTGCTCGCAGACGGAAACTTACCTCAATCAGCTTCCGAAATTCTGTCGTCCCTGATTGCCGTGTCAACCCAGGCTGAGGTCCTGCCTGCTCTCTCTTCGGTTGTTGCAAACATTGGTGATGACGCTTCGGGAGCCGCCAATTCAGCTGCGGCAGCCTTGTCGTCCTTGATTGAGGTTCCTGCTCAGACGGGCGCGCCAGAAATTGTCGTATCGGCTGTCTCCTCGCTCCTCAGCGAAGGTGCACTTCCCACGTCAGCCAATGCGATATTGTCCTCCGTACTTGCGCAGCAAACTCAGGCTGATGTTCTGCCTGCAATATCTTCAGTGATTTCTGCTATAGGCGATAATGCCTCGGAAGCTGCTACTTCTGCTGCTGCTGCCCTGTCATCGTTGGTGCAAGTGCCTGCAGAGACTGCAGTTTCTGAGAATGTCGCATCAGTGATATCTTCGCTGATTGACACGGACGCCCTGCCATCGTCTGCAGAATCTGTCCTGTCATCGTTGATTGCGGCTCCAACACCTGTTTCCATTATTCCGATTGTCTCGTCAGTACTCTCGGAAGTCGTTTCACAAGCGTCGAACGCTGTCCCAACAGCCATCGCTGCTCTGTCATCTATCATCAGTGACCCGACCCAGACGGAGATCCCTCAGGACCTGGTTTCGGATATTTCCTCTCTTTTGGCATATCCATCCCTCAGTGTGTCTTTAGGTGCCACAGCAGATCTTATTGAGCCAACTAGTGATGTGCTTGGTGGTCTGACATCTATTCTCCCAATGCCAGCCACTCAAGTGTTGGGGGGTTTGACGTCGCTTCTTCCCGACCCAACGAGCCAGGTCCTTGCAGGACTCACGTCCCTTCTCTCCATACCCACAAATGTACTCGGTGGTTTGACATCTGGTTTATCGGTTCCTTCAGCCACCCTGGACCCTGGATTCGCTGTCTCTGCCGTCTCATCCTTGATCTCAGATGCATCCAACCTACCTGCAGACGTCCAAACAACTGCCCTTCCCGCGTTGTCTTCGTTACTGTCCGAAGCATCCAACGTGGCTACCAATGTCGAGCCGATTCAGGTAGTATCATCGCTGCTTTCCGAAGCTACACAGCTGCCAAGCGATATTCAGATATCAATCCAGCCGACTATCGCATCTCTAGTATCTCAAATCGCTGAGGTCACAGCTACAGGCAATGTCGATCCCACGCTTCTAGCTGGGCTTTCCTCGGCCCTCGCCGATGCGACGAGTGCTGCGGGAGATTTGTTGTCCACACCAGCTATCTCGGCTGATCCAATTCAGGCAGTTACATCACTACTTTCGCAAGCCACTGGACTTCCAGACAATATTCAAATATCAATCCAGCCGGAGGTTTCTTCGCTAGTCTCTCAAATCAATGACTCTACCGCCTCTGGCGTCGTTGATGTAGATCTAGTATCCAGTCTTTCAGCCATACTGGCGGATGCGACCAGCGCTGCTGGCGGTTCGCTGTCTGCCCCAGCCTCTAGCGCTGAGCCGCTACAGATCGTGACTTCTCTACTATCGCAAGCCACAGGATTGCCTGGCGAAATCCAAACCTCTGTCCAACCCGTGATTGCTTCTTTAATCTCTCAGGTGTCAGATGCTGCGGCGACAGGAGTTGTTGGCGACTCGTTGATCTCAAGTCTTTCGTCTGTATTAGCGGACGCGACTAGTGCTGCTGGAGATCTCGATTCACTTGTACCCACGCCAAGTATCACGCAGGATCCACTACAGGCAGTCTCGTCTCTTCTTTCGGGAGCATCTGAGCTGCCTGACAGTGCCCAGGTATCACTCCAGCCAATGTTATCATCCATTTTTACACAAGCAACTGGCGTTGGGGCAAGCATCACGGGCGTCCCGCTTGTTTCAGCGGTAGCGTCAGTCCTCGAAGATGCCACCTCGGCTGTCAACGCAATCGGTAATACAGTGGCTGTTCCCACTTTCCCAGCGGAAATTCAGCCCGGCATCTCGTCTCTTTTGAATGATCCCGCTGCTTCGGTTGTGCAGCCCGCGCTGTCATCTTTGTTGAACCAGATTTCTGATATCGGAGCCTCAGCAACCAATGTTCAATCTTTGCTCTCCAGCGTGTCAGGAGTACTGCCTGTTGAGACTGATATTGAGATCCCCACAGTCTCATCGCTTTTCGATCAGATCTCAGATCTCGGTGCCGCAGCCACCGGTCTCCAGCCCGCGTTGACTTCATTGGTTGCTCAAATTACTGAGCTACCCGAGTCTTTGCAGCCCGCTCTGTCTTCTATCATCTCACAAGTGGATGATGTTCAGGCTTCTGCCAGTGCTGATGTGTCTTTGGGGGCCGCTGTAACAGCCACTGGAATCCAGCCAGCACTCTCCTCAATACTCTCACGCATCTCCGGTATTGCGGCATCAGTCACGAGTGATGTACAGCCCGATCTTGCATCCCTAGCCTCAGATGTAACTCAGCTCCCAGCGACTATCCAGCCAGCAGTCACGTCCCTCTTGTCGCAAATTGCGGATCCAGCAGTTACGGGTGTGGATTCTGTGATCACTTCGTTAGCAGCACAAATCACTGAACTGCCTACGACTGCTCAACCATTGCTTTCGAGCATCTTGTCTCAAGCTTCCGATCTGGCCGATTCTGCTACTCCTGCTTTGTCATCTGTAGCAGCAGAAATCACACAGCTCCCTACAGATATCCAACCAGAAGTCTCTTTTTTGGTATCACAGATCGCTGACCCCCTTGTTACTGACGTCAGCCCGGTCATTTCCTCGCTAGCATCACAGATCACTGAATTGCCAGCCACGGCTCAGCCAATTCTCTCCAGTATCTTGTCCCAAGCTTCTGGCATCGCAGTGTCGGCGACGAATACTATTGCTCCTGTGCTTGCAGGTCTGGTTGCCGATGCAACTGCCCTTCCTAGCTCAATCCAACCGGCAGTCTCGAGCCTGCTATCACAGATTACAGATCCAGCTGTCACGGGTGCTGACTCTGTGATTTCTTCATTAGGATCACAGATAATGGATGTACCTGTCACTGCCCAGCCATTACTTTCTAGTATTTTGGCACAAGCATCTGATATTGTTGCGTCGGCCATCAGTGACGTTGACCCCGTGCTTACAAGTCTTATCACGGATGCCACTGAACTACCTAGCTCGATTCAGCCAGCGGTCTCAACCTTGCTGTCACAAATTGCAGATCCTGTGGCTGTTACTGATGTTAGCCCTGTTTTGGGCTCTTTGGCCTCGCAAATCACAGAGCTTCCAAATTCCGCTCAACCTGTTCTGTCGAGTATTCTCTCACAAGCCTCTGACATTGCTGCATCAGTTACAGATGCGGCCGACCCCTCGCTTATTACAAGTCTCATCGCGGATGCCACTAAACTACCCAGCTCGATTCAGCCAGCGGTCTCAACCTTGCTGTCACAAATTGCAGATCCTGTGGCTGTTACTGATGTCAGCCCTATTTTGGGCTCTTTGGCCTCGCAAATCACAGAGCTTCCAAATTCCGCTCAACCTGTTCTGTCGAGTATTCTCTCACAAGCCTCTGACATTGCTGCGTCGGCCACCGACAATGTTCTATCATCGCTGGCTCAGGGTGCCAGCCAGCTCCCCACATCAATCCAACCTGCAGTCTCTTCGTTGCTGTCTGCTGTGGCAGACCCAATTGCTACAGGGATTGATCCCGCACTGTCCTCGTTAGCAAGTCAGGTCACTGAGCTGCCGATATCTGTAACACCCGTTTTAGCAGGTATCCTATCGCAGGCGTCAGGTGTCGCTGCAGAAGTGGTTTCGACAGTGCCCGTTGGAATTGCCGTTGGGTTGACGTCTTTGGCTGCGGAGGTAACTGCATTACCAAGCTCAATCCAGCCTGCTTTTGCCTCTTTGATCTCACAGATCTCAGCTGCAGCTCCTACCGCGACAGTCGACGTCGCGCTCACCTCATTGGGCGCGCAGGTCAGCGAACTGCCTGCAACTGCTCAGCCAATTTTGTCCTCAGTTCTATCAGAGGTCTCTGAGTTGGCCAGTTCTGCTGCGCCCCAGATTACACCCGGCGCAGAGATTGGTGGAATTTTTACTTCACTGGTATCAGAGGCAGCTGAACTACCCAGTTCAATTCAGCCAGCGATTTCCTCCTTGATCGGGCAGATCTCTGCCGCTGAGCCAACAGCAAGCGGTATCGACTCGGCCTTGTCTTCATTAGCTTCGCAGATCACCCAATTGCCTGTTTCTGCGCAGCCAGCTGTCTCGAGTATAATCTCACAAGTATCAGCAATTGCTGGGTCAGTCGAACCTCAACTTACTGCCAGTGTCACCGCCGGTATATCGATCGATCCGGTGCTGGTTTCTGAACTTCCAACCTCGATCCTGCCAGCTGTTTCTACGCTGTTAAGTCAAGCCCAAGCTTCTGGTACAGCAGATATCCAACCCGCATTGTCGTCTTTGGCATCTCAGATCACCCAACTGCCAGCTTCAGCCCAACCAGCTTTGTCGTCATTGATATCTCAAATCTCTGGCTTTGTACCGGTCACTTCGGCAGTTCCTACTATAGGCGCAGTCATAGTCAACCCGGCATTGACGTCCAGATTACCAAGCTCGGTCTTACCTGCAGTTTCATCGCTTCTGTCACAGATCTCAGCTTCTGGACCCCAGGCTTCCGCGATCCAGCCCGCGTTATCTTCGTTGGCCTCTCAGATTACAGAGCTGCCTTCTTCAGCGCAACCAGGCTTGTCTTCGCTGGTCTCACAGATCTCTGGTTTGGCATCTGCCACTCCTGCGATCCCTACGGCTAGCGCTTCGATTGTCAACCCGGCATTGACGTCCATATTGCCAAGCTCGGTCTTACCCGCAGTGTCATCACTTCTGTCGCAGATCTCGGCTTCAGGGCTACCAGCATCGGAAGTCCAGCCAGTATTGTCTTCCCTGGCCTCTCAAATAACACAGCTGCCTTCCTCGGCTCAGCCAGGACTATCTTCGTTGATCTCGCAAATATCTAGCTTGGCATCTGTCACTTCTGCAGTACCCGCCAGCAGTCCAGTGGTTGTCAGTCCAATACTTGATTCATTAACCTCACAGTTCTCGAGCTTGCCGAGCTCAGTGCGCCCATTGTTGTCGTCTCTCGTTTCGCAGGTCTCTGCTGCTGGTCCAACTGGTGTTCTTGCTCCGAGCGTTTCTTCAGCAATCTCCTCGTTGCTGAGTGGCGCAGGTGTAACATCTCCTCGCGTCCCGACCGTCGGCGGTAATGCAGCAGGTGCAGGGGCGATCCTTTCATCGATCCGATCCCAAGCTTCTCAACTGCCTGGTTCCTTGCAACCCGTGTTGACTTCTCTTCTGTCAAGAGTGTCTGCTGCTGGCCCATCGGGAACGGTTGATGTCGGAGTATCAATTGCCGCTTCTTCTCTAGCCGGTGTCTTTAGCAAAACTCGTGCTCCAACCGCAACTACCGGAACAGGCCCAGCGCTGTCTTCGCTTGCATCCGAAGTATCTCAGCTTCCAAGCTCTATAAGACCGGCCCTTTCTTCACTTCTGAGCCAGGTTTCTGTAGCTGGACCATCGGCCACTCTGGCGCCTAGCGTGTCCTCAGCAGTTTCCTCGCTGGTGTCCGTTGCCGCATCATCCAGAGCTCCTACTGGTGGAAACGTGGTTGTCGGTCCGGCCTTATCATCGCTGAGATCTCAATTGCCACAATTGCCATCCTCGGTCCGCCCCGCGGTCTCTTCGCTTCTGTCTCGTCTCTCTGCATCGCCTTCTGCTACTTTTGATGCAGGCATCTCGTCTGCAGTCGCTTCCATCGTTGGAGCCGTGACACCGACTCCGCCTTCGGTTGCTGTCGGTCCGGCATTGTCGTCGTTAGCATCTCGTTTGTCACAACTACCGTCTTCAGTCCGCCCAGCAGTGTCCTCACTCTTGTCTAGAATTTCTGCAGAACCTCTGGCCACTGGCGAACCCGCATTGTCTGCAGCAGTATCTTCAATCATCGCCGGCGTTGGTCCAGTGCCTACTGCTGGAGGTGCGGGTGCGAATACGGGTGTCGGTGCTGCCTTGTCATCTCTTTCTTCGCTCTCTGCCGCAGTCCCAGTTTCTGTCCAGCCAGCTTGGGAATCTGTCCTGTCTCGGATCTCAGCTGCTGGCCCTCAAGCGACCGCTAATCCTGCTGTTCAATTGGCAGTCTCTTCAATCTTTGCACAGGCTTCTCCGGCGCTGTCTAGTGCAGCGAGCTATCGCGCCAGTACCTCAGCTGTATCTTTGATTGCATCGCTGCTTTCCAGTGGAGCTCAGCCAGCCAACGTTGCCGTGACCGCTGATGTCTCGGCAGTCCAATCTGCTTTAGCAGGCGTCGGTGCGACTGCGACGATCGATCGCGTCTTGTCGACTGCTGTCTCGAACCTGCTTGTTGGCGCCACAGGCGCTGTCGGTGGTCTCGTTGGGGCGCAACAGGCGGCCTTGTCATCTGCGTTGGCCAGTGTGACAGCAAGTCCCGCAATTGGCTCCATCGCTTCTCCTGGGATCATCGCATCCTCTGCTCTGGCCAGCGCCCAGTCTTCGCTCTGGGCTCCGATCCTGTCGGGAGCCTCATCTGTGGGTGCTCAAGCTAGCAGTATCGGCAGTCTTGGTGTAGCCTCCGCCATTGCCTCTCTTGCAGCCGACATAAACTCGGCCACATCCGCCAACACGCCAGCTCAGAGTTCTGTTGCCAGTGTGATTTCTTCTCTTCTTGCGAGCGCGGGCTCTGCTCAAGCAACAGGTGTTCCCATCATTGGCGGTCCTTCCGGATTCCAGACATCCTACCGTCCTACAGCCACAGTGGGAGGCTCTGTTGGCATATCCGTAGATGCCAGTCCCACGCCCACGCAGCTAAACTTGCTTCCTCCCTCACAAGGCACGAATTCGCCTTCCGTCGTCGAGGATGTCAATGTGATCCAGTTCTGCGGAGCCATCCTGACGTGCGACGACGGCGAAGCGTCACTTCTCGAGGCGGGAGTCGCCACGTCGAGCACCGTCGATATTCTGGTCGTCAACGGCCTGACTTCTGTCAACTTCTGTGGATCGACATTGAGATGTGGTCATGATGACTACCTCTCTTCGACCAGACATTCGTTGAATGTGCTCTTGCCATCGGCCAACAATGTCGACATATCCGTCGCAGTCGCAGCGCGAGCCACGGTTGGTGTTTAAGTTTTTGAATATCTCATATTGATGACACCCCTTGATGGAATAATGATTTTTTGGTATTGACGTCCGCCTACCGATGGCCATGATTCTGTTGCAATAATTTTCATGATAGTAACATTAGCTCAATACACACATTAATATATTGTCTTTTCTCACATCTTAATCTTGTCGGAGCTCGCGAGATACTCAGTGACAGAAGCCAAATTCGAACACCGAATGCCTGCCTGCCCAAGTCGCAAAAGCAAGGGAAGGATGTTGGCATTGCTGGATGGACAAAACTTGAGCGGCTTATTCGTTATTCACATGTCAAGGTGAGTTGAAGCAATCACAAAAGCTAGGTGGTATCCGAAAAAGAAAATTCATGATCGTGTAGTATATAACATTAATCGTCTTCAATGTCATCGTCGCTGAGAACGAATTTTTCTAGTGCATGCTCGACAGGTATCTGGAGGCCTCCTCCCTCAACTTCCCCTTTGGGTTTTTGCTTCATCTTCACTCTTGCTGCTTTTGAAATAGCGGCCTCGGGATCTGGACGGTCGGCCCACTCGTCTTGCGGCGTATCGAACTCGTCACCACCATCCACCTCTTCCAAACTTCCGTCGTCAAGCGAAACGGGTGACGAGCTCAAAGTAGAAATACGGGTCAAAGTGTTGAGATCTATTGTGAACGATGCCGGTATATCCTTGCGATAAGACAAGATACGTGAAGCATAGGGAAGACGTTCAAGAAGCATCTCTGTTCTTGCGGTAGGACCCATAGGGATGCTTTGGAGTGACAGCGTTGCCTCGGTGCTTAGATCTCTGCCATCCTTTGAGACATTCGAATTCCGAAGGCGATACCATGCGGCTACACCTTCCTTCTCTGACGACGTCGAATCTTTACTTGAACCCAAAGCCAACGTATTCATTGTTGACATCACACGCTCCAGTGTGCCTTCAAACTCCTCCTTCTCCTTCCACAATTTCGAGCTGGAAGGAAAGAACATCTTGAACTCATCCCCACGTCTGGCCGTATGCGGTAGTCCCGCTAGCCTGTTGACAGGACTTGGTAGCCAAAATAGAACACCACGAATTGCCGTTTGGAAGGACAGATCATCCTGACGAAGATTGTCTTGGGCAGAACCTGACGATGTCCGTGTTCCGAAACCAAAGCGATCGCGAGATAACATGTCAAAGTCAGAAAGTGCGTCGATGCAACCATTCAACGAGTCCATCGCATCTTCGCCGGACGATGAGGAACAAGACAGGGCATAATTCTCCTGCAGGGCTCCGATGAATGTTGAGGTATCAGTCCCTACTTCCTCGATCAAACTGTTTGGATCATGCTCGGGGACTTTTAGTTTCCTGTGTTGGGGAAAATGTGTTGGAGGCTGTGGGGCGGGAATTGGAGGATGGATGCGTTTGTTGTAAACCACTCTACCAACAGCATGAAAGATGCCAAGACTGCTCTCACGGTTGCTTATCAATTTCAGCGCCTCTTGCTCTTTCTCGGTCATAGAAACCTCAGCGCGACCTTTCGATTTGGTGAAAGCAACCTTTGCAGACCAAGATCCACTGTCATCGCCAGCAAGACATAGAAACTCAAGAGAAGATACAGCGCTGCGAATGTCACCAGTCTCTGCCAGATGCTTGAGCACACCAGGTCCGGGTGCGAAGCGTCTGCCCGACTTTCGAGACTCTTTGACCACGATTGCGTCCAAGGCTTTTATCATGAAGGTGGGAGCAATGTTGTTGAACTCGATTTGAGCAGTTTGTGGATGGTTTAAGATGGCGGGGCCAAGCAAACGATGAGCAGTGAAACTATCGGCAGAAGCTGTTGTCGTTGACAGTAGAGCTTCTGAAATGACCATAACCATTGGCGAAGGACTGGACGAAGAAGAAGCCGCCGCCAGATATTGCAATATCGTATTTCGGAAGATCTGCAGAGCAGGGGAGCTCTTGGCAAAGGTGTTGGGAAATTCTTCGACAAGCATGATCTGTCTGCCGTTGGACGACTTTGTGCCTTGATTCAGTTGGACTGAACCATCACTTCGGACCAGATCAAGACCGGCGAACTTGCCACTCCTGAAGACGAAGTCTTCAAATTGGCTCGAGTATGAGGTAAAGGCACCACTCGAAGCGTCTGTACCAACAGGACTCTTCCACTCCATGATCTCGATACCCATCTCTTTTGCCAGGAGATTGACGGCGGTTGTCTTTCCAACACCAGCTGAACCTTTGAGAACAATCAACCTTGGTCTTTGGCGCTCAGACAAGGCGGAATCTAGGATGTTGCGAACATCGGTGATCTTCCTTTTGTGTACAGCAAGCTCGGACAGATGGATTGGCGCAAAGCGGTCAGTCCAAGGTCTCGTATCAGCCGCAGTAGGAAGCCTCTTTGCGGAAGATTTACTCCCATCAGAAACCTTGCGGAACTTCTGAGAAGCTGCTGGTAGGCCGTCCGCATCAGGGCCGGGGATGCTGTCCTTGGTCAGTTTTCTCTTGCGCGAGGCTTGAGCAAGCTGCGGAGGATCATGGTCGGCTGAGATGTCATCCTCAATGTCTTCCTCGCTTGGGGCGGAAAGAGGAAGGCTTGCGGAATCTTGAGACGAAGCTTGTTGCCGTTGTGTGGCCGAGTTGAAGAAAGAAAAGATGGACTTGTTGGCGCGTTTGGGTTGTGTTTCTGTGCGGGGGTTTGATGATTGGCGATTTTGCCTCGGCTTGGAAGGGGATTTGGCGACTCCAAGCTTGGTTGAGGTAGAAGCGGAAGATTTGGATTTGGAACGCGATGCTCGCTCGGGGTCAGGTTCTTGTTTGCGTGCCTCTGGTGAGGGCTGAACGGAGGGCGGAGAGTCGTCTTGGTCATCTGAAGACAGTACGACGGTCTTGTTGCGGCGGGGGCGGCCTTGCCGCATTCTGCCAGAAGAGAGGCCGAGAGTAAAGGTGCATTGGACGTCTGGCCGAGCAAAAGTCGCAATCAACTCATGGCCAAGTCACGATGGACTGGTCAAGCAGAAACGGAAAGACCTCGTCTTGAGGCAACCACCACCGACTCTGGACGCTTGGACCCATGACGCGTTTTGAGCTTGCGCTTTCACGTGCGATACAAGCAGTTGCCAATTCAGTCCGTATCTGTCATGTCAACAATATACACATCTAATCTATCTGTACAGTGTCGCTGCTTCCTAGCTTCGTTGAAAGTCTCCTTGCACTTCTTCACTCTTTCCTTCACCGTGTCACGTTGGTGATGGCAGTCTCCATCCACAGCTTGGTATACTGCCTGTGCAAGAACTCAATGTGTGGTGGCATAGGCTTGTTCGTTGCTTTGCCGAGACCTTGGTAGAAAACACTCTTGAGCTGGAACTCAGCAATACCCTGTTCCTGCTTGATCTCTGCCCTCATTTCGAAAAGTCCATCGCTCTTTCTGACACCCATGTTGCTAGGCGAGTCACCGCAACGGACAATGATTGACTCGGGTGTCTTGCTCAGTACTTCGAAGTGGTCGGTGATCAAGGTGCCCACAGGATAATCGGATTCTTGCAGCGCCTTGGTGTCCCATAGCTGAGACTCGGTCTTGGCGTTGCGGTACTTCTTTTCGAGGTATTGGCGCTGGTATGCATAGCCTGTCGTCTTGTGTCAGCAGATGGCCATGTGAATATGGAGCCATGGATACGCACCAAGTCCTGACCATACTCCAGCGCAGAACTTCTCGGCCAGCTTGCCCTCCTTCTCGAGGTATTCTGGCTTGATCTGGCTCAGCGGCACCTTGCGCACGCACACATCGCTCAGAGTAGGGTTGTTGTCCGGATTGTTGCGCGCGAAGAAGGTCGTGTTGTAGATGTAGTCGTTCGCTGGGAACGGCTCAAACTTGGACTTTCTCGTGTAGATTGCCCATCCTCCGGCTCCTGCTACTGTGCCGTACGTGGCCAGCTTAGCCAGGCTTTTGATGACGCCCATGGTGGTATATAGGGACAGAAGAGTTGGTCTCAATAAGTGTCGAGATGGAGGTTTGCGCGTGCTTCAATGGCTAGAGATTGGTGCCGAGATGAGCGAGAGACAAGCGGGGACGTGTAGCCGATTCCACCGGCAACTGAACCACGGAAGCTCTCGTGTCACGCGAGGCCTCTCCGAGCTGTGTCATTTGCCGACCCTTGTCGGTGCCTGCTATTCCGAAAACCCGACACAAATTTGCCATGTTTGTTGTGAAGATGATGAGCTTGAATGATCATTCGCTGCATTCGAAATCGATAATTTTTCTGTTCGATCATGGCGGTGAACAGTCCTTGCCCCACTCTTGACAATGTCGTAGAGAGCTGAGATATGGCGAAAGCTGCAGATCTCAGTCACATCATGCAGATCAGAAGCTTCAGTTCCAGCTCCAGTCAAGCTCAATGGATAATATAGCTCCTCTTTCAACATCATCATGTCGAATCATACGCGCGCACGTCTTGACTTCGAGCACGCGATACATGCGCTTCTTGACGCCATGCCATAAGAGGCTTGCTCTCGCGACTGCTGGAAAGCACGATACTCGACTGCCTACACAGCTGTACAGAACGCCGCCTCGTCTGATACATCTCATCGGACCATCGGGTCAAAATCATGAGCGCTCGCTTCAGCATGTCAACTTCTCCATAGTCAGAACATACTCTCGGCCATCTGGACCGGTTGCAGATCTTTCTAGGGGATTTGTATACTGTACATTGTGTATGGCATGGCACAGCCGTCGTTCATTTTCCTAGCAACTCCGCTTAATCCTAGGGCTCTCTAGCATGCCATAGTGACATCGCATTCTCTGCTGGTTACGGTCTTGCTGATCAAGCCAAGCCGGGAATTAGGTGTCTGTTGTCGTCTACAAAGCTCGCATGCTTCGCTCTTGCCTTGGAAATCACGGTCACTGACTCAACTGTGCATCTTGTACCAGTCTCCTCATCTCACAACTTTAAAACCCTGATACATCCTCCTTGACAGCCATATCTACAGCAGATATGATCCTATCCCAAATCACACTCGTTTCAACATGTACAGCTTTCCTACAATACACTTATGCAGCCCCAATATTGCAAAAACGATCCGAGTCCGGCCCTCATATTACCACCGACTTCCCTGATCCATCTATTCTGCGAGTAGGAGATACCTGGTACGCCTTTGCCGGACAATCTTTGTATGACTACACGAGCACACATATTCAGATTGCAACCTCGACCGATTTCGAGACATGGACACTTCAGCCAGGCAACGATGTGCTGCCAAATCTGCCGAGTTGGGTAGATGCTTCCAAGAAGCACGTCTGGGCGCCGGACGTCAATCAATTGGTATGCGTGATCAGGCTTGTCACAAAGTCAGCCGCCTTCTGACACGCAAAGCAGGATAATGGCCAGTTCCTCTTATACTTCAGCGCACCTACCTACGACACAAATGCTCCTCATTGTATTGGCACCGCGATCAGTGACTCAATTGAAGGCCCATATACGCCTTCGAATGAAAGCTTTGCCTGTCCCGCTGAACAAGGGGGCGCTATCGATGCGTCCGGCTTTCGAGATGCGGACGGCACTCGATACGTCGTGTACAAGATCGACGCCAACTCACTTGGTCACGGCGGGACCTGCAACAACGGAGTCGAGCCGATTGTCTCTACCCCTATCCTTATTCAACAAGTGGAGAGTGATGGCATCACCAAGGTCGGTGGACCTTCTGAGCTCATCACCAACGATTCCCCCGACGATGGCCCTCTTGTCGAAGGACCCAGTTTGATACGTTCCGGCGACACATACTATTTGTTCTATTCGTCCAACTGCTTTACAACCACAAACTACAATGTTGCATACGCCACCAGTTCATCACCCACTTCCGGCTTCACGAAGCAAGGAACCCTCTTCGGCACGGGTTATGGGGGTCTGAAAGGTCCCGGTGGAGCGGATGCTGCGTTTGACAACCGCCACTTTGTATTCGCTGCGCAGAAGGGTGACGGCCGAAGGAACTTGTACACGGCTAGAATTGTGCCAAACGGAGACGGCGTGTCTGCATAGTACACTGTTCACATGAGATGTCATTCCTAACCGCTACAGCACATACAAAGTGTTTCTTTTATCAAAAGTTCGTTGTGTGCCTAGAGATGCAGTTTTCATAACCCATAAAGCTACATATCGCACGTGATAAGATCATGATTCAATTCAAGCAACGTTTCTCCTCTTCATGCCGACCCAGCACTCTAGAGGTTTCCTCAAGAAACCTTCTCTGGTCTCGAGCTCCTTCTGATAGAGCTCAAAGTCATAGTTGTGGAAGACGGTGGCCACGATCAGCGCCAATTCCATCTCTGCAACGTTACGGCCGACACAGGCACGAGGGCCGTAGCTGAATGGTATGAATGCCGACTTTTGACTGTAGCTCAAGATTGTCAGCTCAGCTGGTGTTTGGGAGATGGCGAAAAGGGTAGAAAGAAAAGAAAATCGACTTGCTCACGTTTCGGTCACTTTTTCCCATCTCTCTGGGGAAAAGTCGTCGGCGTCCGGACCCCAGATTTCTTTGCTGTGGTGCATGGTGTACGAGGGGACACTCAGGACCGTTTCGGCCGGAAAGTGTCTACCGCAGACATGGGCACCGCCTGGAGGCACGACTCTAGGCAGACCAAGCGAGGAGGTGCTGTGGATGCGCATGGTCTCCTTGATGACGGCGTCGAGATAAGGCAGATCGCGGACCTGGTCAAACACAGGCACCGCGGTGCCAGCAGGGATTGCGGCATCGAGTTCCTGCTGCAGCTTTCTGACGGTGTGGGGGTTAGCGAGACAGTGGTAGAGCAGCGCGCACGAAGTGTTGGACGTCGTGTCGCTTCCGGCGATGAGTTGGGTCAGTGCTTCGGCGGTCAACTCCTGCCTGCCCAGTTTGTTGCCGTGTTCGTCCTTGCCTTCCATCAAGCGCGCCAGCAGGTCCACGCGGTCGATGCTGTCGGCCTTGTCCAGACGCTGCTTCACGCGTGCCACGGCAATGCCGGCGAGGTTCTGCACGGCTTGCACGCCCTTGGTGAAGAACGGGTCCGGGAGGTAGGCGGCGTAGGGCTTGATCCAGGGCCAGCAGCCGATGGTGCCCGAGACCTCGCCTCTGCGGTTGAGCACCTCGATGGCAGGAGCGAAGGTGGGCAGGGCGTCTGGCGATTCGCGGATCTCGGCAATGTCTGCGCCTTTCTCCAGCATGCCGAATGGAGCACCGAATGCCTGTTTTTTGTTTCCTACAGTCAGACTTGCGTTGTCTGTAACAAATGACGAATGCTCTGGGGGTCTTTCTTTACCAAATCTCCAATAATGTCAAAGGCCGTGTAGTTGAACCACGTCAGGGCGTCGAACTTGGCGTACTCGCCATCGGCCATCTTGGCCATCTTGTTCCATTGCTCCACCAGCAATTCCAGGTTATGATGCATGTACTGCTCAAACTGGCCGATGCTCTTGGAGCTGAACGTGTGCGAAACCGTCTTTCTCTTTCTAGTGTGCTCGGCGCGGTCGCGTGTGTTGAACAGCCCTCGCTGGATGCTGACAAAGGCGTCATAGTACTCGCTCTTAAGGAAGCCCGTGCCGTGGCCGTAGACGACGGGGATGGCTTCCGGGTCGGCGATCGAGACGTGGTGAGGTTGGATCCGAACGAATTTGCCATATGTCTTGTGGGCTTCGTCTACGGCCAGGTAGCGTCTACCACGACGACATTGGTACATGAGCCATAGGTTTGTAAAGGCGGCGGGGAAGGGCGAAGGAACATCTCGGATGGACTGGGCGCGCAGGTAAGGGAGCAGGTAGAAGAGGACGGGGATCGCGAGCAGGGTATAAGGGGTGAAGAGAAGCTCGACCACACCCATGATGACTGATGATTGACCGTATGAGCTTCTCAAGACTTACAGACGGCGTCTTGTCTACTTTTATACAAATACAAGGTCACGATGCTTTGAGTGACGATTTGAAACGAACCCCGCCAAGTGCCCGCAAGTCCTCCGCATATCTCTCCCTCGTCCCCCCCAGTTCGCGCCGCTCGTTCCGGTCGGATGACTGCTTCCGGGGCCTGTTCCGATACATCGCGGGGTCTGCTGACCATCGGAAGTGTGTTTGTGACCTTCGGCAGAGCACACCTCCAAGTTCGGTATAGAATCTTTATATCTCACTGAACACCACGACCGAATCTTGGACATGCTTGGATAGCGGACATCTCTGAACGAGGTTGCTGTCTGACTAGACATGCACTGCCCGAAGCTTGTGAACATGCCGCCTAACCTACTCTACTCAATCATGTCATCCTCTCGCATCCACCCGCTCTACACTAAAAGACTTTCTCTTTGTAGCCTTTGGGGACCTCTCTCTTAGTGTGACCCGTGCCCTTCCAGTTGTTTAAGCCCCAGGAGCCCCACGAGGGTGTCCAACCACCGAATCCACCATGACCCCAAGCACCACGATGTCCTCCCCAGCTGCCTGCCCAGTAGGTTGGTCTGCCTTGCACTTCGAGCACACTGACACTGAGATTGGGAAGGGAGAATTTGAATGTGCCACCAGCAGAAGCCTTGATGGTAGTCTTGGTCTCCTTGACGACCTGAGTGCCAACACTGTTGTAGCTGTCTCCGCTTGGTGCTGTCAGGACGGTCAAGGTCGCAGAGGTGCCGGCAGCCACTCCCTTGAAAGACACAGAGACGGGGACATCGCTGGTGGCATTATAGACGGCTGCCTTGAGGAAATGTGATCCAGTCTGGTTGTTGAAGCCAGCAACGTGGTACAATGGACCAACATCGCTGCCAGTAGTGGGCAGTGTCTCTGTGATCAGGTTGTTGCCGAAAAGCTGAAGCATATACCAACTCGTAGACAAGACATCTTTGGTGGGGTCTGCAGTGTAGCTGATCAAATCTGGAGTCCACTGGTAGCTGTTCAAGTTCTGGAATGTCGGAGCATAAGACGCTCCGATGATCATGTCGCTGTTCCTTTCCGCTCCTAGAAGGAAGATCGCTTCGGCTACACTGCCAACCCAAGATGGGAAGGCCAACCTGTCTACGTTCGAGTTCCAGTCAACGCTTTGCATACTAGCATTGTTCCGTTCGATAACGGCGTATTCACCTAGGCGTCTGTTAGCTCTGTTTTTTTCGTGAGTTGAACGTTCGATTTACCAATCAGGACCGGATGACTTCTATCATAGTGATCAAAGAGCCCATACTCTCTGACAAAATTATCGGGACGACTGTACTCGTGGTAATCGCGAGATATATCTGCTGGGAAACTATCGACCTGAGGAGTTGATGCGATGATGGTGATATCGGGGTACGCCGCCTTGATGGCGCTGGTGAACATGGGGAGACGGTATGCACCGTAACTCGCATTGCCGCCCCACAAGTTATCCTCATTGCCGATCTGTTCAATGAGTCAGTAATCCAAGCCAGCAAGTCTCGAAAGATGAAATCAGTTACCTCGACGTAGTTGATCTGGAAAGGCTGTGGGTAGCCCAAGGACGCCCTCAAAGCTCCATACTTTGTGCTGGTCGATCCCATCAAGAACTCGAGCTCATCCAGAGCAAACTGAACCCAGGTACCAAGTTCCGACTCAGGGACTATAGTGCCGTCGAGATAAAGACCGTCCCAGACGGCGAGGATTGGCTCCAACTCCAGATCTTCGCACCAGTGGAGGTACTCGATGAGACCCAGACCATCGGTGTTTTCATATCCCCAAGTGCCGGGTCTACCGGGTCTATCCTTAAGAGGACCGATTGTCTGGTTCCAGTACCACAAATAGGGAGCAGAGCTTCCTTCCACATTGTTGCCTCCGGGCATTCTCAAGAACTGTGGATTCAGCTTCTTCAACGCTTCTGCAAGGTCGACACGTAGGCCATTGGGTCTGTTCTTGTATGTAGGAGGGAAGAGACTGATCAAGTTGAAATCCAGAGAGCCGCCCTTCACGCCAGACTTGGTAAAGGTCAACACAAACGTGTTGTTTGAGTTTGGCGCAGCAGCGGTAGGAGTGAAAGTAAAGTTGTGCTGGATCCACTCGTGAGGAGATGCTTTGGAAGGTATTTTGACACTGGCGAATGTCTGTTTGGTGATGTTGGACACCAATGAAGCAGTGAAGCTGCCTTCATAAGATCCCTTGACCCAGAAGGAGCCAGTGTATTTCTGCACTTGGACTCCAATGCCCCAAAATCCTCTGCGACTGGTCAATACCAATCTGGATGATACGTTCATTGTGGAGCTTACTCATTAGAGAATCCAACTTCTCCAGAACCCTGAGAAACAGCGACATTCATCGACGTGGGCAGAGCACTGGAAAGGGGTTGTGATAGATTCTTGAGAGACAATGTCGAGCCTCCAACAGAGCTATAAGCGTGCAGACTAGATGGATGAAGTGTCGAGCCCTGGAAGGCTCGGTTGTTAATCAGTTCAGCATAAATGCCACCATCTCCCGAGAAATTGATGTCCTGCATTGGTTAGTCGAGGTCCACGAAGCACACGATATTAGCGGAGCATACTTCGAACATGACTCCATACTGCAGGGGGGAGGTTGCATTGCCACCGTTGGCAGCGACAGAGATGCTCAAAGCATTAGCCGAAGCAACAAGAGTTGCCAGGGCAATACTAGAGAGCCACATATTGACTGGAAAGAAGCACCTCCTAGAGAAGGAGGCTTTTGAGATGGCGATGCTGCTTCCCCAAGGGCGGTCATCCTTCTCTTTTTATACTGCCCTCGTTTGTCTTCGGTGTTGTTCTTCTCCGACAACAGTCCCTGATCATCAGGCGACATCCTGACGATCCGTCGTATATTATCCTGGAACTGCTCATATGCTCCTCTGGTCATGCCGCACTTGCGTCTTGCGGACATGCAGAACGGAGGGGCCGTGCATGTACTATGGATTCTGGATTCCGTGATGCAAGTTGAAAGATCTAACAGGATGATTTCTCTTGTATTTATGGGAGATTTTGAGATCACCGCGCTAATGATCTTCCAGCAGATAGAATCGTCAAAGAGATGAACATGATAGCACGCATACTAAGGAATACTTGAAACACACTCATCCTATTTGCTCATACAACTTTGCTCCCAATAGTCGAGTGGACTGATGCATAGAAACCTTGGACCGCGGTGAGGTAAAGTTGATGCACTCCCCGCGCATTTCCCCGCAGTGCTGTACGAAGGAGGGGCAGAGTGGCCGGTGGGTGAAGACTCGCTTCCAGAATCCGCGCAGAGAAGTCAGGCACGACCGAGAACTTGCCCACTGCCTTACCCCCATCAAGCGGCTTTTGGCTAGGGCCATTGTAGAAAGATGCAATATTCTGGTTACTTGTTGGAGCCCACACAGGTTTGCATGCATGAATTAGCCTAAAACTGCTCCTGGTGTGTTCATCTCCACTATTTGTGCAATCCCTCGACCACGGACAAGATCTACAAGCATGCGGTCTAAATAGCGGCATGCTTGGCTTGTTCGTATGCAGAAGGTGACACAAGGCGTTCGGACGACAAGCCTGGTGAATTGACTTTCCCCAGCAAATAACCTTGAATTCAGACATCAGCAACAGATACAGGCAGGTTGTATAGCCTAAAAGCGGCCGAGTACGGTTCAGTTCTCCCTCTGCGATAGCCACTCTCTCCACTTCGGTGCGCATCTTCTTCTCCAGGATTTACCGTATATGCCCATGGGGATCGCGGCAAACATGGAGCACAATACGCACAAGCCGAAGAACAAAAAGGTGTACCCATAGCCAGCCGCCTCAATAAATGGCTGCACGCTGTAACTGATGGCAAAGTTGATGCATGATGAGCAAATGGCGAGAACTACGACCAACTCGCCCTGGATGCCAGGAAAGCATTCCATAGCGTATGTGGTGGCGATAGAGCAAGCCGAGACCTGGTGGGCAATCATACATCCGACTCCAAAAGCAATTGTCATCCAGTGAGCTCCTTTCTGGGCTCCCCAGCCGTACATCATGTAACCAATAGCGGCATAGACGAACGAGAAGCATAGGGTCCAAAGGCGCATCTCCGGTTCTTTCACACCACTGTTGCGACGTGCGAGGCGAAGGACAATCTGGTCAGAAATGACACCAGTAAACCATCCTACAAAGTTGCCGACCAGGGCAGCGAGGAAGACAAGGCCAGTGGATGATGTGCTCCAGTTGTAAGGTGGTTCTGTTAGAATTTCTGAGATGGTGTTGAAGGATACGATGCCGGCTGGGAACATTAGTATCATACAGTTTCAAACACCAAATATTCAAGACTCACCTGTGCAACCGAAAGCGAATATGCATCCAGATATAACAACGTTCGGGAAGAGGAAGAGAGCAAATGGTCGACAAAGGTACTGCATATAGCTTGTTTTGTCTTCTGGAAAATACACCCACAGCCTCAGCTTCTGCATATATGTGCGGCGAGGGAAGTCGCGTTGTTGGATGACTTGGCTGTGTGACTGAACAGTAGTCACACGATTAAGCTCTCTCTTCTCTGGGTATTTGTTCTCAACTGTGGACTCCACAGGACTTGTTCCGCCTACGGTGACTGGAAGTACTCCCTGAATCTTCTCAAAGATGAATCTGGGGAACAGAGTTTCTTCGAAGGTGAGAGTCAGGAGAATCAAAACGCCAGCATCAATCATCGCAACGCAGTATTGGGTCCACCTTTGGCAGACCATTAGAAAAAGAGGCACGAACAAAGTTGGTATTCTACTTACCTCCAGCCAAGGTGGTCTGAGATTATGCCGCCAGTGATCAAGCCGAGTATGCTGCCGAGCTGCTGTCCAAAAAGATAGAAAGACAGCATCATGCCTCGTTCATGAGCGAAGAACATGTCGAAGACGGACAACTGAATCACTGCCTGATAGGCGCTGGTACCAACGCCGTTCAAGATATTTGACAGATACCACTGTGCGGTGCCGTGAACACGACCCTGCCAGACACCAGCCATGCAGCAAATCAGTGTCGTTAGGAGAAATACTGGTCTCCGACCAAACTTGTTTGCTGTGCTGATCCACCAGATGTTGCAGAGACCGAGCAGAAGGTAGTTCAAGGCGCTACCTCCATTCATGTTGACAAGTGATACGCCAGTATCGTCGGATACAGTCGTCCAGGCTGCACCAAGCGTATTTTCTCCAAAAGAGAAAGCGCATGCATACAGTGCGAGAAGAAATAGCTGGTACCATTTTTTCCATCTCGACCAAGTCAGAGGATCTGAACCACATTCAGTCGGACATGGAATGAGGACGATATCAGAATCGCCTTGGTGAACAGTATCGAGGTCGTGATTTACTGCGAGGAACAATGTCAAGATGTTACTTCGGTATGACGCTCAATACGACTTACCATCGACAAGTTGTTCGGTTCCAGGAACGTCAAGATCATAATCTGTAGTCACCATACTGTACGTCTTGTTTCAAAAAGTGTATCAAGCGAAGAGTGAAGCACACGATATGACCGAAGTGTCGAGGGTGGCATCGCCTTTATGCTTTTTTCATCCTTCGAAATATGCCCTCTGCCCGAGCTGCGTTCTATAAATCGTTCACAATCAATGTAACGAGGTTCCTTTGATAGATGGTCGATGATGCGGAGAGATTGAAGGTACAAGCGAAGCCAATAGGATTCGTGGCCGCACGCCTGATAAGCTTTCGGCTGAGATCTTGACCCGCGTTGCACCATTAAGGCAGGCTGATCCATTTTCCGGGGTAGATAGGCAGTGCTTGAGAGGGAGGCATTATCTACAGACTGAAGGTACAACCGTTGCAATGTGAATCTGAATCCTTCACTTTGCGCTATCGCGGTAGTGCCATGAGAAGAGCTCTCCTGTTGGCTCCACATTCATCATGCTCGGCGAGACCGATCACATAAGATAGGCAAGGAAGAAAAGACCAACGGATGCGGCTAATGTGATGCCTTGAGGTTATCAAATGACCCTCACGATTTGTGGACGCAATGGTCGCCAGCTTCAAGCAAGGCTCATACCGCCACACAGTGGGGCGACGTATCGCTCCCAGTCGTTTTGGCCCTTTTCAAAGGCTGTCGTGTCAGAGAAATCATCATGACTTCTGTTTAGCCAAACCCTTTCTATGACAGACCTTGTTTTGGTGACGTTTGCGATTGAGCCGTTCAGACGGTCCAATGCATACAGAACAAAAGGTCGCGCAAAATTTGGTACATCATATGACAGATCTTGCCTTTCCGACCACTCAAGGTCTTCCAGAGGATCAAGCTGAACGGCAGCAACGAAAAGAGGCCAGCTCAATCCAGCAAGGACTCCATGCTCAAGAAGAACCGAGATCAACCGGAAAATTTGTTGGATGTGTCCAACAACAAGGGGCATTGCAGGTGTTGCTCCATGCAGAGCGCAGTGAAGATAGAGTTCGGCAGCCATTCTTTTCAACTCTGCTGATAGTTGAAGAATATCGTCTTCCTCGTCAAAAACTCTTTGCTTCAATCCACAAAGCCTCCGCTCTAACTCCGCTGCCTGATACTGGAACTCGGGCAGTTGACTGACGCTCGGCTGTGATCTTCGTTGACGGCTCAACTCCGTGATTTCACACAAAATGGATACGAGACCAGCGGAGCAACCAAGCCAGGCGTCAGTGTCTTCGCCCTGCGAAGACCAGAAATCACTGCCGAATATGGGCGCCTCTCCGCAAGCAGTCCGTCCAATGACGTCTTGAAAAGCAAAGTACTTTTCTGTAAACTCGACGAGCTCGTTCGAGGATTGTCCGGAGCTCAAGTGGTGTTGGGCATTTCTTCTGACTCGAATCAGGTCGCGAGCTCCTCTCAAGTGGACCACCCAGCGCTTGTCACATTCATTGATGATCTCATACTGGCAAAGAACCATCATGATAACTAGAGTCTCTGGATCCATAGCAACTTGCAGAGCATCTTCGGCGCTCAGCCGAGCCCTCAAGGTACGAAGAACATTGTCTCCCAGCCTGAGAGATGTCGACCGGAAGGCCTTGTCGCTCTTTGAACGATGGCACGCGGCAAGAGCGAGTAAAGCCTCAAGTACAGCCGGAGAAGATGAGATAGAGAACGGGAGAACCAAATTTGCAAAGGGAGATTTGTTGACAGAGCTCGGAACGGTGATGGGGCAGATCTTTTCCAGGTAGTAGGAAAGTAAACTTGAATGCATGGGGCTAGGAAGATTTGGTAGCATCGATAATGCCGTTGGTATTGAATGATGATAAGGCAAGAAGGCTGGTTGTCTGGCAGAAAGCCATGGTGACAAGGAAGCAGTACTGGAGGCGTCATCGCGATCAGTCGTGCGAACGACATCCAGTATTGGCGTGGTGTCTGCTGCGATGTTGTCCAGAGTGGTCAGTTGGGCAAGATTTCCTACCGTCGCGTTGACAAAGCTGTACGAAGAGATGAATGGGATCTGAATCCACGATACCTCGTCCTCTGTAACATGGATACATGGCGAAGAAGCATTTTGATTCTCGAAAGCCTTTTTAGTCCACAGTCCAGCTCTGCCGAATGCTCTTCCAGCACTGGCATAGTCTTGTTCCCACTTGAGTTTGATGCTCGTCTCGCAATCAAAGCCCTTGGCACGACATTGGCTGCAAGCTGGTTTTTGCTCATCGCACCGGACTTTGCGAGCCCGGCATTTGTTGCAGCCGGTCCTGTTACGCTTTCGTGGGGGTTCTTGAGTGTTCAAGCGTTTGCGGGGCATGACTGACTTCAGTTCAGAACAGGTGGGCCGCAAACATAATGCCTTGTCCGGAAGGTCGATAGGGCGACTCAAGAAAGGTCTGCTTCGAAGGAAGGTCCAAGTCAGTTCGGGGTTTGTCGTGCGATATCTGGGGAGGCGGGTGCGATAAGCCGACGGTTTGTGGGTGGCATTTTGCCAAGAGCAGTCCGGGCTGGTGCTTGGACCTGCCATTTTTTGAGCCTTCCCCGCTTCCATCGCTTCTGTCCTCTGATACCGTTGCCCTCGAGGCAAACGTCATGCAAAGATATCTGCCATTACATCAATATAAGTCTCCAAAAATGCAGCTGAAGAAAGCGACAATTCTAAATTTGCTCTCCTGGGCACATAGTTTTTTTTTTCTCTTCTCCCTCATATCTCTCCCATCAGCACAAGCTTTCATAATGTCTCCGCCACTCTCCTTAGACTCATCCGTCCTCATTGTCGGTGCAGGAACCTGGGGTGTCTCTACCGCTTTACATTTGAAAAGGTCTGAGATCCAGCTGGGCCAATGAAAGTAAGACTGACTTCCCTCAGACGAGGATATAGAAATGTGACGCTTCTCGACCCTTATCCTGTGCCCTCTCCCGTCTCCGCCGGCAATGATGTGAATAAAATCCTCGAGCTAGGCACTTTCGCCGCTGGTGCTGATTCCGGTGAACGTTATGTCGCCAACACTCTGATCAATGAAGCAACCAAGGGCTGGCTCGAAGACGAAATATTCTCCCCCTTTTTCCACGAGACTGGCGTCATCATAGCTGCCACATCAGAAGCTGCTCGGGCTCATATGAATGTTGCCAGTGGACCCAGTGTGGAAGCAGGTTGGTTGCCTCTCAAGACCAAAGAAGACTTTCAGGCGACAATGCCAAGAGGCGTCCTCACAGGCGACTTTCCTGGCTGGGAGGGTTGGTGGATGCAGAAAGGATCTGGATGGATTCACGCAAGGAAAGCCATGGAGAGTGCTGCGAAAGAAGCAGAGAGATTGGGTGCAGTGTTTATCACTGGTGAGGGAAAAGGCAAAGTCGAGAGCCTCATTGAAGAAAACGGGGACATCAAGGGAGCCAGGACTTTGGATGGAGTGGAACATCGAGCAGATCGTACCATTCTTTGCGCAGGTGCAAACGCCGGCATCATTTTCGACATGAAAGACCAGCTGCGCCCTACAGCCTGGACTCTAGCACACATCAAGATGACAAAAGAAGAGTTGCAGCTCTACAAGAACCTTCCAGTCCTGTTCAATATTGAACGAGGCTTTTTCATGGAACCTGACGAGGACCAAGGCGAGCTCAAGATTTGCGATGAGCATCCTGGTTACTGTAACTGGACCGTCGACCCTCAGAAGTATTATACATCTTTCTTATGTTCGGAGACGTCTTCTAACCGCTATCAGCTCCCAACGTTCGAGCATACCTTTTGCAAAGCACCAGATCCCTAAGGAGGCCGAGGAGAGAGCCAGAAACTTTCTCCGGGAGGCCATGCCCCATCTTGCCGATCGACCCTTCAGTTTTGCACGCATCTGCTGGTGCGCAGACACGCCTAATCGTGCATTCTTGATCTCGAAGCATCCTGACTACCCCAGTCTTGTGCTCGGGTGTGGTGCCTCTGGCCACGGCTTCTGTCATATTCCGGTCATTGGCGGATTGTAAGTTCACGAACCGATTACCATGTAAATCGCGACTAATCACATGAGCAGTATCACCGATGCAATGGAAGACAAGCTGGATCCTCGCATGAAGCACAGCTTCCGCTGGCGTCCAGAAACGGCAGTCAATCGCAAATGGGAGGATTTGCAGGACCGATTTGGACCAGAAGGATCAAACAGGATGATGAACTTTGGAGATATCAAGGAGTGGACGAACATTCAACCTGAGATTGCTGAAGCTAAACTCTAGACAGACTTTGAGCGAAACAACATCTAGAACGGCTGCTCCCGGTCGTTCCTGGTTGTGTAAGTTTTTTTCTGGGGTGACCCTGGCCAGGCATTTTCAACAACTACAGAAATACGAATGAGGCAAGGAGATCCTCAGCTACAGAGCCGAGAAGCACTGGTCATAGTCGCGGGTTTCACTGACCCTGTGCGATTACTACGATTAAATTCCCTGAAGATTAGTATCCTCTCCACTCAGAATAGAAAACTCTGGCTAGATTCATCACATGCATATACATCTACCATCCAAACGACTCTTCGAAATACTCTACACCATGACAACCACGTTTCAATGACCGATGAACAGCCACTCTAGCTTCATCAGCCATAGCAGGCGGCCCGCAAACCAAGACAGCCACTCTAGTGCCAGTCATTTCGGCTCGAGTCGCCGCTTTTGCAATAACAGATGCGACATCCGGTCGCCCATACTGCATCCCCGGTATCAAGTTTTCCTCGATCTCGCTATCCATTTCCTCTCGTCCACACTTTCGAGCCGCGTCTTGTCGTCGCGTGAAGAACAAGTCAGCCGAGAAATCATCCCGTTGTGCAGCAACGCGGAGGTCGCGGGCAAACACTTCTGTGATGAAAGATGCTCGACGCACCGTCCAGAGCAAATGCACTTGGGTCGTGTTTGTTTTTCCCGCTTTGGACATTGATGCGTGTTCCAAGATGTACGGGACCGCTGACGCGATACCCGTGCCTCCGGCGATGAGGAGCACCGAGCCAAAGGACGATAGGGAGCAATGATGACCGTATGGGCCTTCGAGAAGGATTGTCGGGTTGATGGTCTGTGACGGTGACTGCAGGCATTGGTCGCGAAGACGCTTCGTCCAGCCGTCGTAAGGGCGGATCCAGAACGTCAGTGTGTTTCCGCGTTTGTTGTTATGCGGACTCGCGTCATCCTCGTCGTTTCCGTCAAGATTGTATTGTGGGTTTGCACGCGGAAGAAGCGAGGTGCCGGCATCGTCTGATACTGCAAGGGACCCGGAAGACCAAGCCCCTAGCGTGAACGGATGATTCTCGTAGCCTTGCCATGTTGATGGCTGGTAAAGATAGTAGAATTGTCCGGCAGCTGGCCGTGCAACGAAGCTGTCTGTTTGGATGTCGAGCCTAACGACGTCAGACTCCTTGCTATAAGAAGCAATCGCGTGTGTTTGACGGATGACGTTTTTCTCGAACCGGACCTGAAGGTTACACGTTACAAGACGTGCTAGTCGGAGACCACGATCGAGGACCCAGACAATCACGATTGGCCAGAGATAGGCATCATATCTCGCATTGAAGATTGAGGTGTGTCTCCTTCAAGTCAGTTTGTTGTGCAATGATAACAGGGAAGCAGTACTTACAAGAAACAGCCTACCAGGGTGACGACGGACAAAGCAATGTGAAGAACCAAGAAGATCTCGTAAAATCGGATCCGAAGCCAAGATATAGAGAACAGCAAAAGGAGACTCATGGCGATTGTTGCCTACACGGTGTCAGTTGCGTGGTCTACTTTCATGCATACACTGTGTCTCACCACAACGCCCAGTAAGAGCCAGAGCTGCGTGAACTCCCTCCTAAACATTCCCCAGCCCTCTGCGGCATGTCAGTTCAAGATCAAGAGACGATGGAATACAAACGTACCAAAATCAACAAAAAGCCAAGTGTAGACGACAGAATGCACAATGGCGAGCACAGTACCAGCTCTTGCAATATGACGATGGTAGATATTGAATGCTTGATACGACTGGCCTGTTGCCCACATGAAAACATTGTTCCTGCCAGCAAACACCCAGATCAGAGGTAGTGTGGCATATGCCATGATACCGGTTCGGTCGGCGACATATCGCCAAAGTTGATGAGATTTTTCGGGCCAGCTGTGTCGTATTAAACTTTGACTCCTGGAGTTGCGATTTTGATACTTACTAGATGTTGTTAGAAATCAGACGATAGTGTGAGACAGACAGGTAGGTTGTGAAGAGGTAAAAAGCTGCCACGACGATGGTCTCCATGCGAGTTGGAATCGTGCACCAGAAGAGCAGACGTTGATGATGTGAACCAAATGCAGGAGGAATGATTAAATTTGCTCTGATCCATCTCCAGGTTGATAGCGCAATTCGAAGAATCTTGTTCTTGGGTGAGTCGATGTCGGTCAGTTCGAAAATACCCTTGAATAACTGATGTATCGCTGTGACGCTCAGAATGAAGCCCCAGAACGCACACAACGCAAAGCCAGACTTGTGATGCCAGTTCATCTCGTACTCCCAAGTCATCTACACTGATTTAGTCGCTGCGCATCAAGACAAGCTGAGACAGACGTACAAGAGTATCTCCCACTCTCTGATAGAAAGGTCTCGAGAGCCGGACCGGCTTCGTGACATTCATACCAGAGTCCATGTCATCAAATTCTACGACCCTCATCTTTGCAATATCGTCATCCGTGACATTACCAACAAGCTCTCGCCAATTCACAAAGTCATAATCGCTGTTCTCACAGTCTTTCCGGATCTTCTCAAAGCCGACATCGATTTCCTTGTCTGTACAGAATGTCTTTCCCGAAGCATATGTCGAAATTGTCCGTAGCGGATTGAGGCATTTTGGCCCGTCGTATGTGCCGTAGCCTTCGCCAGAGAAGGTGATGTAGTTGTACGAAACCGAGACAGAATGTAAGCAGTATTCGTTGCTGGGCATCAAAGTGGCCTTGATGGTATTGTAGCAAATACTCAAAAGGTACAGAAAACCCAGCAATATAGATCCATTGAAGATGACAGAGGCAATGGAGGTCCATGTCAAGCCGGTTCGTGTCAAAGCGCGTGACTTTCTGGTCGGGACGACGAGTTGTCTTTGGCGAAGGTCATGAGTAGAAGCCTGACCATCCAGTAGTGGTGATGAGGAATCCAACATCTCCGTTCAGACAAGTAGGTTGTCGTGCTGATGGTACGGCTTATCAATCTAATCAGATAAAAATATTCATCAATATGAAGTGCTGAGATCTCAAAGGCTCGGCATCGATTCTTGGCGAGAAGGGCAACTGAATCGCGGACCTGAATGGTTATCGTCTTGTACGACTGTACAGAGAGGCGTAGATGGAACATGACATTATTTAGATATTATTGTAATAATTTATCTGACAGATTTTCAAGACCAGTCAACCTTGCCACAGTCATCTGGCGCATTGGCCAACCAACCCTTGATGGCTTCTGTCTTCCAGCCCGACGTCCACAAATGAACATTAGTCGTGTTCTTGTCGTCAGTCCACGATTCTTCCGGCCTTTGGTTACCAAAACGGAAGACGCTGCTCAAGTAGCAGATACCTCCGCCATGTTGCTTCTTCTCCTCGATGACAGTAAAGTTGAGATGTGCCCATTGGAAACATGTTTCGGCGACTTCACAAGCAGTGTTGCATGCGTCGGGCGAAGAGTTGGGATCTTTTTCCACGACAGGCTCGCCGACGCGCTCGTTCGGCTTGTCTTTTGCCTGAGCTTGTGTGCGAGGAGTCTTGATTGCGTAGATTTTGTCGTTGCTCATGTTGTCCCACTCATGCCTACGTACAGGGAACTCAAGGCCAGAGAGTATGTCTCTGAAGAGGTGAGAAAAGCGTAATTGCGGCGAATGGCTCGAGGATGTATTGGTATAGAAGTCTTGCTCTAGCATCCACAATCTCTGGACCTCCTCTGATCGCAGATGGTGTTGGGTGATGACAGGTCTGCACCAGATACCAGCGCCGATGGGCAGACTCATAGGCTTGTGGCCACTGAACATGGGAGCAGCAGAGGTCAGATTCAGGCCAAGATCTTGTTTCAGGGCTTTTGCGACAACGTAGTCGCCGAACCACAGGTGGGGAATTCGTGAGTCCCAGCGGCTAGCAAGACCCTTGTGGGTGACACAAAAGTCGTACATGGCGGCGCGCGACAAGACAAAGCCGCTGCCGCCGTGAGCAAAGAAGAAGCCTTCTCCCTCCTCTTTCTTCATGGGCTCGCCTCGACCAAGATACAGCGGCTCGTCCGGATCAAATCTCTGTAGCCATTGTACGAGGTTGCGCCACACGACATACGTGTCGGTCTCGGCAAACACATACCATGGGCGGTCGGGTTCCAACTCCCAAGCTCTTTCAATCATGTGCAGAAACTTGTACTTGTCCAAGGCCCAAGCAGCATTGTGTCCAGCAGTGCGCCAATCCTCGTTGGAATCTTTCATGGTACTCAAAGTCTGGATGTCGCGTCCCTCTGCTTGGTACTCTTTCTGCTTGCGATACAGCTCGAAGTCAGGATGGTTGTGCAGGAACTCGGGATCGTAGCGAGAAAGCACATCATGGATGTGTAGCGAATGGATGTCCTGCTCCAGGTCGGAGAAGAGCAGAAGCGTGTCGGCGCATTGCAGAATGGTGAGTAGCTGAGTAGGCAGCTTGTCGAAAGCCTCAGTGGCGCCCGTCTTGATGGACAAGACAATGTTGCTTGTCGCGGATGACGGTGGACATTGCGAGGGGCGTGATGGCTGCGTCGAGCCCTTGATGGAGAGAAGATGAGTGCTGGAGGGCAGAGAGGTGTGCAAGTAGAGATAGCCAATGAGAAAGACGGCCGATACAACCGCCAGCCCTGTCGGCAGTGGCGCTCGAGGGATCGTCAACAGCATCGCACCGCCGCAGATATGTGGTCAATCCAAACATGAGAAGAAACCACCACCTACCTGCAAAGTTTCATCTCCCCCTCATACGCTCGCACAAGACAGCACACGCCATCTAAGGGGGGTCTCAAGAGCGTCGAGCCGTGTCCAAAAGGTCGACCCGACTCCGCAAACTCTCTCGACCACCACCCACAAATCTTCCAACCTTCATCCCTCGAGCATTCGATTGTCTTCAGGGATTGTCTTAAACGGTGGGTGTAAACTAGACAAAATTTGTATATGATTGTGGTATCTCAAGAGAAAAAAAAAACAACCTACTCCTAACCAAACTCCGCCGTCCTGTGCCACCCCCTGTGCCAAGCTGGAAACTGATACTACAGTACCTCGACTATAGCTGCGTATAACCTTCCATTTTCTTCTTCATGCTGTCCAAGCCCCATAATGATGATGATTGTCGGCGCAATTGACCATTCTGTGGTTGGTCGTTTCTGTTGATGTCAAGGCTAACATGATTTAGCATTTAGTTCTGTAGTGCGCACTCGTGGGTTGAAGTTGTGTAGATTCGCTTAGCCCGCGGTGGGTTGCCTGCTTACCATCAGCTTTCTGCAGGGCCTTTGACAAGACTTGGAAAAAGAACACAAGGGATGAAACAGAGAGAAAACAGGAAAGGCTGTCGATGAGGCTTACTTTTTAGGATCGAACGGATTCGGCTCGAGGTTTTCCTTGAGTACTGTTTTGCCGTCAATCAAGCGCACACGAGGCGTGCCGGGGGTGTGATACTGTTGGAGGACATCAGGCGCGGTGCCATTGATGCGCGGCGAACGTGTCGATGTCGCGCGCTGGCGCTCCAGCTCAGCAGGGTTCCCGCCGCCAGACCGTGCCATGCCACTGAATGGGCATCTGCTCATGCCGTCCCCGAGGTGTGTTGCTTCTTCGATAGGACGACCCAGTGACGTTTTGCCGCTGTCGGAACTCTTGCTACTGCCGGTTCTGCTTGTGAAGATGGAAGAGCCGTCGTCGCCGAGCATCTTTTTGCCGTGGAGGTATCCCTCGCGCTCGTCTTGTTGGATCTCTCCTAGCAGTGCGTCTGCTTCTTCTTGGTTGTATTCGGCGCCATCGGTGTTGTGCCATTTTTCTATCAGGTCGTTTTGGATCCAGATGACTTTCCCCAGGGCTTTAACGATGGCGATTTTGCGGTGTAGCTCTAGGCGTGGGTGTGAGAGGATTGCTTCGAAGAGAGAGTCTTGGATGAAGCCTAGACATGCGCCCAGGAAGACGTAATCGACATGGAGGGGATTCTGGCGGCCTTTGCCTATGTGCATCAAGCTATCATTTGCTATGTAAGTCGGATGGTCGCGATATGGTGTCACTATGAAGTGGTAGCTTACCCAACCTTGTCCAGATATTCCTGATGAGTGTCAGCCAGGTCATCAGCATAACTACGAGACATGGTACTCACCCAGTAGTCCATTCTTGTGCAGTCCGAATTAAGCTTCGTAAGATACCATCTCAAAAACTAAACGTTGTTAGACCAGAAGTTGAACCCATGGAAACTGGTTCAAAGTACCATCTTTCTGTGCTCAATCTGGGCACTGTCTTCTGTAGGCCAACTCTCCACCGGACCTTCATCACGGCTGTTTCTGGTTGTGAAGACGCGAGCGGTGATGTCGTATCTGAGAAGCTTCTTGTATACAATGTTGACGATGGCAGGAATGACTGCTTTGATATATTTTTGACCAGATATCAGAGCTTGTACGTCGTCTGATATGGTAACATGTCAGAGCTGTCGACCGAGTCTTCATATGGCTAGTAACGACTGACCAGTGCCAAACTCCAAGAACGAATGCAACCATTGAATCCTAGCAGGCAATGATGTGAAGATGTCCCGACGGCTCACGCGCTCCATAGACTTTGGTGGATCTGCATACATGGTCCCTGAAAGTTCGTGAGGTAGCTAGAGTGAGTAGTGTATCCGCTTGGAACGGGTGTTGATGATCGATCTGAACGGCGTAATGGTAACACAAGATTAGAGGCAACGAGCGAAGCAGTAGTACCAAGGTCACGGATTTCAGAGACTTAAGAAAAAAATAGGAGAAAGAGAGGCCGCAAGGGAGCAAAAAAGAATTGATTGCGTTATTAGCCTCGCCTGTGGACATATCCGGAGCAAGAAATTGCCATGCCACTGACCACGTCCACTCCATCGCATGACCGCATGTTGCAAAGATTCCCGACACGGCGGATAGGAAGTGCAAGAGATGCTCAACTTGTCTAGACTAGTGCAGCCCTGATTGACACATGGCACGCTGATGATGCAGGTTGAAAGGAGAGTGTCAAGGGAAAAGCTGTTCGCACGGACTCCCAATTTTGGCAGTGTCCAAGCACCTCACCTGATATCCATGTCTAATTCGTGCCTTTGCTTCCCCACAGCACGCCACTTGCGAGTTATGTTCGTCTTGGACACCAGGAGAGTGTCTTCATGGTCTCGATTTCTTGTGTTTGAGAGCATGTCTAGTCATGCAGCACGATCAGTCAAGACGATGGAGCTCGAGCTAGAAGTTCAAGAATGCAGGGGAGCAGCGAAGAACTGCGTGGAGCCCAATTGACAGGCTCGTGGTGCTGCGCGGGACCACGTTCGGTTTGCCGCCTCCTTCCTCCACGCTGACCATGTTTGAACCTTGACAACCGATCTTCCGCCGGGCGGTGAAACTACTGCACCGAGCTCCCTAGTCATCCGCCGGCGTCTTTACAGGTGGGTCCCGACTACGATATTGGACCGCGACATACAGGTCAGGGAATGAAACAAGGGCCGGACAAACAATCTGGCGTAAGTACCCCATGGCTGACAGTGGTGTCTAGGCATCTGCATGCCATCTTGATTCTCACACAAGAATACAACTAATCGCATCTGCTGCAGGGGTGGCCGCTATCGATTCAGAACACGAACTGATTCATGTGCGAAGAAAAATGAGGTCCCGAACGAAATGCTGGATGGGTCAAGCTGCTGAATGGTGATTCAAATTCGTGCGAAGAGATAGCACACGATTCGTGAGGTATACTTGCTGATTCGTGAAAATTACTATAGCTCGTATCTCACGAGCATGCAAATTACGACCTGTCTGGAACTCCACACGCGTGGGATCCATAAGTCAGGACTTGCGAGTATTCATTCATCGTGGCCTGTCGGTCACTGCGGCAAAGGCCAAGACGTGTTGCAGACATGCCGTCGCTACCGATGCATGTACAAGACAAAAGAATATGCTCACAGCTAACGTGCGAGCCGATCCAAGCTCCCATTTACCTGTGACAAAGAGCGAAGTATACGTCCTAAGCGACGGAGCAAATCGCGGATGGGCCCGAAGCACGATAAGCTATAGGAAGCTCGGTGTGGCAGTTGCGTGATCGGCCACGAGCATTTTATATTGCTGGTCTTGGTTAGGGCTTTCTGGAACGAAGGACGACTGCGGTGTGCTTGCGGGACGGCGGAAGCTGCCTCCCGCTCAAAATGCTCGCTGCAAAGTAGATCATATCATGGCCGACAAGAAGCATCGGGAATGTTTGGATTGCACGAGTCACGAAAATACTTGGTCAACATGTTTGTCCGCAAGACGTGTGAAATGCCGCTTTTTACGTGGCTTTTTATTCCTTTCTTGGTTTGTTTTCAGCAGAGGCTTTATGCTTCACCGCGGCGAAAACTCCAAGCCAAGAATGATCAAGTATTGCAGAGGTGTCCCAAATCCGAGATTCACGAAGCGTAGGCATGCTTGTCGGCAACAAGCAGAGACACTTTGCAGAGGAGGGTGATTGTAAAGATGTTGAGGTTCTGACACGGGGACGAGGCAGATTTCTCCGTGGATCGACGACAGAAACAGAGCATGATCTACGAGTGTGGAGTTGAAGAGTGGATGCGCAGGCAAACAGGCTGGGAACAAAGGCCGCATGATGTTGGTCGGTCTGCTTGAGGATCTTGTATCTTGTCGACACGGAAGGAGCAATGGACACATGGCAGATGACAAGACCGGCAGTGTCACGTTAGTTGATGACCTATGCTTGCTGCATCCAAAAGTTTGTCAGAAAGAGAAGGAGCGTTTCACGCCCACCAAAGCACCGTGAAAGCGTCACGGACAAAGAAGCTTGGACGTGATTCGGCGCGTCACATGAAGAAAAATTATGGGGATGTTGGAGGGACAATCGTCAATGCCAAAGCAGAGTCTGCCTGCTGAGACCTGCGACTATTATCTCTTTGTCTCCTGCTGATTATTATACGCTGTCCTGGGGTCTGACACCTGCCACGTCCTACGCCTATCATCATCAGACAAGTCCCTTCTTTCCTGGTAGACACCCGCCATCAGCATCGCCCGAAGCTCTGGGAGCTCAAGCCACCGCTTTCTTTCGTGACACAAGCGGCTGCACACATCTGTTATGCCGCCCACATACGTGCCCACCTTTGGACCCGAAGATGCCTCGGACGATGACAGCGAGTACGGCGTCGACTCTAGAAGCGACGACGCAAGCGACATGGCAGACGGCGACAACGACGACCTGAGCCCTTCGATCATGGCCTCCAAGACGCTCTCAGACAAGACGCCCGACATGACAGCCAGCATGCTTCTGGACCGCGAGGATGAGCCCGACGGCATGCTGCCTCGAGACAAGCAGCGCCGCACCACCCACTACAACTCGTCTCTGGAAAAGGCCATGAGCCACTCCGAGGCCAAGCAGTTCTACCAGCGTCAGCGCGCCGAGAAGCTCGACAGCCCGGTCCTCGGCAAACCTCGCACACTGAGCTCTCACGTCGGTGGCGATGCTAACGGCTTCTCTCCGCTCAACCCGCTGAGAGCCAGCAAGAGCAACGCCAGCTTGCAAGCAACCGACGCCTCGTACAAGTCCGCTCTCCCTGTCGGCATTGCCAACGCTGCCAAACCCCCTACCAGTACCGAAGTACAGACCCCCGGTCTCGGTCAATTCGACACGGCCCGACACTCCTTCTCCCAACAAGACGTACCTCCGCCTTACCTCCAAGCCGATCGTGACGCCCGCGCCCACCAACATCATCCTAATCTGCCTCATGAGCAGAAGCCTTTCTTGGAACAGCAGGGTCTTCACGGAGCAGGAGCCGGTGTCGGCTTGGGAAGCGGGTCCGGAGGCTTTGCTGTTGATGATTCCAAGGTCACAGCCGAGCTGACAGCCATCTACAGCAACATTCAGAAGGTGCTGGATCTCAGACACAAGTACATGCGCTTGTCCTTGCAAGGATCCACCGACAACCCCAAGGACGAACCTGGATGGAACATATACCCTCCCCACCCAGATCCGTCATGGCAAGATTACGAGCAGAGCATGACGGAGAGTCAGGACCTGAAGACGCCTCGCAGAAGACCTCGTAAGATGGGACAGAACATCGGTGAAGACTTCGAACTCGAAGACCTGTTGCCTGTGCCTGGTCCTGGTGAGATGGCCTTCCGTCTCGACTCGAATGGAGTCTACCAAGTCTACGAGAACAACAAGGCCGCTGATCTCGACACACCCATCGTCCACGTCCCTACAATTCGCGAATTCTACATGGATCTCGATGCCATTCTCACCGTCTCTTCGGACGGCCCCAGCAAGAGTTTTGCTTTCCGCCGCCTGCAATATCTAGAGGGCAAGTTCAACTTGTATATCCTGCTCAACGAGTATCAGGAAATCGCAGACACAAAGGCCGTTCCACACCGAGATTTCTACAATGTCCGAAAAGTCGACACCCACGTACACCACTCAGCTTGCATGAATCAAAAGCATCTGTTGCGCTTCATCAAAAGCAAGATGAAGAAGAGCCCTAATGAGGTCGTCTTGTACCGCGACGGCAAGCACCTGACTCTACGGGAAGTCTTTGAGAGTATTAATCTGACTGCATACGACCTCTCGATTGACACGCTCGATATGCACGCTCATACAGACTCGTTCCACCGTTTCGACAAGTTCAACCTCAAGTACAATCCTGTCGGCGAGTCACGTCTGCGTACCATCTTCCTCAAGACGGACAACTACATTCACGGCCGATACCTGGCCGAGATCACCAAAGAGGTCATCGCAGATCTCGAGGCAAGCAAGTACCAGATGGTAGAGTGGCGGATTTCCATCTACGGTCGCGACCTTGAAGAATGGGATAAGCTGGCGGCTTGGGTCGTCGACAACAAACTCTACTCGCCTAACGTGCGATGGCTCATCCAGATTCCTCGTCTCTATGATGTCTACAAGAACTCGAATCTCATGGAGAACTTCGAGCAGGTGATTCAGAATGTCTTCCAGCCTCTTTTCGAAGTGACCATGAACCCCGAGTCGCATCCCAAGTTGCACATCTTCTTGCAACGAGTCATCGGCTTTGATTCTGTCGACGATGAGAGCAAGACGGAACGTAGAATCTACCGCAAATTCCCCCTGCCCAAAGAGTGGAACACGGCACAGAATCCGCCATACTCATACTGGATCTATTACCTGTTCGCCAACATGTCGTCGCTCAACGTCTGGCGCAAGCAGCGCGGCTTCAACACATTCCTCCTGAGACCTCACTGCGGCGAGGCTGGTGACACGGATCATCTGGCCGCTGCTGTCTTGTGCTGTCACAGCATCTCACACGGTCTGTTGCTGCGCAAGGTACCTTTGCTACAATACATCTTTTACCTAGAACAGATCGGAGTTGCCATGTCGCCCCTGTCCAACAATGCGCTGTTCCTGGCTTACGAGCGCAATCCCTTCCTGCTCTACTTCCGCCGCGGTCTCAACGTTTCTCTCTCTACCGACGACCCGCTACAGTTCGCCTTCACCAAAGAACCCCTCATCGAAGAGTATGCAGTGGCTGCCCAGATCTACAAGCTCAGTGCAGTCGACATGTGTGAACTGGCCAAGCATTCGGTCATTCAAAGTGGTTTCGAGCACTCGGTCAAGCAACGCTGGCTCGGTCACAACTTCAACCTGCCCGGAGTTGCCGGAAACGACATGGCCAAGGTCAACGTGCCAAACATCCGCGAGGCTTTCCGCCACGAGACTTGGTTGCAAGAGCTTGCCATGTATGCTAATCTCACCAAGTACAGACACACGCCCACATTTACTGACTTTCCGCTCTAGGATTGACCGTTATACCGCAGTAAGCGATCCGTCGCGCAAATTGTCAATGTCAAATCTCAAGCCGAACCATGCCTTCGCCGCCAACCTCACCGCTCCTGGCTCGCCCACGGCCTCCATGCAGACCAACCCCTCGGCTACGAATCCTCTCAACCATTCCGAGTACTTCCAGACCCGCAACACACAGACGGGCAACTTCCAGCTTCCACCCGCGGCTTCTCACCACCACTACATCCCCAATGCTCAAGCCGCTCGCATCTCCCAATCACCCAGCGTGGTGAGTTTGCCAGGCCATGCCCAGTCCAAGCATCATCGCAGCTCCAGTATGGCCGCCCACGGCTCGCCCGCCGGTGGCCCGGCACCCACATCCATCCCACCGGACATGGCACCAATGCCCATGTCCTCTCTCGACGCTTCCGAGCCCCGCTTGTTCCCTGGTGTTGTGAGCAAGAGTCGTAAAGGCAGCATGGCCACGAACAGGTCTGCTGTCGACATGGGCAGTGACGACAACGTGCCTGATCACATGACGCAGAGTATGCCTACCATTGCGCTTGGTAGGCCTAGACCCAGTGATGACGATGCTGCTATCGTTGAGGACGAAGATGAGGTTGGTGAGACGGCATAAGTTTGACTTTCGCAGCTTGTTTTCTAGTTTCATGTATTATTATCATTACGCATTTTTACACCCCAAGCATACGGTCAAATGGTGCGGTAATGCTTGGAGATTGTCCAGGATACGCGATTGTGGTCACGATCGGCTCTCCAAAACAGAGGGTGGATGTTGAATGGGAAGCGAGCGGACCTTGTTTAACGGAAACGAGTGCATAGCTAGAAGGAGTATCGAAAAAATCGGTATTATCATGGCAACTATAGATTCCTTCAAACTCAAACATCTATACGGTAGCCGGGAAGCTGTACTCGGCAATGGTGATCTTGTCGACCTTGAACGTCTTGTTGTCCTTGGTGACGAGGTTACCGGTAGCACCGTTCTTTACCAGAGTCGACGCAAACTGGGGGTCCGCGGCAGCCAGGATGACGGTGGTGTTGACGTAGGAGTGCTCGTAAACCACACCCTTGAACTCATTCTGTGCTTCTTCGGCGGTACCGAATCCGATTGCCTTGCCCGAGCGAGTCGACAGAGTCGAGACGGTCTTGCCTTCGACCGACACGGTCTGAGTCGTGTTGCCCGACGCTTGGTCGTACTTGTCTAAAAAAGAAAATCTCCGGGGTCAATGACTTTTGATGCGCAAAATCAGGCTTTCGAGTACAACAACGTACAGTGGATCTTGACACCCTGGTTCGACTTTACGGGGAAAGTGGCGCCTTGGAGTTGGACGTCGTCTTGCAGGGCGCTGGCGAATGCGCACCACTGTCCACTGACGTGAGGCTTACCGCCGCACTCCTCGCCCTGAGCATCCGACGAGTCCAAGACGATGGCCTGGATGAGCTGGTTCTCATCCGTGCCCATGCCGGGCCACAGGGCCAAGCGAGGGGTGTCGCCACTCTGCGTCTTGCCGGGATACAGGGTAGTCTCTGCTTCAACAATGTACGAGTTTGTGGCGCCGAGAGAGAATGCATTGCCAAAGCGGATGTTCTCAGAGCCCGAGTCTTGGGCGACGGCACCGCTCACGGCGGCAGCGACCGCGCTGAGAAGGAGTTTGTGGTTGACCATGTTTGGAAAGAGAATGTTATGTGGACACGAGACCGGCGTGCGGAGCTTGGAAATTGGAACGAGTGTATAGAAAGATGGAAATGAACGAATTCGTTGAAAGTTCGGGCTGGATGGCCTCTGTTATACTTTGCTTCCATATATCTATGAAACACTTGACTATTGCTGTTAGCAAGGGCTCGTATAGGGCAACTCGACACCTGAAACACGCTCAGTATGGAGAGACGAAGAAGCCCTAGTCGCATATAGATCAATTGACTTTCCCACCAGTCACGGACGATGAGCCTAAGAAAAGACATATTGGATAACACAAGATGCTATTGTAATCCATGTGATAGATCGACAGCAGTGGGTAGTGATATAGACTTGAACGCCAGTCAAATCACACGGAGACCGCGCTAGCTTGCAAAAGCTACTATGGCGGAATAATGCTTTCGACCAATAAAAGTTGATCTGCTTCTAAATTAAGAACGACAACTCGTGGAAAACCATTGCGTGAAAAGGGATAAAACGTGCTGAGCGGGTGCGTGATAATTTGTAGAGTACGGGCGATATCTCTCATATACCGGGCGATATTATGTCAAGCATGAACTCTTCAGCATGAACTGTTGAAGATTGTCTCTCAAGGTCCAAAATAAATTGCGTATGAGAGCAAAGGCATTGGTCATGGTCAGTGACAGAGGCGATAGCAGAGAAAGGTGGGTGTCTTGGATGTGTTTGATGATCAGGTGCAAATACCCGAAGTTCAACCAGTTCTCGGCGAACGGAGCTCCCTCCTGCAACCCACAATTTGGTCCTAGATTTGCTTTCAGACAGCGACATGTCAATCTCCATGACAGATACGTTTGAACCTGTTCTTGATTCCCAAAATTGAAACGGTACGGCACATTATCCATGATCAGTCGGCTCTTGACGGGACAAATCGATCAGTCAAAGGCCGACGGCGTTTGACGGACTTTCAATGTCCCAGCGTCCATGGCGGGGCGTTCGTGCCGGATACACGTGCCGGTCCAAGTTGGATCGTGTAGAAAGCGGAGCTCCTCTAAGGACAGCAATGAGATCGGCTTTTGACGGTGTGCCCTTCTGAGCCTCTGATATTCGAGACCACACGGGTATTGCTTCTTAAGAGTGACTGCCACGGCCAGTGTGAGCAAAGACTACATCGCAATTACTTTGTCCAACCAGATACCATCACAACATGCACACTACAAATGAATATCCTCCTGTCGAGGTCGACAACGAGATCAAGGGAAGACTGGCTTTGATAACAGGAGCTTCTGGTGGTATCGGAGCCGCATGTGCAAGACAACTTGCGGCTCAAGGCGTGCATCTGGCCTTGACCTACTCCTCAAACCTCAAGTCATGCCAAAGACTCGTCGACGAGCTGAAGAGTAACTCGGAAAACGAAAATCTCAAGATCACCATCCACAAAGCAGATCTTGCCAGCATCGAGGAGACGACAGCGCTGTGCCCAGAAGTCGTCAAGCAACATGGACGAGCAATTGATATCCTCGTTTCGAATGCTGGATATGGAGTTAGAATCCAGAATGTGTGGGAAATTCCTCTCGAGGAGTTCGAACACACTTTGAACGTCAACCTCCGGGCGACATTCTTGCTGGTCAAGGGTGTTGTCGAAGGCATGAGAGATCAGAGATGGGGCAGAATGATCTTCATCTCCAGTATCGCGGCCTATGGTGCTGGTATCAACGGATGCCGTGAGTCGATACGTTCTCATGAGATTTTCTCCACTAACCAATCCAGACTATGCTGCTTCCAAGGGTGGATTACAATCAATGATGAAGAACCTCTCGTCTCGTCTAGCTCCTTACAACATTTCTGTCAACGATGTCAGTCCTGCAATGGTAGGCAGCACCGGTCTTCTGCCTTCTGCCGACAGTGTTCCTGGAGTTGTCGACAACATCCCACTGCAACGTTTGTGCGCACCAGAGGAGGTTGCAAACGTTGTCTTGATGTATGCCAGAACTGGCTTTGCGACTGTAAGTCAATGAACAGCCTTTATCTTCAGCATTAGTCGGTACTGACATCAATCAGGGTCAATCGCTCATTGTTGGCGGCGGTTTGCGCTAACGGGTCGGTTTGTGGTCAAGTATAGTTAGGGCATTGAGTCTTAGTATAGTTAGGGTGTTAGGCATTCTTTCTCATCATTCCAAAGTCTATTCTGCATGATCCACTGCCTCAAGTAAATCTTGTACCGTCAAGTTGATTCAGCCTGACGGACGTATGAAGGTGGCTAGGCATTGATACGACAGATTAGAAGATACGTCCCGATATTCCCACTAGTGTAAGCGACATACACTGACGTGAGGAATCTCTTACCGAATTCGACACTAATTAGGTTGATTCAAAGCTGCTCTAGGTCCACCCTCAGCTTGACCTGCCTCCTCTGATGAACCTGCTCGGCATACCGGCTTTTGGGATTGCACTCGTATCAAAAAAACCGCGACAGAAAAACTCCATTGAACCAAGACAAAGATACGTCAGTACGTCATCAAAGTCTCTCGCAGCTATCACAATCAATACCCATGCCATCTAGCAAAGCACCCTGGACAGAAGACGCTATCTTCGTGACCCAAAACTTTGTTTCGTTCAGCAAGAACAGTTCTCCACTGCGGCCGAAGCAGAAGTTCGCCACACCCCCTGGCACCAAGATCTTGCCAATCAAAGTGCCTCCAGCGTTCCAGACATTGAGGCCATCTCCACATCCCGAATAAACATTTCCCAAGGTATCACACTTGATGCCATCTGGAATGCCGGTATCCGCCATTGCGAAGAGCCTGCGATTTGCCAAAAAGTCTGCCCCTGAACGGCTAATCACATCAAAGGTATATCTGTCGAGTCGTCAGCTTTGTTGACAGTTTAGATTGTGGTTCCGACGTACATGGAAGAAGCGCGAGTGTCATCTGTGGTTCCGTCGCCATGAATCCACTCAGTATCGGTCACGTAGAGGGTCTTCTCGTCTGGGGAGAAGCATAATCCATTAGGCCGACCGAATCCATCGGCGACTGCCCTGATACTTCCGGTCTCTGCTTCAAATCTGTAGACTTGATTGGGCAGCTGCGGCTTTGGGCAAATGCCTTGCTCAGAGCCGTAGATCGGATCCGTGAACCAGATTGAACCGTCAGATTTGATCACAACGTCGTTCACTGAGTTGAACCTTCGACCATGATAGCTGTTTACGAGCATCTGGGCCTTGTAGGGGGCCTCGGCCTCCATGAGTACCAGACCTCCCTTGCTTTCATGGCTTCCTTGAGCGCAGAACAGGATGCCTCCGCGGTAGTTGACGCCTCCATTTGGCATAATAATGTCGTTCTTGATCTGCTCCTTGGTCCAGACACCGTTTCCATCGCGCATGAGTTTGTGGATGACAATAGTGACATTCTCATTCTGGCCCAATCTGCACTGATTGCTGGTAACAAAGAGCGAGTCTTGGCTCGGAAAGTACACAGCGGCTTCATGGGCAAATGGAATGTCAGCTTCCAAAACACATTGCAAATTCGCAGATGGGCCTATTAGATTCTCAAATGAGGTGTCGAAGATGAGAAAACCTGGCCCAGATGTAGATGCGATATCATGTCGTCCTTCCAGAGCTTTTTTGGAGGGAGATAAGTCCTGTATAGGGTGAGCACAAGACTTCTTGAAACACTCTTGGTGTCATACCTCTCGCTGAGTGATGTATGCCATTGTTCCAAGAGTGTTCACTTCCTCTTTGTTCAAACAGGCGATCTCTTTGTTGTCTTGAGTGGTTGTCCTTTGATCAGTACGGTCATTGACTACTCAGGACTATATGCCGACAGTCACAGCAGTCGGCTTCTGCTCTGAACCTGATCGATCGATGGTGCTCTCTGTATCAAAGTTTCTTTTGTTATGTGAGACTTTTTAGGTCTGCTGACGACTATTTCATCAAGCATGGACACCAGTAGACGACGGAGTCTGACGGGTTCTGACGGTCTGAATGGAAGCTGTGGTCAGATCATGGGAGCAGATACGAAAGCATATCGAGGTATGTCGGTGAATGACGGATAGACGAAGACGCGATGATCAGGTGTTGTTCAAGCTGTTAGAGTTCTAGACTTCGGTTTTTGACGGAAAGTGGCGGTCACCATCAAGCTCAACGGTCGAATGTGCAACTGCAAAACCTTGCTCTCCTATGGACCCCACAGGTCCTTCTTCCCCAGAACCCCATACCACATCTCAGGCCCCGCATACGCTCGAGCGGATATAGCTAGAGCCTCATCTTCCAGGGTGGCATCGGCCTTTGATCTGATCTATATAACCTTGACGCTTGTCCGGGGAGGTTCGCTCAAGCTTCAAGTCAACATCCAACAACTCAACCACCCTTGATAATGGCGATTCAACTTGAGGGCAACGCCCTTCTTTACACTGTCACCACTTTGACATGTCTCGGTTTCCTCCTCATCGGGTTCGATAATGGCCTCATGGGTGGCTTCGTCAACAGCCCTGCCTTCACAGAGACCTTTGGCATCGATACCAACTCGGAGAGAGGTACTAACATGATCGCCTTGATTGTGGCAATCTACGAGATTGGCTGTTTCATCGGAGCCGTGACCACCAGCTTCATCGGTGAGACACTTGGAAGACGCAGATCAGTCTTGATCGGTGTCATCATCATGATCGTCGGTAAGGAACAAACAATGCGTCTCATCTTTGGATTAAAAGTTGACGAAAACAGGTGCTGTCTTGCAGGCCACTGCTTACCATGTCGCTCACATGATTGTCGGAAGAATCGTCAGTGGAATCGGCATGGGTTTCATCAACTCGACCGTGCCAGTTTTGCAAGCCGAGTTCTCACCCAAGGCAACTCGAGGCAGATATGTCTGCGCACAGCTTTCCACGCTCAACTTTGGTATCATGATGGTATACTGGATCGACTATGCTTTCTCGACTTTGGAGAACGGACCGAGCACCAGTTTCATCTGGCGTGTACCAACGATTTTGCAGTGCATCTTCCTGATCCCGATGATCTTCATCATCTTCATCATTCCTGAGACCCCTCGCTGGCTGGCTGCTAGAGACCGCAACGAAGAGGCTCTCGAAATCTTGACTCGCCTCAACAAAGGCAAAATGACTCAAGATGAGATCCAAAGCATCCACACCGACATCGTCCGTACCGTGGCCATCGAAAAGTCCATTGGCGCTGGCACTTGGGGAGATCTTCTCAAGAACGACAGCATCCAGAGCAGACGCAGATTGCTCATTGCTTGCGGCATCCAAGCCTTCCAGCAGCTTGGTGGTATCAATGCTCTGATCTGTAAGACGCATTCAGGATAAATGTACTGTTCTTTGCTGACATGGCTTCGCAGACTACTCTGGCACTCTCTTCCAGAAGAGTTTGGGCTTCGATTCTCACCTCGCCGGTCTCATGTCCGGCTTCCTGAACACATGGTTCTTCTTGGCCTCGTTCATTCCCTGGTTCTTGATTGACAGAGTCGGACGTCGTCCTCTCCTTCTGTCCATGGTAGGCCTGATGGCTGCTGTCATGGCAACTCAAGCAGGCTTGGTCTACAAGACTCAGAACAGCCCTGCAGGCAGTGCTCGTAAGTCTTTACTCGTCCTCGAGAAATTTCTGCTTCTGACAATCATCCCAGACTCTTACGGTATTGGTGCCGCCGCAATGTTGTTCATCTTCCAGGGAGCTTTCACGATCGGCTTCCAGGCCACCGTCTGGGTCTACCCCTCCGAGATTCTTCCTCTCCGCCTCCGTCAAAGAGGTTCTTCAATCTCTACTGGCACCAACTGGATCATGAACTTCCTCATCGTCTACATCACCCCTCCTGCCATCAGAAACATCAAGTGGAAGACCTACATCATCTTTGCTGTGCTCAACGCTACCTGGGTTCCCATCATGGTAAGTCCATCCCACCACAATGTTCTACCATTGTCCGTTCTAACACTTGTTTGCAGTACATCTTTTTCCCAGAAACCAAGGGACTCGCTCTCGAAGACGTCGACAGATTGTTCACAAAGGAAGGGTTCGAAGAGGGGTTTGATGCCGCCATGGGCGAGAAGAGTGTTTCGTACATCACCGACAGGATCGAGAAGGTATGAAGGCTGCCGGTCTGCGAGCAATGACATGAAACACGGGATTCTTGTTGCGTATTGGACAGTATGTATGAGATATGGTATCAATTTTTGCGGTTTTTTTTTTTCCTTTGTATTCCCTGAAGATGTGGATGTACCTTGACTCAAAAATCATGCTATCCTGCACTATCGAACTACTGGAACGGGGGGTTGAAGATAGCAGCAACTTTCTATCTGCGTTGCACTTGCCTCGGCATCGCTCTGCACTCCCTCTTCAAGTCGACTCACGAATCGTTCCTTCTCCCCAGCAAGTCTACCAATCACTCACTCCTACTCATTATCCACTAACGGTAGATTCATCACTCGAATCTTTTCTCTAACGATTCGACCGATACTCATGTATACACTTACTGCTGCTCTTATTTCATGACTTACACTCTGCATCGTAGTGAAACCAGGCAACCACGCCCTACCACCACCTTTTACTCATCATTCACAAGACAATCCCAATCCCATGGATCCCGAGAAAGCAGAAAAAAGAAAGGAAACAAACCACATGACAGACGGGGGGAAGCATCGGAGCACCCCACGGTCCGGGACAAAAAAAACCCCCCAAGAAAGGGCCAGCAGATCCCGCCCCCCAATCAGCCCTGCATAGAAGCCTTTTTTGCCCTCTCTCAGTCCAGGTAAAGGGGAAAGTGCTTACTTGGTGTCATCTTCATTTTGGTAGGAAGAAAAATTGTAGCTTTTCGGTGTTACTGTTGTGGATTCGATGCCTTTTTGTTTTTTTTTTTTTTCATTTCTGTTTCTCGGCACGAAGGGAGGAAAAAGGCAAGTGCGTTCGAATGATGCTCATGCAGCATGTCGATTAGATTGTCGGTTGGTTGGTTGGGGGAGGTGCGGATGGCGTATGTCGTGCAACATATCCTGGCTCCTGGGAACGGGCAAAGGTCCATCGTTTCGGCAGTGCTTATACATACGCGGCCTCTATCGCCTCGATGCCGGTGGAAATGTGTCAAGCTGAGCCACGCCTTACAATCAAGAATGGTATGGGAACATCTAAATGTGTCTGATCTAAGGAAAATCTCATCTTTCATGTCTATGGAAATGATGAAACGATGGCCGTAAGGGAGTTTGAGTGAATTGAAACAGATGTGACGGGAACACGGTGGGAGAAGACAACGAGGAAGGAATAAATCTCATGGAGGAACAAAACAAGATTGAAAAGAGAAACAAAAGGGGTATAATCGTAGCCGACCCATGCAAAAGAAAAACAAAAAAATTCCAAAGCGTTTGCTTTCCAAATATTTCTCGAATCTGATGTCTAGTACAAAAATTTAAATCTCGTATCGTCCCGGGAAAGAGGGTCAGTTCGTTCTTGGGGGCCATTGCTGTAGATGCTGGTGCTGGTGGTGATGCTCGTGCTGGTGCTGGTGCTGGTGGTGATACGGCTGCTGACTTTGGTATTGTTGCTGCGTGTAAGCCAAATTCACATGATGCATCGGCATACGCGGCTGATTAAAGGGCTGCAGATGCGCCATCCGCAATCCTCCATCTAAGCTCAGCTCTTGGGTGCCGCCAAGACAAGGAGTGTGCGTCTGTGGAACGGCCATACTCTGCTCCACCTGCTGAATGGATGGTTCACCATCACCAGGAACAAAGACTTGACGCAGCCAGCCTTCTTCAATCAGGCGGCTACTGCTCAATGCCCAGCGTTGGTTCTTGCCTCGGAGCAACTCCATCATGTCCTTTCCGAACATAGCGGTATGCTTTCTTCTGAAGTGTTCGGCGCCGCCATAGCTAGTGCCGTATTGGTGGCCGGTCTTGCATCTCTCACAGTTACGCATCAAGCGATCAGGGCTGAGGTCGAAGCACTTCCACACTTTCTTGTGTTTGGTGTGTTTTTGTGCATAATGACGCGCGAGTTCGTGATCGCCGCGAAAACCACGGGAGTAGTCTTTACTGTCGCGACAGGCTTCACAAAAGAGGCGTGCCCGGGTACTATTCACTCTCGCTGGCTTTTTCGATTGGCTGTTATCGACCTCTCCAGCTTGTCGTCCTTTCCGTTGTCTGCCCTGCGGAGAGCGTTCATGGGCCTGGAGGAAACATGACGCAGTCTCCGTAGGGGGTGACTGGTGCAAAGCCGAGTGAGAGTCAGACACTGCAGGCGATGAGCCAGGGTCGTTGACTTGAACGTCGTCAAGCATGTATCCATACTGGTGTATGGAATCCTCTCGATCATCAACGGCACAAGTAGTGGCCTGAATGGGTGCAAATGAGCTGCCGATGCTGTTGAGAAGTCCGTTGGATGATGTGAGAGGCTGGACCTGTGAGAAGGGAATTGAAAAGGGTTCCTGGTCCCAAACTTCAGAGAATTCGCCTGAGTCTGATCGATGCAAACTAGGTGTCGCACTGTCACCGAGACCACTTGCATCTGAGGTGATGTCGCTTGGAGATAGCATATCATGCTCACTCCATCCTCCATGATAAGGGTAGTACTGAAGAGACCATTGAGCTTCCATCGAAGTGACCGTTGCAGCGCTCATAGAGGCCACGGACCAAGATTGTTCTGAGGAGTGTGGAACTTGGTTGCTCAGACGGCCATTATTGTCCGTAATGTTGGTGTAGACCATGTCATCATTGTAGGCATTGTAGTAGCCAAGGTTTGGACGGTCTTGGCTCATACTGACCTCTGATCAATCGAAGAAAACAGTTCGAGGTAACAGACATTCAAAAAGATATTGGACGAGATGGAAGAATGGAGTGCGACGAACGGCCAGATTTATACAATCAGACCATCCGTGGGCGATGGTAGATGCCCCTCACGGAACGTTTGAGAAGACCACGACCCGAGCGATGTTGACATGCCAGCACATGTTTTAGCCGGACCTGGCTTCGGGGAGTGGGCGGCAGGCGTTACCTCCTGAAATGGTGTAGGAGAAACAAAAAGCTGGCGGCTGATCTTGGCAGGAACATTGATATCGGGTCGATGCGTGAAAGTCGCGAGAAGCGGCAACGATTGCAATCCAACGTCGTACGGCATGAAGGAGGAGTCAGGAAGGTATCGTGGCCGATTCCTGTTCCCCGGCCGAATGATGACTCGAGAGCAAATCATGCAGCGATCATCCGAGTGGCTGTGGCTGCTACTGCTGATTTGTTCATCCATGCGCCCAGCTGATCACATTGCGCAGAGAATGGGCCCCGTCTGTCGGCGTCTGAGACTGCGTATCTACCTGCTTGCTCACGCGAAGTCCTGTTCGTGATATTGTCCCGAGCCCGAGACCATGGAAAGTATTGTAATCGCTGAAAATTCTACCGATCGGATGCAGTGCGGAGATCCCGCCACTACCATGCATGTATAATCACCAGCCTACAGTATAATCGTCAGCCGAGTTGATATCATTCCTGATCGTTGTTCAGCAGATGTCAATATTGATCAGTGCAAGGGCTATTGAAATAAAGGAAAGAAGAGGCGGTGGTGCATGGTTATGTTGTGGGGGATAATCGATTGATCTGTGTATAAAGAAAACGCCACTTTTCTGCAGCCCTACCCGACACGCCGATGCTTGATTACAAGTCTGTCTCGAAATCTTGACCGCTTGCTAACATGTTCTTTTCCCATTCGAGACTTTTGATGCGCGCATGATCGACTTCTCTCTCAGCTTCGAGACTTGTGATGGCGGCTTGAAGCTCAATGACTTTGGCATCACGGGCTTTGAGTGCAAGACGGGTAATTTCTCTTCCTTTGACAACTCCTTGAGTGCGTAACTCATGACGTAGCAGAACGTCCCGAAGCTTTGATGCAAATTCGATTGGAAGCGTTACGCTTGAAGATTCCAGAGCAGCAAAGACATCTGCAGTGAGAGAAGACGCATCTGCTAACGGTTCGCGAAAGCGCGAGGGACTTGGAGTCACCTGCGGTGTCAAGGCTGCTTGTTGTACAGCAGCAAGTTTTGAATGTGATGCTGAAGCAGAGTATTGTGGTAGAGCAGAGTTACCAGCGGGTGTTGATTTAGCGGAGGTATCAGTGGCTGGGTGGGTAGAATAGTCTACCCATGGCAGCTTTCTGTGGGCACTAGTCGCTGGCGTGGCCAGGGCATCGAACTTGGCTGCTTTTCGCGGAGTCACTGGGGCACTGAGCAGTTGAGCCTCTTCCTGATCTGAGAGGGACCAGGGGAAGGAGTCGTGGTCATCAGCATCAGCATCAGCGTCGTCAAAACCAGTGTCAGTAAGGGGTCGTTTCAGATCAGTGCTGGAGTGGCCGCTACTTGGAGATGACTGCGGATGTACCGGGTACAAGGGCTTGTTCGGCGTGCTCCTGGGTTCAGTTCTGGAATTACTCAGGACGGCTGCTGCCTCTCTGGGTTTCGCATCGTCATCCCAAAGGAAGAACCCGCATTTGCGTCCCTCTCCGTTTTGGCAAGTGTAGAACCATCTGCCTTTGTATAGTTAGTTGAGCGAATTACCATGACTAGAGGGTCCTTGCACAAGGGCAACCTTTGTTCGCACTCTCTTTTTTCACTTGAAAGTGTTCGGCCGGCAGGCGAGGATCGCAATCGCAATCACAATGCCAAACTCCATTGGCAAACAAGCCTGTCAGTTTCTGTCGACCAGGCCGACGTGTGAAGGTGCTGCCTCGACCGTGAAGGCCTCCTCTATTGCTGCTATGGTTGGTGGCTGGAGAGGCCGATGGTGTATTGGTCTTGGGCACTCGCTTAAACATTGTGATAATCTGGGTTGAGACGCCGTGTTTCTACAGCTTGGGAACAATCATCTCAGCGCAAGAAAGCACTTCGTGTTACATGATGTTGGAGTGGAAGGGTGAAATGCACTTGCTGCTCCTGTGGAGGGCTGATCACCACGGAAACGACAACCGCGTCTACGTCATGCTCGCGTTCTTTGACCACACGTCCGTCACTTGATTTTGGTCTATTTCTTTTACATTCCTACCAGCACGACCTTCAATTTCTAACCATGCGATGATTCAGACTGGTTGCCGCTCCATTGAGTGCGACCATGGTATCTTCTTCTTTTGGCGCTTGGCTGCATGCTCAGCAGCTTATCCGAGGTGCACACCTTGCTCGTACCATGGTTCTCTTGGCCTCAGAACATTGCAACTTGCACATATGCCTGCCGCTCAACCGGCTTGACCCTCTATACAATGTAGATAGAGGCAATCGTTTCCAAGCGTGCACTGCAACCCGTGACAGAAACTCCATGTCCTCACCGGTCGGAGTTGTCGCTGCACAGGTGTCGCGTAAGGTACACGTGAGCACACAGAAAAGAGGAACCCAATCACCACGACACTCGGCTGCACGAACTGTATAAGATACAGCAAGCGAGATGCTGGATTCTGCAGACAGTGGCTTCGCTCGTCCAATGGCACAAAACACACAGCGATCATACAGACATTGAAATCGTCCCGGCTACTGGCTCAATATATATATCTATGCATCGCGGAAGCGTACATTGGTGTCTTCCGATCATTTAGCGCGGACGCCTGATGCCTCGACCTCAAGGCGAAGGACATGACCCGATGTGGTCGGTATGCCTCTGAAGACAGAGCAGTCAAGTTGCTTGCTGGAGAAAGAGTTCGAGGCGCTCTTCGAGGGCTGTTGCTCTGCCGGGAGTCTCGGTAGCGGTTCCGTCAAGCCCGTCCTGCGTGAGCCATCGCAGACGCACATGCGCCATGACGCATAGACGACAGATGCGCGTGGCACTTTCGATCCTTCATCTCTCTACCGTCTCCCAGCAATCCGGCGAGAGATAGGCGGTGTAAAGTGGTGACCGTCGCAGCAAGCGTGCGGCTGTTCCGAAGTCGGGTCGGGGAGTTGGAAGATGTACATGCGAGTTGTGATGACTTTGCGGGGCCAGAGTGGCTGTCCATGTGCGTGATACAGTTTCATGCAATGTTGACCGTAGAATTGATCTGATCTTCCCTGAAACGCGAAGTGTCTGTCAAGCGCATGCGCAACGGTCGTTGTGGTTGGTCGATACAGTGTATGATCATGCAAGATTTTGCGGCATGACCGCTTGCTTATACATTGATGGGCCCTTGAATCCCTCATTATGTATTTGAAGTTCGAGCGAGACATATCACTGGCTACATGGGAGCGAATGAGAGCAAAAGTATAAGCCGAATGGTGCTGTTGGTTCGCGTAGTTCCCAAGAGCTCTGCGCTGTGTGAACAACCCTGACTGTGTCTGGACTGTCTACATCGACATGCCATGTCAAGCATCTAGAGTGATGCAGGACTATCTGTGAATGGCTGAAGGTCTACTTTATCTATTGGTCTTATCGTCCTGTACATGCACTGAACAAGGAGTCTTTTTCTGCTCATACACATCAACAGAGAAGATTTTCACATACATAAGAGTGACAAAGCAGACGATAACGTGTGCCCGCGAGTCGAGTCTTATTTTGTATTCGCGTTTGAAATGCGCATAAATTTGGTTAGGGACCGTTGACGTATATTTGAGCCCAAAGAGATGGCCGCGGCTGTCTTGAATGATGTCGCGCAGCAATGCTGGGGCGACTACTGTATCACCGCAAAGCGAATGGCAGAAAAAGTCGTCTCCGAAAAAAGCGGCCGGAGATGGTCCAAGCTCAAGCGGACGAATGTTTGAATGTTGGATTCTCTTGCCTTGCAACTCCATCGTAACACTTAGTCACACTATTTCTGTTGTCTCGATATTGTCCTTTCTCGGTTTACTGTAAACATGTGAGTGGTTGGCACTGGTGACAGCAGTGTCGCATCTAATGCGTGCAGGTTCCTTCTTCGCCGCGCCGCTGTTCGCAGCTTCACCTCTTCGCCTCTCAAGGCCCGCACCATCGTTACAAAGTTACCCAGCGGACTGCGCCAATCGCAAAAATGGCAGTTGCCTGCGTTCCAAAGGCGGTTCGCCAGCGACGAGGCATCGCCTGTGCAAGAGAAGACTACCGACGAGACTGTCCCTTCCAAGCCCACCGAGTCTGAGCAGGCCATGCAGGACGAGGCCGTCACGTCCGAGGCTCAAGCCGAGCAGGAGCCCGACGTGGTAGGGAAGTCAGTCCCTGAAACCGCGAATGCAGACGAAACCTCGTCGGTTGTGGAGCAGGTCAAGGAAAAGGCCCAGGACGTCGTATCAAACGTTACTAGCGCAGCAGAGGCTCTTCTCGGGCAGAGTGCTCGCGGCGCTGCTGTTGGAACACACGAAGCCCCTATGCCCAGCAGAATTCTCTACGTCGGCAACCTGTTCTTCGAAGTCAAGGCAGCGGATCTCGAGCGTGAATTCTCGAGCTACGGAAAGATTGTCAATGCCCGCGTGGCCGAGGACGGCCGTGGTCTGAGCAGAGGGTAAGTGAGGTGTGACCAAGCTGGGCGATGACCAAAAAGACTAATCACGGTCCTAGGTTCGGCTTTGTCGAATTTGAGACACTCGAGGCGGCAGAGAAGGCGCAACAGGGACTCAACCAGAAGAGCCTTGCTGGTCGTAACATGGCAGTACAGTTCCATCTCCGTCGCGCACCTCGCAACATGACAAGCAGAGCCAGAGTCAACGAACCCAGCAAGACACTTTTCATTGGCAACATGTCTTTCCAGATGTCGGACAAGGATCTCAATGATCTGTTCCGCCCGATCACCAACGTCTTGGACGTCAGAGTGGCTGTTGACCGCCGCTCCGGACAACCCAGAGGTTTCTGCCACGCCGACTTCATCGACATCCCTAGTGCCGAGAAGGCCAAGCAGGTGCTCCAGGACAAGGAGATCTACGGCAGACGTTTGAAGGTTGACTTTAGTCGTGACCACGGTTCTGCCGGCTCTAGCAACAGAAACCGCGACGAGTAGACGTGTTTCGATATCAAAACCAATACTGTACTGTAGCTATGGCGTTTAAGAGGAATTGTAAAATATGCTCGGAAATGTGACCAACACTGGCCTTTCACATGGCACTCGAGTGAAGCTTGATCGACCTCGGCACCACCAACCCCGCCAAGGCCGACTTCTCCACGTTGGTTCGCCGCTCGGGTCTCGATTGCCGAACGATACAGAGTGTAGACTCGCCATGTCAAGGTGCTGAACGGGCAACTTGCTTCTTCACTTGATCTCCTCCTGTCCAAACACTCTCCTCGTTAGCTTGTGCCCGGCATCCTCACAAGCAACACCCGGACGTATTCGTAGTCACCACATCATGTCGTTTCTTGGCGGGGCAGAGTGCTCCACGGCGGCCAACCCACTGAGCCAGTTCACCAAGCACGTCCAAGATGACAAGTCGTTGCAGAGAGACCGCCTAGTGGGCAGAGGTCCCGGCGGTATGGAGAGCATGCGAAGTCAGATGGGCGCTTCGCAGGATACTGTAAGCTCCTCCGTCCGCCTGCTCGGTCATAGTCATGCTGACTGGATGCCCAGATGATGGACGAATTCATGCAGCAACCAGCACACCTTGGTCCGACCTTTCATGACTCTCCGTTCGCCATGGACCAGATGCGTCGTGAGCTCGATCAAGCTGCCTCGCCGGCACCTGCCCACTGGGCCGCTGAATTTGAACCACAAATGTCTGATTCCGCCAGTCCCGCATTCGCACACCAGCACAACGGCGGTTTCAATCCTCAAGACTTTGCCCGCTTCCAACAGAACTCGGCTACAAGAACTGCTAGCCCGCTCAGCAATGTTCAGCAAACACCCATGTCGAGATACCAATCACCCATGCAATACGGCGGCATGTACAACAGCGGCATGGGCATGCGGATGGGCATGGGAGGAATGGGCATGGGTGGTATTGGCATGCACACTCCACAAGACCCACAACAACAGTCGAAAGGCAAGGAACGCATGGTCGAGCTGGACGACAAAGACTGGGAAGCCCAGTTTGCCGAACTGGACGCACCACAGGAACAGCAGGACACACAGCTCGATGCAGAGGCAAATGCAGCCATCGAGGCAGAGTTGAACGCCATGGACAGGTCAGTTGATCGAGAACATAGCGAGACGCTGTTTGGCGATTTCGAATCCGTGTGGCAGGGCATCCAAGCTGAGACGAGCCAAAACAGAGACTTTGTCACGCACGAGACATTCGGCGACGCAAACGACCGCTTCGACCAGTGGGACGGTTTCGACGGCCTCAACACGCATCGCGATCCCTCGCTAGGCGACTACATGTTTGAAGACGATAACCCTTTCACCGACTTGGCAAACCCGTATGACGAGGGAATGAAGATTATGCGCGACGGCGGCAACCTCTCGCTCGCTGCCCTGGCCTTTGAAGCTGCCGTGCAGAAGGATCCGGACCATTTGGGCGCCTGGACAGCTCTCGGTCAAGCTCAAGCACAAAATGAGAAAGAATCGCCCGCCATTCGCGCTTTGGAGCACTCTTTAAAGCTAGACCCCAACAACCTAGAGGCTCTGATGGGCCTTGCTGTATCCTATACGAATGAAGGTTACGACAGCACTGCCTACAGGACTTTAGAACGCTGGGTAGCGACCAAATATCCGTCCCTCGTCAGTGGGCCTCTGTCTTCGCAAGATGACGAGATTGGTTTCACCGACCGCCACGCTCTGCACGAAAAAGTGACTGATCTTTTCATCCAAGCCGCACAGCTGTCTCCACATGGTGAGCAGATGGACCCGGACGTTCAGGTTGGCCTAGGTGTCCTCTTCTACGGCGCAGAGGAATATGACAAGGCGGTCGACTGCTTCGGTGCAGCCCTGGCCTCGACAGAAGAAGGCAGCACAAATCGACAGGAGGAGCTGCATCTCCTCTGGAACCGCCTCGGTGCCACTCTTGCAAACTCTGGCAGGTCGGAAGAGGCTATCGATGCCTATTCCCGCGCGTTGGAGATGCGGCCCAATTTTGTCAGAGCACGCTACAACCTAGGAGTATCGTGTATCAACATCGGCTGCTTCGAAGAAGCGGCTCAACATCTTCTGGGGGCGCTGGCCATGCACCGCATCACTGAAAAAGAAGGTCTGGAAAAAGCCAGACAAGTGGTCGGTGACAACAACATGACAGACGCAAAGTTGGAAGCCATGATCACGCAAAATCAAAGCACAAATCTGTACGACACATTGAGGAGGGTGTTTGCTCAGATGGAAAGAAGGGACTTGCAAGAACTTGTTGGTCCTGGCATGAATCTCGAGGACATGAGACAGCATTTTGAGTTTTAGGGGGAATGTCGATATTGAGCGAGCGAAAAGATTCAAGGAGAGGATGGCGGAGATATTCTCGCCGTTTTGGCATTGGGCTGGGTCACTCGAGAATTTGATCGCACCGGCGACTCGTACATGTTGTAATCCATGTTTAGACCGTCTTCATTTCACGACCAGTAATGAATAGCATGACGTCTTTGAAGACGTTCAAGTATACGATTTCTAGGCTCAGCGTAGACCGCGAAATGGTGGATATTGTACATATCGGTAAACTGGTTCAGCAGACAGAGATGGTGGATAGGGCGCGGCTCGTTGGGCGGGCGCTTGATTAGGACCCCCCTGCTTCGTCGCTTTGCGCCCAGCGTCACTGCCTAGAGCGGAGGCTCGTAAAGAAGGAAGGCATCCATCTCGTTCCGTCCTCAACCTGCTCCTGCCTGCCCACCTCTTTTTCTGCTTGTTGTCCAATTTTACCTCTGCTTATCTGTCCTTGTGGAAGGCGTCTTCTTCGTCGGCAACCTTATCACGCGTCTGGACCCTTCGTATTTTAGCCATTTCTTACCTGCTTTCGCGTGCTTCCCCGGAATCCAGAGCAGCACAACAAGACATTATTGTTTCGCCGGCAGAAGGAGCCCTGCAGATACTTGTACATACATACCCCGCTGCCCGTTGCGTCTCCTGCCACTGCATCCTCGCACCGCTTGATGGACGCACGAGCTTGCCAGCCTGTCTGAACCTCGCCGCCATGAGCAGCAGCGTCCAGCGTCTCTTGGGCAGACGAGAGCGCCGATCAAAAGTACTTCTATCCTTTCCTCAGCTGCACCTGCCCTTCCCGTCGCGCAACGACGCCGACACTTGTTCCAATGCCCCGTTCGACCAAAGACACTGTCAATCCCTCGACGAGCCCTTGAATCGAGCCGACCTTGTTCCTGCCACCCCAAGTCCTAGGCTGCGACCCGTCTCTTCACAACCCACTCTCCCCCTTGTCCTTGGAACTTTTTGCTGACTGCGACTCTTCTCTCGCTCTGCAGACTCTCCCCGACCCCGGCGCATTTGGCGGCCTTTTCGTACCCGAAGAGAAGAAGAAGCTCGACAAGGAAGAGGAGAGAAGGGTGAGACACGCTGTCTTTTTGCCAACTCATCATGGCTTTGCTGAGACAAGAGGTTCCCCAGATCAAAACAATCCTCGCGCGCTTGCAAACATACGGCATCACCACTTTCACCGAAGCAAATGTCATTTATGCCCTACAGGCCACAAACTCGGCAGAAAATGGCGACGAAGCAATGCGACTTCTGCTTCTCTTCGAAGATACATATGAAGGCCTAGTCAAGGCTTACAATCCCTCAACAAAACTTCTCGGTGCAGAGAACCGCAATGGAGTCACTTGCTATCTTGACGCTCTCCTCTTCGCCATGTTTGCCCGCCTCGACAGCTTCGAGGCCATGCTGTACAACTCATTCGACGATCTGCCTCGCAAGAAGTTGGCTGGCTTGCTGCGCTTATGGGTCAACATGTTGCGCTCTGGCAGACTGATCACGAGAGACATTGTACGTATCCTTGGTAGATGCAGCATTTTCGTCATGCTGACTTTTGTTCCAGACCAAGTACCTGCAAGACTCAATTGCCGAGTGCGGCTGGGAGTCGGCCGCCGAGCTATGCCAACAAGACACATCCGAGGCCTTCACCTTTATCACTGGTCAGCTCGAGCTCCCCTTGCTCACACTCAAGATGGATTTGTTCCACACGGGCAAGGAAGATCCTGCCGATGACCACAAGTTTGTCAACGAACGGCTGCTCGAGGTGGCTGTCGTTACAGAACCGCCAGAGGGAAGCAGTGTTGTTACCTTGGAAGATTGCCTGGAAAACTACTTCAACAACCGTATCGAAGTCAAACGCCATCTGGACAGACGCAACACGCTGCAATCAGTAAGATCCTCGGAGAGACTGCGCCGGACAAACTCATGCGAAAAAGGAGACGCCATGCATATTGAGACGGTCGAATACTTTGACCAAGCCATGACTCCCCAACCCGATCCCAGCACCCCGGTGAAGTCGCTCTCCTCCACGCCGAATACGCCAATCAAGTCCCCTCTCGATAAGATCAGGCCCGGCATGAACCGCAAGCGTGCCGATAGTATCTTCAGCCAGCGGAGAGTGACAGAGCCAAAGTCTGACGACAAGAAAGATCCAGACGATGCAACATCTACTCCTGGTCGGCCACGAAAAAACTCTGTCCGGACTGAAGTCTTGATGCCCGCTTGGCAATTCTTCAAGCTGCTTCCCTGGTACACCGAGAACATTGTCCCCACTAGTGACGCTCAGGTCGCCGCTCACTTTTCCAGGAAGCGACCTGTGCTGGGGATCGCGCTCAAAAGATACCAATATTCCAACACTGGCGTTGCGAGTCGCCTGGACAATTTCATCGACATCCCTCTTGAGATTGCTGTGCCCAACTTTGTGTCGGACGACGAGATGGAAGACCACAGTCCGCTTGTCGGTAACTTCAAGCTTGTCCTTCAGTCGGTTGTTTGTCATCGCGGAGTGTCAGTCAACTCGGGTCATTACGTCTCTTTGGTACGAGGTCGCGCAGCCAATGCTCAGAGTGTGGATGGACGTTCCGATCGTCCTGACACCGCTGCAAGCATCGAGGAAGAAGACCCCTGGATGCTGTTTGACGACCTTGCCAGAGAACGCGTCACCTATGTGGATATCAATCAAAAGCTGAAGGAGGAGTGCCCTTACCTCCTGTTCTACCAGGTCCAACCCATAGACGAGGAACTCATACCCGATGCACCTCCGACCTACGACGAGGCCATGTCACGCCACCCATCGGATTCGTTTGAGTACTCGCCCGAGAAACTCAAAAAGGTCGGCAGCGACGAGAATGACATGGTTCTGGTTGAATCTTCATCTCCGACTTCGCCTAACGGGCTATCAGGTACCGAGACTATAGACTGGACGGCGTCTAACAGAACTAGTCTGGACATGCGTGGTAGAGCCAGCCTGGATGCACGTCGGAATAGCGTGACTGATGATGGCAGCGCCGCTGGTAGCCAGGCGGCGATCTCTGTACCCTCAACGCCGGTGGATGAATCGCGCGGCAGCTTCCTTGGCATTCCGTCTAGGAGAGGCAGCAAGGTTAGCACAAAGAAGACCAAGTCACGTCCAGGCTCTACAGATGGCGGCGGATCGCGCTTTAGTCTGAACATGAGCATGAGCAAACTCACGAGTCGTGTGAGCCGGACCGACCTTACCAACCTCGCCTCGGCGTCTGAACAAGACGAAGATGTGGAGCAGGGCAAAGAGAGCGAAGGGCAACCGACAGTTAGTGGCAGTGAGGCTTCTGTCGAGAGTCTAAAGAACCTTGATGTCAAGACGGCCGAGAAAGCAGAAAAGGAAAGAACGGGCAGAAGCAAAGTGAGGAAGGAGCGCGGTGACAAAAACCATGAGGGACACTTCCATCGAAAGCGGAAGACAGAGAAACCGGACAGAGAGTGCATCATCATGTGAGGTGACGTTCTTTGCGGTTGTTTCAGACGCTCGTTTCATTCATCTAATTGCATAGCGTGGGTTTGGTTTGGTCTGGAAGATGGGCCTCCGTTGGCGAGGTATATTGGTTTTGGCATGGCGTTCAGGACGTTGCAGCGATCCTTTCAGTGACGGATTACGCATTCAAGGATAGCTCATTGTGGATACCCGGTCTATATACAATCCTTTGTATAAACGATAGCGAAGCATGTGGCTTCTGCGAACTGGGGTTGCTGACCCCTCGCCCCACCTGAGCTCTTGCCCCACAAACATCGAGCCATCGAGAATGTCTGCCGCCATGATGCAAAACCCCGCCGAGCAGGTGTACCGTGATGGGTTCGATACAATTGCCGTTTGCGAATGGCAGATATAATAGCCGCCGTGTGCCTCGGTGTTCCTCTTGTCTTCCTGCCTAGACATTTATCTGAACATTGTACTACTGCGTTATTCATAGCTCAAAACATGCCTGCCCCATTGAAAGAACGCAAGCCTGCCACGGATCCTACCAAGATCTTCCACTACACGGATCTGCAACGCAAGAAGCCGACGCGCGAGAACGACCCGTACACGTATATGCATGGTTGGAACAACAGACACCAGTCCGAGGTGATTCCTGGCACTCTGCCAGTTGCTCAGAACAACCCGCAGGAAGTGCGATTCGGTCTGTATGTCGAGGGCATCACATACAGCGCATTCGCCGCTCCGCGTGCACACAACTACAGCACCTACATGTATCGTGTGCGGCCTGCAGCAGCTCACAGTAAGCGATTTCTTCCACCTCATATGACTCTTGGAAAGGGGGATCTGATTTAGTCCAGACGGGTACAAGAAGATGGAAACAAAAGCCCACATACAAAACTGCTTCCTCTCGCTCAATCCCAAAGTCGAAACACTTGCCGAACAGGCGGAATGGGGACCTTTCCCACTGCCCGAAGGCTCGGACAAGATTGACTTTGTGGATGGCCTGCACACTCTTGGTGGCTCGGGAGATCCCAATCTGAGAGAAGGCATGGCCTTGTACGTCTACGCCATCAATTCGTCCATGGAGAAACGCGCATTCTGCAACACGGACGGCGATTTCCTGCTTTGTGCTCAGCAGGGAAACCTGGACATTCAGACAGAGTTTGGCATGATTTTCTTGCAGCCGGGCGAGATCTGCGTCATCCAGAGAGGAGTGAGATTCAGAATCGCCCTCGCGCCCGGAGTCGAAAAGGCTAGAGGATACATCACAGAGGTGTGGGGCAGCATGTGGGAGCTGCCCGATCTGGGTCCCCTCGGCGGCCACGGCCTGGCCAATCCCAGAGACTTCTTGTACCCCGTCGCCCATATCGACGAAGATTTGAGCGGCGAGTGGGAGGTGGTCAACAAGAACAACGGAAGATACAACTGCATAGAACAGGATCATAGTCCGTTCGATCTGGTCGCTTGGCATGGAAACGTCGTTCCTTACAAGGTATATGAGAACAAAGCAAACGTCAAAGCCATCGCCTCCTTACTAACGCTAATATTCCAGTACGACCTGACCAAGTTTGCCTCGCAAAACGCCACCAGCATCGACCACACCGACCCTTCCGTCAACACCGTCCTCACGGCAAAGTCCCGCGATCCCAACACTCCCCTTGCCGATTTCCTCTGGTTCGGTCCTCGATGGGACGTTGCTTCCAACACTTTCCGCCTTCCTTATTTCCACAGAAACTCCGCCTCGGAGTTTTTGGCCTGCTTGTATGGCGAAGGCTTGGGAAGAAGCGACGACTTCCAGCCCGGAGGCGGCAGCTTTGAAGGCGGCCACACGCCTCATGGCGGGTTCTCGGAAGCCTACGTGGACGAGATGCGCATCCAGGAAAGCGAACCCAGACGAATCCTCGAGAACCAGATGACCATCATGGTCGAAAGCTCTCGCACGTTTCTGTGGACCGAGTACGCTCGTGTCGGATGTGGCACCATCAACACGCGCGGTACCGACCCCAAGGTCTGGGATACTCTACCCGATCGTTTCTCCAACAATCCCGAGGCAAAGGCGTTGCTGCAGAGGGTCAAGGAGGACAAAAAGCTGATGGAGGAGAGGAGCAAAGTGTACTATGACGACGACGCCCTCAAGCAGTTGCTCAGCGCCAAGACGAACGGACATTGACGAACGTAGCTCTTTATAGCAATACCAACTCAAATCTTCGCATCCACATAAGAACCAAAGAGTCCAAATCACATACGTCAATTGTCCAATGATGCTCTAGATAATCTCTTCCGAGACGGTGCTCGAAATTTGCACAATCGAGTTGATTTCCTCGGGATGTGTCCTTCCCCATCCGCACTCGGTCGCGACTCCAAAGCCGTCGAGCACCTCTGAAGCAACTCGTATTTTGCGCCGTGTGCCCTCGAGATCGTCAGTGTGGACGAGACCGAGGTAAACGTCAGTATCTCCTCTGACCGCCTGCAATTCCTTCAAAGGAGCAAAGTACGCAGCATCGTCCCTGTCCTTGGGCACAGGCATGTGGATGTAATCGACACGTCGTTGGACCCGCCCCAGGAGTTCCTTTGCCATATCGACCATGACGCCCATATCCTTGGGCTGAGTGAAATGCGCATGTCCGATATCGCCATAGCAAAAGTGAAAGCCCATGTCGACGGCCGAGTCGACGGCGGCCGCCAATCTGAGCCAGCGGTCCAGAATCCCTTGCTTCAGCGGAGAAAACCAAGGCTGCACCCACACGCCTTCGAGCAGAGCGAATTCGAGCGGCACGTCCCATTGGATGGCCAAGTCTTGTTTCGGGACGTGATGGGTGATTTTGTCCAGGGCGCCGAGGATGGCGCGCTCGTAGACCGGCTCGATCGCATCCTTGTAGTCGCCGACGATGAAGGGCGAGACGAACGTCAGCGGCGAAGGCAAGCAGACCTGGAATTTGACATGTTTGGGAATCACGCCTTCCGCCTTCAACTTCTCAAAGGTCGGGTATGATTCGAGGGCCGCCGTGTCGTAGTCGGTCGACATGCCTTCGAGTTTCTCGGCGGCTTCTTTTACTTTCTCCGCAGGCACTGGGGTGTCTTCGTATCTGCCGTTCTGTCCAAACTGGCTGACCACCTCGGGAGCGGCGCCGAACTTGTACATCTGCCATCCGATGAAGAAGTTGCGCTGGCCAGTCTCTCCATCGGGAATGTACTTCAGACGGCTTCCTAGAGCCGGTGCCATTCTGCGCAGGACATCTTCAGTATCTGTTCCGGGTACACTGCCAACGAGCAGCACACCTCTGACGGATGATTTTTCTCGAGACATGATATCCAGATTTGGGACTCGAGCGAGACGGTTTCTCAAACAAGATGGTAAGAAAAGATTTGGTTGAGGAGGAGGAGAGGGGGCCTCCAGCGAAAAAGACCCATCAACCCCTCCGAATGCAAAAGGTCGTTCAGGGTGGCTAACCGAGCTGACATATACCGCTAGTCTGGGTCACATTATTGTGACCACCTTTTAGATTGCAGATGCAGATCTTGGCGGCGCTTCGAGGGAGAAGCAGCCGAGCACGAGGTCCAAGGGATAAATGCATTGCCCTGGGCACAGCACGCAGGGGTTTTAGCACTGTACAAGACACTCCAAATCGCAGAGAACCATAGTTCCATGGACCGATGGTATGGGCAAAACGGTCCAAGAATGCTGCTCTATAAGGATCGACAAGACCAGTCTGGAGGGCAGAGCTGTGGCGGCACACACAGAAGTGCACAACACGAGTTCGCTAGAAACTACAGCTTCATTGCTGTGAAAGAGTTAGGGATCCCCTCAACACCGTCGAGGATATCTTGTTGTAGAAAGAAAGCATGTCGTGCTGTAAACTGATGGGAGATTCACAAGTGAAGCCCCACATCCGGCAGTTCGGTCCCTGAGTCGTCACCACCACAGCTTCTCCACCTTTTCTCTCCATAACCGAACACTGGCACGATGACCGCCTCCAAAACATTATAAATCCGCAATCTTCGGCGTCTACTGTCTAGCAGGTATTGAGGCTTAGGTAGCCTAAAGTAAAGACGTGACAAACCGGATACCAAAAAATGAGCCATCTGGCAGACAACCTGAGACGAGATCAAGGCAGAGTGGTATGGGGGAACAAAAATCAATTTTAGTATATTGCACATGAATAGATCTGGTGCAATTCTTAAACAGCGTCCTCCAAGACATCAGACATGATATGCAAGATTCGTGACAGTGTTCGCGGTTTCCACGTCCCTATGCCATCCATCAGATGAGCAAAGTCCAGCAGCGTACGTCTCGCAGATTGGAATCCACCAACGGCTACGGCGCCATTTATCGACACGGGTCCGCCTGCTTCGATAAAAGAACGAGTGATGTTCGAAGCATGGGCGGACTCGAACATCATGCCCGGACTGTTCTCCGGCGAATGCTCCGCCATGCCTGCGTTCCCGACCGCCGTCCAATCGACGTCGTCCATCAGTTCATAGGCGGGATGCATGGTATCGGTCTCTGTGCTCTGCACGGTGAAGAGGTACAACCCGAGCACCAGACCGGAACAGAAAAGAGCCGACATGGAATTGAGTGTGACACTCTCCGAGACCTTGCGATTGCTGAGCAGCTTGAAGGTCTGCGCGGCATGGATGCACGCCCGACGAGCCGACGACGTACGAGCCCAGTCTTCCACGTCCGCGAGGGCCTTACCCGCGGGCCCTGCACCTGCGCGTCCCGCTGCAAGTTCGAAAATCTGCATGTTCGAATTGAGTGTCAAGCATACATTATGCCACAAGACGAGGGAATTCAAGTCGGCCGTCTTGGCCGAGCCCGTGATCACCGGTGTAAGAGCGAGCGTGGTCTGCACTAGAGATCGTGCTCTGAGGTCGTCCTGATATGTCTCCCACGGTATCAAATGATCGTGCCTGTCCCAATCGTCTGTTGGCAAGAAATGTCGGTGTTGAGCGTCGCACAGACACAACTTTATAGCCGAAAGAAATGCATATTGCCCTGGAGCGTCCAAAGGAGGATCGAGTAGTATGATTGAGTCCAGAGCTCCTTCGAGGCTGAATGTTCGAGGTTTGATCATTGGCATTGAGATTCTTTTGCCTGTTTGTTGCAATTGAATCCACTTCTGGACTGACTCTGCACGAAACAAGACATCGTCGCATGGGAGACAAAGTTGAAGCGTCTCTGGCCTCACAGCAGGGCTAACAGAGGAATTTGCCGAAAACCACCAGTCAGTGGTCAGTAACGCTACAATGAGCCTTGAGACGTGGTCAATGGCAGAAGTATTCAAGTGTTATATCTGTCTTACCTCTTAGCACTCTCAACACGAGCCCATGTTAGCCACCGCAACTTCTCATCACGGATGTCGGCAAGCGTATTTTCGACATCGGGTTCGTCCACAGCGAATAGTCCCTGCCTCTGTGCGGTCTACAATAATGTCAGTTGTTTCCCAAAGCTTAAGTGTTGATAACTTACCGCCATCAGTGTAGCATACAAAGTCTGCGATTGCGCAAAACGATCTTTGTCCTATGAAGAACGGATTAGCATTCGAAGTATTGTTGACGAACGACAAACCTACACCGGACAGAGCAGCAAGGGACAAGGTCAAAAAGCCAGCAGCAAAGATCGCTAAGCGCGAATGTGGAGTTGACGGCGCAATCGCATCTAGTGCTAGGTCATTGTGCACTCTGCGCAACAAGATCTGCTCTATATTAGCTCGTTCTTCGCATGTCAAGGCTATCCGCAGATCCCTCATATAGATGTAAGGAGTAGCACGCACCGAAAAAGCATTAGATATAAAGTTGCCGCCATTACTGGACTCCAGAGCGCTGAGACCCAGCATGCACATGGCATACAGCAATGGGAGCGGAGTGTTGGATGCATTAAAGGATGGAACGTGGATGAAAGGAGCCATTGGATGGAAGCGGCGGAAGTAATGATCAAGACATATTTCCAGCACCTCTGCAGGAGGAAAGTTACCAGTTCGCCGGACCTTATCACTTGCACCAGACGATGTAGGATGAAGTACGTGCACCCCGAATTCTGCTTCCAGCTGCGAGCGTAGTGGGTTGTCTACACCCCAGCGGCTTCCTGAGCTTTCGCTTATTGGAGAAGAGGCAGTGGAGAACAAATTCGCTCTCGGATTACTGACGACGTCGGACCAGAGTGAAGGCGCTAAATGGTTAACCCTATCGCTTTTCGCCAACCAACAGCTCTCAACTCGCGCGAATCGTTCATTTGGTATGTTACCGGTGGAGGCAGTGTCACTCGTCTCCGATGTCGCGGCTCGAGGTTCCGATAGACGTGTCGGTTTCTGGCTGATGTCCGGAGCATATATGGTGCTGGCCATGTCCGGCAAAGGAAAATATCCCGGGTCATTGTCGGCTTGAGACAACCAGAATTGCAACATGTCTTGAGACTGTCCTGGTGAATTGACAGGCAAATTTCCAACTCCAAACGGTCCAGACATCAGTCCATCCATGTGAGAATGATCCATTGACACTAGCTGTGGATCATATGCTTGAGATTGCATTGCAGGTGTTGATGATATATGTGGTGAGAATTCTTGAGCGGGTGTAAATTCAGGTCCAGCATAGGTATGCGAGGGGGTAATTTGGCTCAGAGGGTCATGCCGTTGTGGACTCATGTACGGAGGATGGCCTAATGTTATGTCAGGCATCGACATGTGCCGCGAGTGACCCATCTGCATGTCTACGTAAGACTGCTCTTGAACTAGACTCGGCCTCTCCAGACGCCTGAGCGAGATTTCGTGATTCATGGGAATCTCAGAAACGGGCAACATCGAACTGTTGGCTGGCGATGCCCTTACGGTCCCGTTCAGAGAGGTAGGATTCGTTCCACGTTCGTCAGAAGTCTGTTGATTATGCAACTTGCTATGACGGAAGAGAACATCGCTGCAGGAAGTTATTAACGTAGCACTTCTAAATTGCAGTCTAATGACCTACCTTCGTGAGAAGCGTTTCTTGCAAGTTACACACTCATAGGGCCGTTCCTTTGTATCTAAACAGCTCTTAGCTAGACATACTTTTACATGATCTCCAAGACTCACGACTCCTCTGATGCCGAAGGTAATGTTCCGCCTGTTGTACATCAGCAGGCAAACACACCAACAAACGCTTGCGTTATTGTTCCCAGACCTTGGTAAAATTCCGGTCGCATATTGAGCATCTGCGTAGCACCATAACGTGTAGCCCGTGGTTTTCACGTCACGCTCTCAGGCTTTTTGACCCACAGTAGGGGTATATCCTGGATGCCTTGAAGTAGTGGTTGGACCCCGCCCCCACTTCGTATTGAAGGTCGTTCGGTTCGCGGTTTCGACTCTTCGAATCCGACTACTTGGCGTCGTTGAACGCAGGTCCGATGATCGGTGGTCAAAAGCGACAGTCACATGCGTGTAATCAACGTAGATTCGACGTGCGAAAATGTTACGTACACTCTTGGCGCAGATTTACGCGATCTGTGTGGGCAAAGCTTCGTATTTAAATTACGATCATTAGAGATGTTTTCTCGACTTGGGAACGCATGAGCCCCGCAAGTCGAAGACGAAACTGACAATGAACCGGACGCTCGTGTCGATTTCGAATCATTTTCACAATCGTATTCGACAGGCCCGTTAAGGTAGCCCCAGTCGACCTTCCAGCTCCTCCCTTGGATATTGTAACTGCATGAGTCTTGCGCGTGGCTTACATGCGTGTGACTGCTCCCACCCATGCTGCTTGGATGGCAAGTTGCATGTTGGTGCATACTCTTGAGGCTGCTGGTCTAGATTCGACACACGTCCTGGACTGGAGTGCCGTGGAGTCAGGACAGGCTTTGACCGGAAACGAATCCTCGATGCGGTCTAGCATCTCAGTATCTAGATGTCCTTCGATATTGGTCGCTCGAAAGAGAACCGAATGACACATTACCGTTCGGTGTTGGATCTCAGAACTAGGGCTGTGGCCTCAAAACCATATCTCCCATCTTCAAGAAACACTGTCTAGCTGCCGTCTGGCTTTCGCACCAAAACAACTCTCGGATTCCAGTTCTTGGGCACGCGAGATCAGGAGATGGACGAACCCAAGCCTGGATATAGGTTGGCACCGTACACGAAGCTCAAATCGTTGAAGAGACATCTTATGGTGCGATGGAGACATTGCAACACAGTGTATTAAGATAAATATGTCCGAAGCTGCAAACAGGACCCTGTTCTGAACATCGCAGACTAATGAACCTCGTTCGTATTCTCGACATTTTATACAAGCCGGAGCAGCATGCCGCGTAGCAGACTGTCTTTCAAGATATCGTCTGCAATTTTGGCTTTACAGTATTCGCCGAACGGAAATAATTTCGGATATCGGATATTATGGAATGTAGGTTGCCCATTGAACTTCGGAAGTGTCAGCCCCAGTTCAGAGACAGCAACCTTGCTACGACAGTCGGTCTATCACTTGCTGTGACACAAAGTAGCAAAGTAACATGGAAAGATTGCGTCTTCAAGACGCCGTCATTGGCCTGCAATACCATGTTGTGAATGAGTTTTACCAGATCCTTCCTCCTTATGCCACTTCAACCTCGAATGAATAGAATGGCGAGTGGAGCTGGGCTGCGGGGTATGTCCTTCCGACCACTTGGCTTGAACACGATCACAAAAGGGCTAGAGTACCGAAACTCAGCCGTTGGTTTCCACCCTTATGTACACATACATACCGGTCTTTTGGCTTGGCCAGACGAGAACATGACGGCCGGCTGAAGAGTCAGCCCTTTTATGGCTGTCAGGAGTGGAGCCAAGGCACGTTGAAGACCGGTGGGGCCCCGCAAAGGTGACGTGCATGGCGCCCGTAACCCTGTAGGACTCGGTCACCTGCCGATCTACATCTTGTCTGGCGACTGCGGCGGCGCCGACGAAGGATTCAAAGCTGGTAGTAAATTTCTGCCTCGAATCAATGTATACCTCTTCTCTTTCTTCGTCTTACTCACTCAACGAATTCATCAATCTATCATCTCGCGTCCACAATGGACGGATTGTGTCCGAACGCGACAATGTCTTGAAAACTTGAATCCGATCTCACAATCTATCTTCAAACCCTATCTTGCCTTTGCAGACATGCCAGGCGGAATCACCGACGCGAAGAATGGCATCACGGGTGGCTACAAAGGCGAAAATGCCACCATAATCGGAGCAATGCTGGCTTTCACTGCCATAGCCTGGTACAACGCGGCCGAATTGATTATCCTGGTCCTGGTCGTCTTTAAACGCTATTCTGGCCTATACTTTTGGTCTTTGCTTATCACTTCGATATCCATCATACCGTACCAGGTCGGCGCTTGGTTGAAACAAGTTGGACAAAGCGATGCAATGGGCATGATCATACTGTCGAGTATTGGCTGGGTGGTTATGGTCCCAGGATCCAGTTTGGTGCTGTACTCACGGCTCCACTGTATCACGCAGAATCAGAAATTGCTCAGAGGTATCCTTCACATGATCATTATCAATGCGGTCATCTTGACAGTACCGACCAACGTGCTTTCCCTCGGATCCAACTCTAGCAAACACTACCTCTTCACTACCGGATATGCTATCATGGAGAAGATACAGATGACCGCTTTCACCGTCCAAGAACTCCTCATCTCCTCGATCTACCTCATCGAGGTACGACGGGTCCTCAAAGTCGTCGATGACGGCCGCTTCAGAAAAATAATGTGGGAGCTCGTCGCCATCAATATCGTCATCATCATCCTCGACGTAGCACTCCTCGCCGTCGAGTACCTGGGCCTATACCAAATCGAAGTTACCATCAAAGGAATGTGCTACAGTATCAAGCTCAAACTCGAATTCGGTGTGTTGTCGAAATTGGTCAAGATAGCCACCGCACGTCAAGGCGTCTACGATCTGAACACCGGCTCTGATAGTAACGGCACGAAAAACACAACGACATATCAAGGCCATGGGACCTGGCTCACTGGCATCTCTGCTACTCCTCCTACCTTGACGACCTTGCCTTCGAATTCGACATACAATACCGCCAAGCGCAACAGCACTTGGGGAAGTCTGTTTTCAGGAGTCAATCCATTCTCAGCAGCGCATTCAGAGGCACGTAGAAGGCAGCGGGAGTTTGAGACAAATGTCTCGTTTTCACAGACTGATCCGCTGCCGAAGCCGATGTTGATTGAGGAGCACATATCGCACCCGCCTGCCGTGGTCACTTCTAGGCGGTCTTCAACTGAGGACATGTACCCCGGACGACTTGGCTGAGACACCGGATTTCTGCAAGGATCCTTCGAACAAGGCAGCCCGCGATAGGATAACAGCGGTCAACACTGACGTTAACACGACGACGCTTGAACGCCCAATCAACGAGGGAAACCAAGCGCAACGTATTGCAGTCTGTGGGCGTGCCGCTTAGACCGGCTGTCTGAGTGTCTGAGAAGTCAGATGTGAACATTTCTTCTCAGAGAAGCTTGCTGCTTCCGTGCCCGTCCAGCAAAAGGGTTGGCACGCTTCAAGTATTGCCGTAATCAACCAAACGATGGTCTTGTTTTCGAACAACGTCGCGATTTGTTGTCACGAAGAGATGACACGCCCGAGCGCGATGATCGTGTCGACATGAATCCTCAGATCAAAGGACTGCCAGAGGACAAAATTCACTCGTGAGTGGTGACGCTCCCGAAACTCAGCATAAACGATCCAACATGATCTGCCGGCGACTAAAGGAGGTTTACTTGAATGGAAGCAGCAGTATAGGCAGTTTTGAGCTTGGGCGAGAAACTTGCCGAGGATGGCACTGTAATCTTCAACTCAACATCGGAAGCCTTGAAAGGCGGCTGGACTCGTGTTGATCTAGTCTGAGCTGTCGAGACAACAGATGAAGCGCATGCAGTGAGGCGATGACTCCACGCTGGACGTGTTGCGATTTCAAAAAAAAAATTGTCATGGATCAGTAGCAGCAACAGTGGAAAAGGACGTTCAGTGGCAGCTGACTGACGTCTAGGCCTTCTTTTGTGAATATTATCAGAGACTGATAATGTATTGTGTTGTTCTCGTCTGAAATTATATCAAGACGAACTTGCATGAATTATATCGTGCAGAAAACCGAATTCTCCCAAACTCCTTTGGCTCCCTGCCGTGATTCCCCATCCTTCATAATCCAATTCTAACGCCTCTCGCAGTGCAAAACAATCTACTCTCAATCTTGTTATTTCCAGTCACCACCATCTTCCCCTCTTAGGTAGCAAACCAAGGACCCATGCAACATCCCCCTCTAAGCGACTCGTCTGGGACTAGCCCCCTCCTCCACATGCGCATTCCTGCCAGCCAACAAAGGTGTTCTTTCACTGTTCTCCTCCCCATTCGCACCAGCCGCAAAACTATTCCAACGATCCAATTGCGGGCGCAAAGCACGCGTCGAAGGCGACTCACTGACATCGCGTCTGCCAGAATTCGTGGCGTCGGCGCGGCGGGCCTTGCGATGGTCGCGGGCCATGTAGATGAGCGCGGTGACGATGAGGGTGGCTTGCATGATGCCGACTAGTACGTAGACTATCCAGACAGACCAGCCAGAGAGCCCGACGCGGATGATCATGTTGATGCCGAAGATCCAGGTGTACTGGTTTGTAGCCCGTCAGTCAGTAATTGACGTCTTACAGAAGGTGGAAAGGGTGGAGAAGACTCACGGGTGCGCCCATGCAGATACTCGCCAGACTCAAACTTCCTAGATGTCCAAGATGGATAGTCGTCCAGACTTGTGGGACCCATTGCACGCAAGCGAAGCACGCAACGCAGACGCCCAAGATATTAGCCCATTCCTGTGAATACCAAGGGAACCGGTTCAAGATGACGGCAGAAACAAGTAAGATGGCGAAAGCAAAGGCAACCACAATGATAAGAAGGCGAATGGCGCGACGAGCTCTGCGGAATGTACGGTCTGGCGAGGACAAAGAGCGGCGGCGACCGTGGAGTTCAGCATCTGCTTCCTCTTCCGAGAAATAGACATAGAGGAACATGCTGCAAAGATATGATCAGTTTCTTGATTCGTGAAGTGTAAGAGTTATGGCTTTTCGAAGACACGAAGAGCGCAGTGATAAGTACTCACATGCACCAGAAAAGTGATACACCGCTGACGACTTGGAAAATTCCCAACAAGCGCGAGATACATCCAAAGCGCGTGTAATGTCTGCAACAAGAGATGTCCGTCTGACTAGAAGGCAAGACCATAATATTGGCCACAGCGCATGTTCCAGAAAGAGACCCGAGAAGAATGTACAGAGTTGAAAGACCTTCGGCCGACTTGCGTCCAATAATGCGTGCGAATTGTGGGATATAAGAAACCAGGAGCCATGCTAGGAGAGCGCTGTTAACACCCTTTTGTTAGCAAGACATTTCTCGAATAGCAAGTAAAAAGATCCGTTGACGAAGAGTGGCAACAAGCATAATTACATACCATGATATGGCGAATTGACCCTTCGATGGCTCAGACAAGTTCTTACAGTGGTCCTTTGTGATGGTCGACATGATATCCATTGTGATGTCGTTTTCTGCACGTCCGTTAAAGTCGTGATGCAGGGAAAAGAAGAGGATAAGGAAGAAAAAAAAAATGAAGAAAGCGCCGATGTTGTTATAAAAGTTCTCGTCGACGACCAAGCCGGCAAAGAGGAGGTTAAACTTCAGGGGTCAAAGAGCCAGGGCCGACGGACGTCTTTGAAGAGTCAGGCAAGAAAAATACAAAATAATCTCGAACGCCGAAGGGCACAAACAAAATCTACACGGAGAGGGTTGTGACTAGTCGAGTCATGGTGAAGTCATTGTACGACGTGAAACCCTGAGTCTGCGAGTGTTGATCTGAATGATGTGATTTGTTGGCTTGCAGAAAAGAAATAAACCCCTCAAATCAGGCGGTGGTTCAGCGACTCGGGGTTCCTCATTTTCCATGCTTGCGAGGCACGTTTATGCATGTGCCGCTCGTAAGTGGTTTGTTTTGTTAAAAAGCCTCACAGAAAGATGATGTGAGAGATTTAACAAAAAGGGTAACGATCTGCCTATATTTGCTCCTTCCCCATATTCGCCGTTCGGGAAGCCACTCCGGACCGTGTGGCCGTTCCCGATTCCAGACCACCAGACCCTTGTCTTCAATCTCGGGCTTGAGGCTCGGCGCTGTTTTGGGTTTGATTCTGCTTCCATTTCGGATTTGTTGTGCAGGATGTTTGTTGATTTCATGATTCGTGCACGTATTTACATGACTATGGAAAATTGCATAGAAGCTGATGTTGTTGCATCTAGAGTTTGCTCTTGTAGAGGTGGATGACATGAGGGTTGCAGTATGACAGCAGACCCTGTGTACCCCATTCACCACCAATACCACTTTCTTTGTGTCCAGCAAAAATACTGCGAAGAAGCGATCAGTGATGTTCTTAGAAATGCGAGAGAGCAAAGCAAGTACGTACGCTTGAGGAGTTGGCTTCTCGAATGAGTTGATGAAGACACTGCCAGCTTGCAGGCGAAGAGCAATGCGCTCGGCAGCCTTCTCGTCCTTGCTCCACACACAAGCACCAAGACCGGCGTTACTGTCGTTGGCACGTCTGATTACCTCGTCTTCGTCAGAGTAAGGTTGGACGGGCAAGATCAAACCAAACTGTTCTTCCTGGATAATCTTGCTGTCGTTGGGAGGGTTGTCAATGATGGCGGGCTTGAGCCAGAAGCCGTTCTTCTTCTCAATATCTCCAGAACCAGCAACAAAATTGTATCCCTTGTCCTTGCTGTCTTGGAAGAAAGACTTGACCTTTTCATATTGCATCTCGTTCTGAATGGGGCCGAGCATAGTACCCTCCTCATCTGGTGTACCAACCTTGAGGTCAGCGGCAACCTTGGCCATGGCATCCACCATTTCCCTGTAGATCTTTTGGTGGATGTAGATACGCTTGGTGGCAACGCAAACTTGACCGCTGTTCTGGAAGGCTCCCATGACAAGCTGAGGAGCGGTAGCCTGAATGTCGACATCCTCTCTGACGATACTGGCATCATTGCCTCCAAGCTCCAAAGTGACGCGCTTCAAAGTCTTGCTGCAAGCAGCCATGATCTTCTTACCCGTAGCGATACTTCCAGTGAAACTGATTTTGGCGATGCCTGGGTGCTCCGTGAACATGGGACCGAGCTTGTCATCACCACCGAGAACCTGAACAACTCCAGGAGGGAAAATGGTCTGTGCCAGTTCAATCGCCTTGAGAGAAGTGTAAGGGGTGAAAGGCGAAGGCTTCACAATAATGGTGCATCCGGTAAGCAGTGCCGGAATGATCTTGCCGAATGACAGCACCAGAGGAAAGTTCCAGGGGCATATCGCACCGACGACACCAAGAGGCATATATCTTGTTGTCAAAATCTTTTCGTCATCCTCGACTCTTTCTTCGGGTATGTCGAGGCTGAGATGGTGTGCAAAGAATGCACCGACGGCGCCAACTTCCATAGCAGCAAATTGTCTGGGTTTTCCAGTCTCTTTGCAGAGCAATGTAGTGAACTCGTCATGATAGCCAGCCCACAAGTCTTGGAAGTTCTTGAGAAGCTCTTTGCGCTCGTCAATTGACTTGCGGCTCCACGACTCGAAAGCCTTTTGTGCTGAGGCTACAGCCTCATCGACATCAGACTGAGTAGCAATTGGAACATTCCAGAGCTTCTCTCCTGTAGTAGGATTAACACCTTGGTGGTAGTTATCAGACTTTGTGCGGGGTTCTCCGTTGACAATGTTGGCGAAATTGTCGTCGAAAGAGATATTCGCGGTCTTGCCTGGTGACATGTTGCTAGATTGTGGATAGTAGTATTATGGTTTGGAGCAATTGAGAAACAGGAGCGGGACTGAGCGAGAAAGAGAGAGAAGAGAACTACTTGGAAACAGAAGATAAGCACAGTAATGAAGGGAATCATATGTGTAAGCCGAGGAACACGTTTGAGGTTTGGCGACGAGATTGTTAATCAGCCCCGCACATGGACCCCACACAACCCCGCCACACAGCTGCCAGGGCAAGCCTCGCCATGAACTCCCCTTGCATCTGCCGTGCATCGTCCTCTCGCTGACGCGGAGGCTTTGGTCGTGTTGGCTGCAGGCTGAACGAGCGTCTCGTCCTCTCGGATGCACGCCTTTCCGGGACTTGCGTCTACGTTTCGTCTCGAGACACGACTGGGGTTGTATAGACACTTGTTGCATTCAATCATAAAGCCGACATTAAAACAAAAAGGCAAAAGCAAAGTACATGAAGCAAGAGCAAGATTTCGAAGGGGTATCAACAAGAACAAGGAGATCAGAAGTAGTTTCTGTATTCACACAGACACACATCTTCGGCTGGTTGAGCAGTCAAGACGTCGGTTATCTGAGCCCCGACGACTCCGTTGGTCGTGTAGTAGCAGGTAGGCGTAGCAGCTCCGCCAGGACTCACAAGCTCGACCTCGACGGCGTAAGGCCAGAGAGTGTAGCTGGCGTTGTTTCCCGTATAGGTGTAGTGCTGGGCGAACGTGTCGTCAAGATGCAACGTACCAAGCACCTGAGTCTGATTGAAGAAGCAGACGGTCGCTCGATTGTCCGCAGTGATGTTAGAAGCTGGAATGTTCTTCTGAGTGACGTTGGCTGCGAAAGTGTAACGCGGCGACGTGTCGTTGATGAAAGTCAAGGGCGTAGAGCCAAAGACGAGGCTGAAGGGATTGTCCGAGGCGGATATGGACAGATTCGCAGCGATGCCTTGAGCAGAGGTGGACAGGGCGCTGCTATTGGTGATGTAGTCGGCAGACGTGTTGGAGAGAATCCAGTTGAAGGTGGTCAGTGAGGCAGCTGGCGACTGATCAAAGGTCGCATAAGGGAAGCAGCGCCAGGTGTTTGCGTCAGATGTGCAATTTGTCTCAACCACACGCAGAGCTGTGACAAGACTGTACTCGCCGACGGGGTACGAGGGTTGCGAGGGCTCATTGGTGCCCGATGCTGTCGATGGCGTTCCTGACGGGCCATTTCCACCGCCGCCTCCCCGTGTCAGGCCGACACCCAGACCTATACCAAGCCCAATCACCAGCAATGCGGCCAGCACCAAGAATCCAATTCTCTTACATCCTCCTCTTTTGCGCACAACAGGGCCGATTGGGATCAGCTTGTCTCCCTCCAACCGGTTTTCATGCAGGACATAGGCTGGTGGCATGGAATCATGACTGGTGCGTGGAATCGTCCTTGCGAGATGGGTGCTGTCGCTCCATCGACTCGTCAGGTTCGGCGATTGCGACGACATGGAGTGGGATGATGGCGCTCGATCAGACACGACGGCCGACAGTCTCCGTCCTGCCGCCGTCGAAATGCGGCGGGGCGGCGGCGCCTGCAATGCCGACGTGGGATTGGGCGACCAAGGTCCGCGAAGAACGTCCATGTCGATCTTGCTACCAAAACATGACCTTTGTGGGATCCTGTAGGTAAAGGAAGCCTGAGAGCACGCCTACCCGCGGTACTAATACATATTCCACCACACCGCCGGCTCGCGCTTATCCTTGGTCGACAGGAGGCTTCATCTAGATCCGGTACGGATCCAGATTTCAACGGCGCTTTTTGTCAACCTACCATTATTTCCGTCGTCAGCGACAAGACCGCCACGAGCTATCGAAACGCAAAATGCCCAGCGGAAAGAAAGACAAGCTGTCCAGCAAGTCTTTGATTTTTTCGCTTCAAGGGAGCACTCATATTGCTGGTGATCTGTTCAACGACGAGAAAGCGCTCGTCGAATTTGGCGTGTCTGTGGCTGCCTCGAGCTTGTGATAACGTGACTTGAGTACAGGCACCTTTCGCAACCAGACCATACCTACTCTACTCTGTACTCTTTGATCACACACTCAACTTCGGCATTTCGCATCTCAAATGGGCTCCTTACACAGCTCGTCTGTGCCATTCTACCAGGCAGGGCGACCACGAGGACGATCTACCACTTTTTCGATGCATTCACGTGACTCATCTCAACGCAACTTCCAACGTCGATTTCTCTCCAGCCCTTCGTCTTCCCTGTTCCAATATCCACTCCACCTGTCTATGCAAAAAAACCAAAACAACAGTTAGGTAGAAATTTATCACTCGAGTCTCAGTTCCCTATCAACATCTCCTCAAAGAAAGACACATGGCACAATCAAGCGCATCATATACATGTTGCTCCCCAAATTTCAGCTCCCCTAAAATCTTTGAGGCCTTGGTCACTCCTCGAACGCATTGTTCGTGATTATCCCTGACCTGACCATCACTTTGCTCGCTCTTCCACATCACTTTGCTCGCACTTGCACGTCACATTGCTCGCACTTGCACGTCACATTGCTCGCACTAGTCTGTGATTTGATGTTCAGTTTGTTCGCACTTTTCCCTCACTCAGTCGTCACTTTGCCCGCGCTTCTGGCTCAGTTGCCGGTGAACCCCAGGCAGCGCTCTGGTCTTGGCAGTCCTCCACCTTGTCCATAAGGCCCGAGCGTCTTTATCGATAACACGCACACCTTTATCGATACCATCATGTCTACCACCACCATTGACTGGGCGAATTTTCGCAGCGACGGTGATCAAGCCAAGTGGGCCAATCTCACCGTCTCCAACGACAGTGCCAAACACATCCTTAACATCGTACAAGAAGTCAACACCTATTCGTATATCAGGAACACTTACGGTTAGCATAAACTACCTGAGATCTTATCTTGTTGTTGTGCTTTCTCGCTTACTTCTCTACAGGATCGGTCAACTTTACAACGTTCCCACCAGGTTACGCCCTTATCAAGCAGAATCGAGCTGAGGGCTCGACGAAGCCATTCGATCAGTACATAAAAGGTCATCCAGCAGGCGCCTACCGCTCCGCGCCTGAGTTTGCGCCTCACGTTGTGTCCATCATCAAGGGCGACAACTTCAGCTCTTGTGTCTGCAAGTTCTGCGATCTTGCCTCCTGGATCCGCACTGTCAACGACAAGAAGGCCGCAAAACAGGCGCAGAATCTCCCCGCGCAGTCCATCAACAACTCTACCTCTCATTCATCAACTATCCACACCGGAGCCTCTCAAGACATGGCGCCCTCATCGCCCATGGATGTCACGTACGATCTCTTTGCCACTACTGGTATTGATGAAGGTGGTACCCCTAACGTCTTTGATCAATTGCTCGCCCGCGCCAAACAGGGAGAGCACATCAGTCAGCCCATCACCGAACCCAAGTCGATTGACTGGCTTCTCGAGAGGGAAGCCGCCGACCTGCCTACCTATCTGGCTTCGATCAAGACCCTGTCCCGTTGGTCGGCTCGCAAGGGCGAGATTGTGCTTGTTGCGCGCAACCTCAAAGACTCGCAGAGGCTCAAGTACGACGAGGTTGCCGGCGTGTTCAAGATCCAAGATGCCAAGCTCGGCTATGTCGGCCTGCCTGTCTGGGAAGCCGCTATTGTTACTCAGATGGGTAGAAACACCTTGACAGTCAGCCTGTTCGACCAGGATCAAGGCATGGATGATACCTTCATGAATGATACCGTCATGGATGACTATCGCGTAGAGCCTATGCCTAAGGTCGGTGACCCCAACAAGCCTTGGTCGTCACGCTACAGACTGGTCAATCCGCTCAACATGCGGCCTTTCTACTTTTGGCGAGAGCTCATGGGCGATGTCAATCTCGACGACGCCTCCGAATGCCACCCCACCGTTCGCCACGCTATGACTGTCATGTCCTCCATGTGTCTCATCGACCGCTACCACTTTGTGTCTGACGGAAGAAACGCTCGTATCTACTGCAGAGGTATCTACATCGGCGCTGAATTCATCACCGAAGGCGACGTAGTTCGCTTTTCTTCACCCACTCACCTCAACAGCTTTGGCCAGGATGTCATCCAAGTCAAGTACATCTACTTCAGCACTCGCGTTGAGCGCGACCCCGCTCCTCATTGTATTCACATCGAGGGCACTGCTTACACAACCGACCCCAAGCATGCGTACGGCGACTATCAGCGCCCATTGGAGCGTGGTGCTCTACCCTTTGCTGACATGTATGGCTACGGCAAATGGTACAGAATGCACAGTGAGATATCTACTATCCGTGTTCCGTACAGCCGCCTCATGACCCGTCTGGCCGAGGACAACTACATCAGACTCATGGCAGGAAAGCGCAGTCACATCAAGGTTGCTGCTTCACTCGGTGCACACCACTCGAAGATGCCCAACCACATCATTGATGTGGCGTTCGGCCTCAGCTCAGTCCAGACCGGCCGCGACTTCTCGACTGCACACGATACCCGCATCGATCACGAGGTAGGTAGATCATGGTACTTCGCCGAAGACCGCGCCGACCAGCTTGATATCCAGCACATCAATGGCCAGGACGTGGGCGAAAAGGCACGCTTCGGGTTCGAGTCAAGCCCCCAGCCTCTCCAGGAATCAGACGTCAGAGCCATGTTCCGCGCTCGTGGAGCTCGCCAGAAGGGACCCAAGGGTGGAACCAGCTACTCCGCCCCGTCGATGCACAGAACTCCCGGATTGGTTGCCAGTGGTATGAACGCCCTCGAGGAGGAGCCCGGATGGGACGAGTCTATGAACGAGGAGAACGAGGAATGCATCAACAGAGTCTTGGACAAGTTTGAGGATGAATTCGCGATGCGCAAGGATGATGTCGACTTTGATGCGTTCATTTCGTAGGCCGATGATGACGCCAACAAGTCGACACCCTATTTGGAAAGACTGGCCAGAGAAGCTGCTGAGGAGGACAGAAAGTTCCAAGAGCAGATGGCAGTCCGCATGCGCATGAGCAACGACATTCTTGACAAGCTTTGAGCAGGAAGGGCTGCAGTTGGAATGTGGCGACAGATGTGGACGGGTTGGACGGATTGGACTAGTTCCATATGGAGAGCCAGGACATGGGTGACGAGACGAAGGACGATTGCAGCAGAGAGGAGGGAAAACACGGAGGAGATTTGCGGATAGGAGGATGGAAGTAGTGCACACAGTGGCAGCAGACGAGGAAAATGGACGACAAACGAAAAGGATGATTATCAGCGGAGGAAACTATAACTAATACAAAAAATGGAAACCTAGTTCCACCAAAAAGATGGAAGCAGCTTTGTGCATAATTGACAGTGATGTTGTACAAGAGCAATGATGGGCTTGTATAAAAGCAAGAATGAAAAGTGCGGAGAAGGACTGGAGCCATGACGCCGGTGATTGGCGAATGGCGAGGCGGCAAGTGTCGGAGCTTGACAAGCAAAAGCAGCAGACCAAAAGTTCAAAACAACAAGATCAAAGAAACTTTTGGCATCATCGAATCCACGACTTGACTTGACCAGACGCCCAACACCACGCAGTCTGCCCAAGGACACACAACGCATGTCTGTCTAAAGACACAGAACGCGACAGTCGACACGCACACGTTCACCTCGACCTCACGAAAAGCCACTCGAGGCGGCCTCATCCCCGTCGCAACACATACACACACGCACCCGTCGCAACACACACACGCACCCGTCGCAACACATACACGCACGCACCCCGTCCAGACAATGTCAAAACGCGTAGCAGACGGCCAAGGAGGATCTGAGCGATACGGCGGCATCGAAGACGCCCGCGATTCGACAATGGACCCGCCTCGCAAAGCCACGGCTGCACAGCTGGCAAAGAGAAGGTGAGCTCAGCTCTCATGCACATGCACACGCACACGCACACGCACACCTGCCACGACGGTCCACTGACTCTGTTTGCGCAGCATCAAGCCGCTCAAAGGTCGCCCGGGCTCTTCGTCGCGGTCTTCTTCGCCGTCCAAGACCAGTCCAGCTCCATCCTTCAACCCCTTCGGCGCCGCCGACGGCAATCCCTTCGCACAGAGCGCTCCTGCTCCTCCGGCAGCTGCCACCTTCAACTTTGGCCAGTCGGCCACACAAGCCCAGAGCAACCCCTTCGGCTCCATGTCGACATCACAGAGCTTCCCTCCGGCCGCTCCAGCCAGCGGAAACACGGCCTTTTCGTTCGGCCAGTCACAGCCTGCAAACGCTCCCAGCTTTGCTCCACCCCAATCGAGCAGCTTCAATTTTGGCGCGTCAACGCCCTCGGGCACATCATTCAGCTTCGGTGCATCGCCAGCCAACCCGCCGCAACAGACGGTCGACGGCAACAAGACATCATCCTTCACATTCGGCTCAACACCCGCCTCACCCGGACCCTCGGCTCCTGCATCGCCCGCACCTGCTTTCAACCCCTTCTCGGCCATGTCGGGTTCCTCTTTCGGCGGTGCACAGCCCATCAGCGCAGCCGAGATCCACGAGATTGAGTCGGCGGGCCCGCGCTTGAGCCAACAAGGCAAACTTGACCAGCTCGCAAACATAGTGCGTCACAGCGAGCCCAAGTACAAGGTGCGTTGGTTTGACATGTGCCTGCCCATGACTCTGTTGCTGACGCCGAGCAGGATGCCGACCTTGGTGGACTTGACCTGGCAGCACTCCCCGCGGCGGTGCAGAGAAAGATGCTCGACTTTGTACGCGCCAATCCCGACACAGTGAGTCCAAGATACAGTGGAGCCCATGGCTCTGCTGATGCCGATGCCCCACCTTTGTTTGCCCACGACATGCCCCAGACCTACACACACCTGCCTGCTTTTGGTGAGGAGCACTTCATGACGGACGGCGTGCTTGACGAGGCAAAGCTCGCCCAAGCAGCAACAGACCCGTGCATGCCAATCATGTGGCAGACGGGCATTGCTGCCTTGCAGTCGCGTCTGGACGAGAAGAAGAACGGCATGGATCCCATCCACTCGTACTCTTACTTTGGCTCGTCGCAGAGCACCACCGTTGTCCAGCCCAGCCCCGAATCCTTCAACCCCAGCGCCATTGGCCATGTCCGGCCCTTCCAACCATTCAACAGTGTTGAAGGCCATGGATCCCCCTTCGTAAAGCACCCCGACCTTGACCGTGACATCCAACATGACATGGTCGATGCGCCCTATCAATCTTTCATGCCAACCATGCAGCATCAACACGCACAGAATGCTAACAATCAACTCCACCAGACACAGCCCGAAGCTTCCAAGTCTTCGTTTTCCTTCTCTTCGACCGCCGCCCCGACATCCTTCAGCTTTGGCGCCTCCACTGCTACCGCCCCTTCGTCGAGCCAGCCCGAGGCCCAGTCATCGCCTTTCAAGGGCTTTGGTGCTGCCCCATCACCTTCATCTCCCGCTCCGTCTTCTGGCTTCAAGTTTGGCTCGACTGCCGAGCCAGCCAAAAAGGATGAGCCTGCTCCTGCTACTTCTGCGTTTGCCGGTTTCGGGGCCTCAACTGCGAACAAGGATGACACTCCGGCAAAGACTCCCTCGTCGGCTTTCAAATTTGGAGCTCCTGCCGCTTCTCCTGCCCCCGCTGCCCCATCGAGCTCGCCTTCTTTCAGCTTCGGCGCGTCGACCGCTTCGCCTGCTCCTGCTGCCTCGTTCAACTTTGGTGCCCCCGCCGACAAGAAAGGTGAAGCCGCTCCGAAACCTCCGGCAGCTGCTTTCAACTTTGGTGCCCCAGCCGACAACAAAGATGAAGCCGCTCCGAAACCTCCGGCAGCTGCCTTCAACTTCGGTGCTGCTGCCGAAAAGACGCATGAAGCAGCACCAAAGCCTGCTGCCACTGCCTTCAGCTTTGGTGCCTCTGCAAGCCCTGCCGCTCCGCCATCTCCCAAGCCTGCTGAGAAGAAGCTTCCCTCGTTCGCCTTCGCTTCGCCCGCTGCTGCTGCTGCTGCTAAGCCTGCCGAATCCGTGTCTTACCCCAGCTTGAACGGCGCCCCCTCTCCTCAAGAACCATCACCCGCCCCTACTCCATCCTTCAACTTTGGCCAGACTGCCACTCCTGCTGCTTCATCTCCTTTCAAGCCTGCTACCACAGAGTCGCCCAAACCTCAGAATGCCGGTCTCGGTTCCTCCATCTTCAGCAGTGCTCCTGCTCCCACTCCGCAGAAGCCTGCCGAATCTGCCTTCAAGGGCTTCGGCGCCTCGACCTCGGCTCCTTCACAATCAACAACCGCTCCCTCGGCCGCCTCTGGCTTTGCATCGTCCATCAGCGCACCACCTGCTGCTCCTGTCGCCAAGTCTCAGCCTCTTGCAAGCAACTCTCTCACGAGATCTGGTGTTGCCACCCCTCCGGCTTCTCCCCAGCTCAATCCCTCTGAATTGGCTTCGACTTTGGTCAAACAGCTCAACGAGTCTTTGCGCGCACACCTCGCATCTGCTGACGTCTCTCAAGATTGGAGCGCAATCATGCGTTTCTATCTGGAACAAGTCTTCGACATCCACCACGGCAACAGCGCTGCTCCCTCTGCTGCAGCCCTCACCTCTTCGAGTGCGCCCAAGCAGATCACGGCACCTCTGCCTCCTCTCAACGCTCGCGGCGAAAAGCGCGTGGCCGAAGAGGAAGCTACAAAGGACGATGAACCTTCCAAGCGCTCCAAGACGGAGCCCAAGAAGTCGCCGTTCTCTGTATCCACCACTTCTGACAAGCCTCTCTCCACAACCGCTTCGCTCTTTGACGATATTTTGAATTCTCCCGAGAAGCCCAAGACTCCTCAACAGACCAACGTCTTCTCTGCCAGCGCAAACAAGACTCCCGCACCTCCCGCCACTGCCCCTGCCGCCAAGTCTAATCCCTTTGGTGCCATTGATCGCAACGTCTCCGCTACCCCTGATCCGAGTGCTTCAAAGTCTGCATGGAATCCTCCAGCCGCAGCTCAGGTCCAACCCTCATCTAAGCCTACCCCTGCACCTGCTTTCCAGATTCCTAAATTCGGCGGCGGAGGCTCCACTACTTCTTCGACCAATTTCCTTGGCTCTTTCGGCAAGCAGGCTGCCGATGCGGAAGCCAAGGAGCGCGAGAAGCGCAAGGAAGAAGACATGGACTCTGACGAAGACGAGGAAGAGTGGGAAAGAAAGGATGCTGAGAAACAGGCCCAAAAGAAGGCCGAACTCTTGGCTGCTAGCCAAGCCACCAAGTTCAGCTTCGATGCTTCCAAGAAGAGTACAACCTCTGCTGTGTTCTCTTTCGGCAGCGCGCCCTCGGCAAACTCTTCTGCATCAACCAACATTTTCGGCAACCTTTCTGGCAGCAAGCCCGATGATGACGATCAAGATAACGATGGCGACACTGACGAAGACGGGGAAGTCGCTTCAACACCGTCACAAGGCAAAAGTCTCTTCGACCGTGTGTCATTCGACGCCGACAAGAAGACCGATGCACCTAGTGCTTCTTTCAAGTTCAGCTCGTTTGGAAGCTCAGGTCCTGCCGACAACACTTGGAAGGAAAGCAACACTATCAAATTTGGCGCCAGCACAGCTACTGCCGGTACTACCACCCCTGATGGCTCTCCTGCCAAAGGTCTTGGAGCTTCCGTCTTGAGCAGCACACCTGCTCCTGCTCCCAAGTTCAACTTTGGCAGTGCATCAACTCCTTCTGGTAACTCCTCTGGCAGCGTCTTTGATACTGCAAAGCCTTCTGCGCCCACCACTGGCTTCTCGTTCGGCAATGCTTCTGCTCCCTCTGCTCCCTCTGCTCCTTCCGCACTCGCACCTCCAGGAGCATCCATCTTCGCCTCTGCAGCCACGTCTCGTGCCACCACCCCTGGAGCCGCGACCACAGACGCCGAAGCCAGCGCCGCCGAATCCGAACCCAGCGACACCCCCAATGACGCCCAAAAGGACCTGACCGCCTTGACCGCCGCCGACACGGCCAACTCGGACCTCACCCTCGACACACGCTGCAAAGTGACCAAATTCGTCAAGAACGACACCCACCCCACCGGTTCCTGGCAATCTCAAGGTGTTGGCCCCATTCGCATTCTCGTCTCTCAAACGACTTGTAAGCCAAGAATTCTCATGCGTGCCGATCCTTCTGGCAAAGTCGTGCTGAATTTCAACGCGTTGTTGAACAAGGACATGTACGCACACAAGAGCGCCAAGATGGTGCAATTGAGTGTGCCGGCCGAGGACAAGAAATTGGAGAGTTTCATGTGCATGTTCAAAGATGAGGACAAGGCCAAGGAGTTTATTGGAGCTTTGCATGAGGCCATTGCTAAAGCTCAGGCTTGAAAGAGGGGGGTTTTTTGAATAATTGCTGATTTTTTGCGCTGTGTTTTTTTTTTTTTGCTTCCGCTGTGTGATACATATGGCCCCCCTTTTTTTGTGATGAGAATGGTATGCAGAATAAATGTTGTTAGCTTTCTTCATACACACACTCAAACTCTCTCTCTCTCTCTCTCTCTCTCTCTCTCTCTCTCTCTCTCTCTCTCTCTCTCTCTCTCTCTCTCTCTCAACCTGGCTTCGATTCCTTTAGATTGTTCATCCTTTTTGTTTCTTGGTGTGTTGCTCCAAGTAGGAGTTTGCCAGCAGTAATAGAAAAAAAAAGAAAAGAAAAGAAAACAGTCCCTCGTCTCTACCCCTCGCTAGGAGATTGGAAATTTTTTTACTATGCAAATGCGCTTACCTGTTTATGCAAAAGAATATGTAGAAGAGAAAGAAAGAAAGGGAAAAGGTCCCTAAACGAAGAAAGCTTGGAATAGAGAGAGAGATTTGGACTTTTAATGCCCACTCATATTATAAGAAGTCCATTATAGACATTGGATCAGAAAAAACAAGAAAAAAAGAGAAAAAAGAAAAAACGCGAGGTATTTATACTGTTTTTTTGACTTTTATATCACGAGAGACAAGAGAAAAAAAAACACATCAAAAGATACGAACAATTAAGACACCGTTTTTTTTTTTCCACAGCCCTTTGGGTTTCTTCCCGAGCCATTTTTTTGTGTGTGTATAAGAAGGTCACAAGAAAACCAAAGGGCCTGTGAGAAAAACGGTGTTTAAAGAAAAAGGTCACGAGAAACCTAGAAAAGAAAGAAAACGTCAAAGAACTCAAAAAGAACAAACGTCGAAGAAAGAGAGAAACACACCAAAAAAGAACGTTTTTTCTTCTTGTTATCAAGGTTAGAGACAAGGGGAATACGCAACGCGTTCTTTGAGGGAGTGAAAAACATTCTCGTGTCTGTTGATATCGCATGCTGCTTTTCCTAAGTTTTTTTTTTGGTCTTGGGAGTGAAATGTTGTTGATAGATATAGTGAGTAAGTAGGTAGATAAAGCGCATTCTTTGATGCTTTTTTAAGCACCACGGTCTTTACAGCCGATGTGTGGTTCTGCAGGTTGAAAAGGGAAAATCGCGCTATGCTATTGACAGTGGGAATGCGCGAGATGCATCTGCTTATGGCGTTTGTGCAGGCGAGATCTTCCAGCTGAATTTGGATAGAGTACGCGATAAAGTATGGCATAAACATAATCGTGCATGCAAAGGGTCCTCATATGCGTGAGGACTTTTTTTTTTTGGAGCAAAAGATTGTTTGAGCAGAAAGGTTTTCCGATTGGTCGTGGAAGACTCGCTGGACAGAGCTGAGATGCTCCTCCTCGAATAACCGTCGAAGCTCTTTGTGTCTATTACAAGACGTGTTCTAGAAGGTCAACTGCAAGCGAGGACGACACCAAAAAGTCTTCTCTGTTGTGGTCTCAGGTCCACGCGCACAGGACACGTGCAGATAACCACCCGAGTAGGCTGTTGTAACTCCCAGCGGTCGACAACATCAAGACACACAACAAGAGTAGCCGAAAGGCGCAAAGCCCTAACTCAAGGTATACCATTTCCCTATGTCGGAGTTGAAAGCCGTTGCGCAAGACCAGCCACACGGTCTGGTCAAAGCAGATACTTCTAAAGATTGACTCACAGATAAAGCTCTTCGGGACAGCCGAACGAGGCGCGCGGCTATGGAAGACCAAAGACACATTTCCACAAAGCAGAGAAGCAGAACCGAGGGCTTGTCCTGCCCAAAGAAAACAACAAGAGGTGGTCGTACGACGCTGCATGAGTGTTGACGGTTTTGACAAGCCCGCGAAACGAATAAGAGCCGCAGGGTTTTTCTCTGCAAAAGAAGTCTAGGCCAACACCTTGTGTAGTAGAATTTTTGGGCGTCAGCTGAGGAAACTGTCCCCCAGGAATTCACACCGCAGTATTGTAGAAGAGTTGCGACGGCAAGACCTTCTTTGTTGGCTCTTTTTGAAGACTCTTGAGCATGGGTCACGCATAGGTTTTTGGCCGAATGTTGAGAAAGGCCGCAGAGCTGTAGACGCAGGCAACGACAGGCGTTTATTGAGTCAGTGGTAAGTTGCCCTGCCAAAATTCATGTCAGCAAGACTTTCGATAAATGCAGGTGTCTGCGCGCGTAAGCAACTCACAGCTCGCGCACGGATTCACCAAGCGTACATCGTTTCGCATCTTAACGAACGAGGCATGTTTCACAGACAGACGTATCCAAGCACGGAGCAAATGTTCTTCTGCCATTGTGCACCGAGGATGTAAGCGATACGCGCGTAAGTGAGCGACAAAACGCCATTGAAAGTCGAAGCGTTGTAGGAACACTGTTCCTGTGCCGTATGTTTCACAAGAGTCGGCAGAAGAGCACCAGCAAAAAGGATTCGAGACCGGTAGTGCTCAGCTGTGAGCACGGGATTGCAATGACCCGAGCGTTATCATGATATACAAGGGTATACCTTGTAAGCATTGTTGTCTCACGGTCAGGCCGGTGAATGGGCGGAGTGTATGATCAAGAATAGTCGCTGCATCTTCAAGCCTCCGGACCAGACGGCCGAGGAAGGATTTTTACGAGACTGGTAGGGTATCTTGAACGTCTTTTTCATAGTGAACCATTATTTGATAGTGGAGTCATCCTCCATAATCAGCAGCGCAGTAGAGTAGTCCGCCAGTCATAATGACAAGGACTGCCAGTGGTTCGCAGGAGCCGGCTAGGATTCGGAACTCCGATGCGATGCAGAAACCGTTAGAGGACGACGCGCAAAGGTCGAAGTGGCTGGGGCTGTGCCTACAAACCGTTGGACTCAGCGACGCGCCAACAACAGTGATGAGCAGAGTGCGGTTGAGAAGGGACAAAACAAGGCAGTTCCAGCACATGGTGATGTATACATACATATCCTTGTTATAAATGCAGGAGAAAGGCAAACATGCACAGGTTACAAAATAGTCGCGAACATGGCGGGGTACGTCTAGGATCTGCAAGATGGCGGGAAGATCATGCAGACACCAGCCAGAACTCGAAGAAAATTCTCCGAACCACACAAGTGCAAGCCATCAGTCAGGCCTTTAACAGACAGAGCTTCAGGTGCAAGTGACGCGTTAGGTAGCTGGCCCAGACCACTTGCTAGAAGCTGGAGGCAGCGGAACTCTTGCAACGTTGACAGTACCAACATCCTGGTATCCTTGACGGCATGCTCTCCGGACTGAGTAGATCTTTTACCCTTTGTTGAGATGCCGACCCGAACTTCCAATCAAGAATCAGAGGATCCAACCACAACCACGTGTGTCAACAGCTGAAAAGAGTCGAGATGGACCAGATAGTGGAGTACGGTAGTCGAAGAGACCTCTTCCCAAGAGACTGGCTATGGTTTCGGTGTACCTGCATTGTTGAACACCGACTATTGGATGCCTTGTATCAGTACAATATTGTAAGAAAAGCTCTCATTGAAACTCGGACTGAGAATCGGTAGCGTTGCTGCTATTACATTCAGTGGAGTTTTGCATCTTGGTTCGATGAGGTTGAAGACATGTGAAGAAGTGGATCAGTGCGAGGTGCACCAGATACACGCACTACTGAGCTATTGGAGTCAGTATTATCCTCAGACTTGATCCGCCTTACCATTTGATCCACCTTATGATAGGCATATATGTCGATCCGGCGACGTTCATACAAGACATGCCAAAGCATACACAGGCGTGAATCGTGTAGAAACGCCGGGCCAAGAGATGTGATATCAATCTTACATCTCTTGTCCGATGATATGTGCAATGGAGAAAACAACGTGGTGTATATGCGGCAAGCGTGACGAAGAGGCTGACTGCTCTGGAACATGTTTGAAGGTTACCAGCAAAAGAGTTGTCCAATAGAACTCGACGAACCGTCCGCGAACCCAAGAAGGTGGCTGCTGGACCGTCCGGTCATTCGGCGAAGGTCAAAGGCTTGGATGACGCCGAATTGGGAGACAAAATTCGGCAAGACTTGTAAAGAACGTAACGTCAGGAGCTCTGAACAGGGTGTGAGTCGCTGTGAGAGCATAAGGCGGGTTTCCTAATTGGGAAACCGTATTGCGAGGCTTATAGGTAAGACATCCCAACGTTGCTGTCGATCGCGAACTCCGTTGGCAAACGAAGAATGTCTATGTGTCTCGGACTGTATCTCGAAGAACGTGAACGAGTGGAGGAGGGCAGACCAAGTAGCTGCAGTAGGTAAGACACTTACTGCCGGCACACATTCGGATGTTGGAAAAATATGCTATGTTTGATGAACTTTTAAGCGTCGGTCAGAGGACGTTTGCTCCGCGCATCCTGAGCGATCCTAGTTCTGCGAGGAGATGGAGATCAACGCCTCAATTGGGAAGGCGGCCTGGTAGAGTGTACCTCGTGGGCCGTGTCCCAGTATAAGCAGACCAAGTTAACCTCGGGCGAATATCATGGATGTAAAGTTTGAGCTCAATGGGTTGTCATGGGCTGTGCTGCACAGAACAGTGCCGAGAAATTGAGCAGTCCGTGTTTGATATTACGTGAAGCTTACGAAGAATTGTCCGACCGAGCTAAGCAAGACTGAACAACAAGGAAAAGCTCCGCAGCTCGTATCTTTGGTGAGCGACAAGGTTATACTGGGCTGGACGAGAGTCTGACTGTTGCAGCAGGTTGAGTATCCTCTGTCTCTCCAACGGTATGACTCGTGATGGCTTGATGGGCATGACGGTATGAGTAGAGCTGAGCTACAGCAAAGGTACCGCTGTTGAAGGGAAGCGGTGACGCCCAAGGTCCTCCTGCCGGGATGCGAACAGGGTCAAGCTGATGAAGGAACATGGCTTCAAACAACAAGCCACAAGTTCGGTAGGGCATGCCAATATTGCGGAGTGCAGTTGCCAGAAAAAAAGCCAGAAATTTGTGCTTGACTTTCCACTTCTTCCTTCCTGCCAAACCATATCACCCTTCGACTTCGTACATGATGGCAGCTCTCAACGTCCCGCGGCGGCTATCTATGGGTATCTATCGCAATCGATTGTGTCTTGTCTTAGGTTATCATTGACGTCGGCGATGCCGTACGTCAGCAGCAAACGGGCGCGTTGGCAAGTGTGAGGTCGCGAGGACGAGGATGATCGAAGCGACGTTGCAAAGCCGTTGTAGGATTTGCGGCTCCCAGCGTCTCGCGAATTTGCCAGTGTCGCGCGGCACGCAACAGAGCTGACGATGAATGGCCGAGCGAGCTGGACGTTGCCAAAAAGCCGTTGTTGTCCAGCTGTGCGACAACCGTCGTGATAGTGATACGACCAGCCTGCCGAACGTTTTTCCTCTGCCACCCTTGCCTTTGCAATTCCTTCACGCGACCGTTGCTATCCTATTAGCGCACCCGGCTCGAGTGAAACCTCAACCAAAGACATCCTGAACGGCCTGCCGTAGTCCAGCAAGCCGTAATGTGAAGCAGCTTGTGTCACTTCTTTGCCGTCGAGGTTTGAGATGTTATATTAACAAGCTCCTTCTTCTCGTCTTGACTGAAAGCTCATATACGACCTGCATCGCCGCTCACTCTCCAAGAATAGATAATTTATTCTTATACATCAACACGACATTCATACCTTCACCAACAAAGGTTGCAAAGAACGGCACAACAGTCAAAACAACGCTCTACTTGCATATTCCTGTCTCCAACCCCACTTCCCAGCCCCGCTCACCACTACTGTTTACACTGTTGACGACCGGTCGACTCGAGCAAACGGCATCTTTTTTTTCACTGCTGGCTTTTTACTTGAAGACGTCTCGTCCTCCAATTCTTCCTTCCAACCACCAATCCACCTAACACTCGTTCACACTTCAAACATGGCTGGCATTCGTTCACCCAGAACCACTCGCTCAAAGACACGACGCTCCATTTTGTCGCAACAGTCCAGCATCAAGACTTGGGCTCGTCATCAGAAGCCTGTCGTTGCTCGTCTGACCAAGGACAAGGAGCAAACCAAGGTTGTTCCCCAGGCTGTTTCCACTGTCTCGGGTTCTCCCTACCAACACTCTGCCCTGATCCAGGCACAACTCACAAGAACTCATCACCAATCTCGCGTGGCTGCTCCTGCTGCTCCTTCAAGGCACACTGGCTCATCTCCTGAATTCTTCCGCTTCCTTGATCTTCCTGCCGAGATTCGTCTCATGATCTACGGATATGCTGTGACGGAGCCAGAACCTCTGTATATCGACACTCTTGCTGCTCCTCCGGCAATCACTCGTGTCTGCCGCCAAACTCGTCAAGAAGCTCTCCCTGTCTTCCTTGGCAGTAACTCATTCGTCACTCTCTTCAGCTCCGTTCCTGGCATCGATGCCACCTGCCCTGAACCTTGCTGCCTTACTAAGTACACCACTTCCTTCTCTCCTGCCGCCGAGTCATGGCTCTGCACTCTTCCTCCTTCGCAATCCCTCATTCGCGATATGAGCTTCACTCTTCAGCCTTCCACTTGGGACGCGGATTCTGAAATCTCAGCAGACTTCCGCATGCTTGATGGAAAACTCGCCCATGGACCTGACTGTCCCTTCTGTGTTGACGGCGCCTACGGCAATGTTATGCCTATCTCTCTTTCACACGCCGCTGTCCCTGAGAGCCTCAAGCTTCTTATGAGCTACGCTCAACAAGTCCACGACGCTGAGCTCGATGCCGTCAACACTGTTCTCCAATTCGGAAAGGGTCTCAGCCTGTACGACATTGTCGCTTTCACAAAGGCCTTCACTGGTCCTAGCGAGGTCATCACTGCCAGACAATGCGACCAACAACGTCTCGTCGAGCACTTCAAGGAGTCACTCGAAGAGTGGGACGCTACCAAGGGTGACGCCAGATACGAGATCCAAGAAGATCTCAGACGCACGTCCGATGACCTGTGGTCCGAGAAGGAGAAGTGGTGTGGATCCATGTAAATTCTTTTCTTGCATACTGTTTTCTGTAAGGCGCTGGATGGAGTTGAGAGCATTGGTCTTTCGGACATGCTTTTCGGGCAATGGCTTATGACCACGATGATGATGACGATACCACGAACCTACCTTCTTGTTGATATTCTAGACATACTTTATGAACAAAACTTTACATCAGACACTTCACATTCTTCTTCCTCATACAAGTTATCTGGCCTCAGCAAGTCCTGCCCAACCCGTCATGACTTTTGTCACATTGCGTGCTCCTGACCACCTTCCTGGACATTCAAGTCGTCTGTCACCATGAACTCTATTCTCGGGTCGGCAACAAATCCCAAGTATCGTGCCGTCTGGCTGAGCCTTGTCAGCTCTCATGTACGACCTTTATCTCTGCTGTGCACTTTTTCCTCCGGGATCCATTGCTTCTCTCTAACTCAACTCGTCATGTACTTCTACGAAGTTACCTGGCCATTGCCCATAGCGGATCCAAATCACCACCGGCACTGAGACCTGTGCATTGGTGCAGCAACAAAGCATCTTTCATGCCAGTCTGTGCAGTCTACAAGGAAACCTAAATCCGCGGATCCCTAGTCGCTGTTTTAATCCAACTCGTCTCATGGTGAGTATGATAAGCCAGATGACTTCAGTGCATCCGATCGGAGCATCAATAGTGATGAAAGCTCGTTTCTTTCACGTGTTATGGCGCGAGATACGTATGGCTCATAGGCTTCAGAGAAGCGAGGTTTCTCTGAATGTCCATGTTTCAGTGGCATTGACCAGCAGGTAGTGGATCCCGTGGACCGCGTGTTCGCTTCTCTCTGTGATTTTCACATGTCAAAGTAAACAATTCATCAAGAAAGATCTGCCCTTCGTACAATAGACCATTGCACGTGCTCTCTTTAAGTTTTGGACACTGTGGGATCTCCACTGTTCGGCGCATGAAGCGAAGCAGCGGAAATTTCTATACCTGGTATCGATATAACCGTTATATCTCGCGTTTCTCTTTCCTCTATCTTCGACGTCAAACCCTATGTTTATGCTTGATTTTAGATAGTTGATTAGGGCAATGCAGCAATCTACTGGCGTAAATTATCCATCTTCGTATCTGACATTAACAAGTTTATCTGCGATGAAGCAAAGAAGTTTCTACGTTCGTTGGACTGAGACAGACTGATATGCGACGATCTCTTCGGTCAGATTTCTGGAAGACTTCTTTGTCATGCCGCCGATCTTGTGTCGATCAACTGTTTTTTTTTTAGTTGTGTGCTGTCTGTAACCTGCTTTGAATCTCAACAACTTTGCTGCCTCGGCTTGTTTGTTGTGTTGACGTCTGCTGGATTCCGGGAAGCGACCATGACTTGCACTTTCGATTTCGATCGCACTTTCCCATCTTGACTTGCTAACGAGAAATGCAAAATTAAACAAGCCGAGCGATGCTAAACACAATCGTACTCGAGGTTTCCCCAACCAACTTGACAGACACGCAATCCATCAAACAGCTGCTGAAGGATGATAGCACTGTCTACTGGCCACTCGCATATGTTCCTTGCCACTTACAACATGACCCAACTCTCTTAGCGACATTCCAGATTCTTGGATGTCGGAAGGCCTACTCCATGCTTTCAAAGCTTCCAGAGAAACGACACAGAAGCGTACATCGAGGTTCGTGATGGACGTTTGATGGCGTCGTTCTCATATTTGACCGTTTTGACGCATCCCTGTTGCCTCCGCCACTGACGCATGCTTTGGTATACACTTGCATCTGCCTTGCATCTTGACTCCTGAGAAGCATGCGATGACACTCTTGCCACTTCTAATGGTTTACTAATCTGCAAACCAGAATTCGACGTCATGCTGTCTATACCAAAAGCCTGTTATTACCAAACGAACCGTTGCTTGTGCCACGAGAGTGATGTCTTTGATCATGTCGATCTCCGTTATGCAAAAACTTCCAAATCTCACACGTCTTTGCTTCGATGACAATTCCAGAAAGACAGGTCAACCCTGAACTACGTTCAGCAAATCTCGCGTGGTCATTATCTACTGGCCCGTTTGCAACAGTCTACAGGACTTTCAGTTCTGACCAGAATCCACGTGTTGGATCTACACCATGCGTCTACGCCTTCTTTCGGATGTTCCACGATGGCTTTGCTGCGACAAAATTCAGGTGCATCAAATTCCAATTTTCTCGATGAGGAGTGTAAGAATTAACACCGATGCCTCAGTCAAGTCAAGCCAGAGGTTCGTTTGATGATACTCCGCCGTTAGCATTGAATGTCCCGCAGGCTCGCAGCCACTTTCACCACGGATAATTGGATACTCTTTTGCGAGTGTATATTCTTCTTACGGAGTGAGACCTCAGCTTCACCTCTATAACCTACACATTTCGAGAGAAGGACCGACTTTGCTCGCGTTTTCACCAAGTATCCCACGAAGGTCTCACTCGCGATATAACCGTTGGCAAAACCGCACCGTTGCCTAATTTCTCGATCTCAATTCTCACCGATTGTATCTTCCTTGTTGAAATACCGCCTACTTTTCTGCTTTGGCTTTGTTGACTGCATATCACATGCTTCGAACACTTCTCGAGTAAAAGGACCGACTCTTCTGGGATCTCTGTTGCTTTGGGCATGGCTTGTCGGAGACCATCTCACTCTTCGATCCTTCAAAGACGCCTCCAAACAAGAACTCGGCCGAGCGCAACACATCTCATATCTGTGAAGCTAGAGCGCCTCGATATTCTCAGATTTGACTTTTTACGCACTACGCTCTCGGTGACTCTTGCTTACGGTCAGATTGATACCATTGGCCACTACTCAATCATGAGCTTGCAAGGGCTCCGTCGAAAGAGATTGCCAGACGCTCTTGAGAAGGAGGGTTTTTGAGTTCTACACCATTTTAATGGCGATGGTGTCTATGTATCACAATCGTCTATGAGATCCATCCAGACGTATCAAGGAGAGTGGAAGAGCCGGACATACACAACCTGACATTAGAAAATTACTCGGGGCTCTAGATGAAGTGGTCTGCTGCGAGGAAAGACGCATACCCTGTTTTGTGAGTTGGAGATGTGTGCCATTTTAATCCGCTGTCTCTGTGGGTTTTGGACAGACATACGGTTATAATTATATCTGGGTCATCAGTTGTTCAACACTAGATGTCATATAGCAATGCAGCAAAGTAGATAAACCATACGCCACGGCTAATAGTTCTAACCAGATCTTTCACTATCATGGTAGGATGGTCAAGCAAATGTTGTTGGTTTTCTCTTTCGAATCTATTTTCGCTTCAACTAACTGTGTGAACATAATATCCTGTCGAAGTCGACGTCCTACAAAGGCCCCCACAGTTCTCGCGACATGCAGAAGGTTCATCTGAGAAGCTAGCTTCTAGCTCTAAGAACAGTTTAAAGTGCTTGGTCGGTCGGTCGTCGGCATCCATCGATATAGATTGACAAAGGAAAAAGGCTTGTTAGAGGTGCAACCCTGTCATTAAACCCTCTATACCAAAATCCTCAATCAACTTTGACCAGAACAAGAACGAGTAAAACAAGATAAATAATTGGCAAGAATTTCACTCGACAGCAGAAACGAGTAAAACAAAAGAAATAATCGACAAGAATCTGATTCGACGATAGAGTACATAGGAAGACAAATAGTGGTATTGTTAGATTTCCTAAAATTAGCCCTGTACATATTACGCTTGGGTCAAATACACAGCGACGCAAGGAGCATTATAGACAATCATGATTCATCGGTATTCAACGGAGCATCCCAGCAAACATCATACGTGGTATCATGGCAAGAACATATATACAATATCGTGACGGAGGTTCATCGTGACTATGCAGCAGTAGCGGCAGGCTTGCGCGTTTCCAGCTTCCGTGGTGCCTTTTTGGCTGGTGCAGGTGCAGGTGTTTGCTTCGGCTGAGCATTCAACTTCCTAGGCTTCTTTTTCTCCGTGGTGGTATTCGAAGCAGGTTTCGCCTTTTGATTCGAGTCAGCGGGCTTGGCTGCTGGTTGCGTTTTCGGGGCAGGTTTCGTGTTGTTATTGGTGGACGGTGCAGGGGTCTGTTTCTGTGCCGCGGATCTTGTTGTTGGGCCAGAGGACTGCTTGGAGGGAGCTGAGCCGGTCGTCTTTGGCGCTTGTTTTGGTTGAGATGATGTGGTGGTTGTGGTGCTATTGGCTGTTGGTGCTTGGTTGGGCGTGGGTGCTTCTTTTGGTTTGGGTGCTTGCTTGGATTGCTGGTTTGTGGAAGTCCTTTGCTGCTTTGGTGCCTGCTCGCTCTGCTTGGGCTGGGATTGACTACGTTTCTTGGGTTGTTGCTGCTGTTGCTTGTTGTCTTGAGCTCCTCCTCCTCCTCCTCCTCCCATGCCCATGGAAGCTCCCAGGCCACCCAGACCAACGGCAGAACCTGCTTGAGACATGGATGGCATGTTGGGCATCTTTGGCATAGACGGCATGCCAGGCAGGTAGCTGGTCATGTCCTTTGCCGATTGCGACCAAGACTGTGGGGCTTGATCGGGCATGTCGTTCTTCATCTTCTCCAGCTCTTCTTTGCTCGGGGCTTGTGTCTCTTTTGTCTGCATGACCATCTTGTCCAAGGCCTTCTTTTGCGCGGGCGTCGATTTCCAGTCCGGCAGGAAGTCACCGACGACTCCTTGGACGCCGTGACTGGCCATTTCGCCGAGGTTCCACATGGGGCCACTCATCTGCAACAGCGTCAGCGTCAGCTTGCTTCATGACAGTCCCAACTCGACTTCACATACAGCACCGTAGACGGAGCCAATGCCACCACCGAGCAATCCAGTGACGGTCGACACAGTGCCACCAACAAGAGCTCCAGTAAGCTTGCCCAGAGTGACGCCCGGTTGCACACCCAACCCGGCACCGGCAGCCAATCCCTGGAAAGCTCCCGACTGTGTATACTTTGCCGCCTTGCCAAACGACTCGGCCTCAATCTCCTTGTTGATGGCCTTGGCCAGAGTCGCTTCTCGAGCGTCCGCATCGCCTGCTGCCATGGCCGCTTGTCTCAGCTCCCACGCTTTTTGAGTCGCCTGCAGTGCCATGCTGGCAGATACGCCCGAGTTTTGCTTGATGTCGTGTTCCGAGATGCCTTGCCGAGGTTGGCCATTGGCGGCATTGTTGTTGTTGTTGCTCACTGTTTGGTTTGATGTGTTTTGAGCTTTCGGTTTTGGTTTCTGGTGTGCTTGTTTGGGAGGCATGATTGTGCGTTGGCTCAATGACTTGGTAAGGAAGGTGCAGCTGGGTAGGTAGCGAAATACTAGGCATCTATGTAAGTGTGAGGAAAGCGCGACATGCAAGTGCTACGTCATGCTGCGGCGGTGCATGCGGATCGTCGCATCGTCCAAAGCCTCGAATACCGGTTTCGCTCCCTCCCACCTCGTCAACATCAAAACAACCTACCTATCAGAGTCGCATCGCATGTTGCGCGTGTATTGTAAGCCAAAACATCTCTGATCTAATACCGCCCTTTAATCGATGGCAAAGGCGACCTACCTGAGCAGGCCCAGAGAGTGCCCGTATGAAGCCATTCTGGGTCTCACAGAAACAGAGCAGGCCACCAATAATGGACGGAGTCGAACTCCGGATACCCTATTGACCCGATTCCGGTTCATAAAAACACCCCACCTACCTTGATTGTTCTCTAAAAGAGTTTCAATCAAACCCAGCAGAGGGCAAAATGTCAGAGAACTGGATCGACATGTTAGTATCAGAGCTTCCATAGTCTTGATTAGACCAATGACTAAAACCTCAATCCTCAGCAGCAAGTATAAACACGACACTGAATGCCTGTAATGTAGAATAGTTAGGTACAAGAAGGTTTATCCACAACAAAAGAAAAGAAAGCTATACATGTCTCCACTAGATTCAGACACAAACAGGAAACGCGACATTTCAGAACACATCGGCATCGCTTTTTGTCGAAACGAGGAAGAGGTCGCAAGGGGATCGAAATGCATGGCTTGCGATTGTCGCGCTGGAAGTGGCGTTGGAGTCTCCAGGAACGAGGCGCTGTGGCGGCGATGAAGGGTCAATCTGCGCATGGGCGGCATTGGCAGAAGAGGTCGCACACGGGCAATGATATAGCTCATGATGTTCGTCGCTCTCGGGTTTTCGTCGCGTGGGGCCTGGTGGTTAGTCGCATCGGGAATCAATTGTCTAGCATCAATCCTGATCATCATATAGTTTCACACCAAAAGAAACGAAAAGAATCCATCTAGGCGGCCTTTGAATGCCTCCTCGCCTCCGAAATGCTTCCTCGGGCTTCCAGAATGGTATCCTCGTGTGTCGGCGGTCCTTGGTAGTGCTTCTTGCCCCACACAAAGTACCATCCACCTGCAATAAGAATGAAAGCCACAAAGACTACTGATGCGTAGTTCATGAGCGATGCAGTGACGGGGACAGTGGTAGGCATGCAGAACAACGGCACGGCAAGACAACTCCAGGCAAGAGCGACAACATTGCAGAAGAGACCAAAGGATCCGAGAGAAAAGTCGGCATCCTTGACGTGCTTGCGACCAGTGAGCATACTCGTTGCGATGGGCATGGCGTACGAGACAGTCAAGCAGATGACACCCACACCCGAGAAGGCATTGTATGCAGCAACGGAACCGAAGTAGATGACACCAAGCAGGATCTGGATGACCATACTGAGCATCATGGCATTGAGAGGCACGCCCTCCAGGGCGGTGGTGTTGTTGACCTGCTTCCACCACTTGCTACCAGGGATGGCACCGTCGCGCGAGAAGGCCCAGACACATCTCGAGGCAGCGGTGGTGCAACCAATACCGCAGATAAGACCAAGTACCATCAAAGGAATGAGCAAGCCGATGGCACCGCCGGGCGATCCCACAGCGGTAGCAATGATGGTAGGAACAGGCTGCCCCGATGCAAGGCCGGCAAGCATGGTAAGATCAGGAATGACAAAAAGAAGGGGAAGCAGGAACATCAGACCAGCGCCCAAGTTGATGAGGATGGTTGCGACCATAGCTTTGGGCACTTGGGTAGAAGGCTCTTGGACCTCTTCGCACATTGAAATGATCATGCCGGTTGACGAGGTTGCATAAGCTGCCTGCAACAAACCAACACAGAAGGACCATCCCGAGGTCCAACCAGATTGAGGCTCGAAGTGTGTGAAGACATACTCGCCCGAGCGTCTGCCATTTTTGGCCAAGACAAGCGTGACAATTAAGATGGCAACAACACCTGCAAGGGTCCAGAAAATCGCAAAAGTCTGTCATGCAATCAGTAACGTCGTGTGTTCGACAATTTCGGGCTTTGAACTTACGTCGATGAGGGCAAGCCACCTGTTGCCTAGAGAGGACACCAGGTTGCAGAAGATTGTGATGGCAACGAAGACCAAAAACGTCTCCCAGGCATTTGCTTCCCAGATACCAACACCAGGTGAAGACTCAAACACGTTTACACATGCAATGAAGAAAAGTGCAGATCCAAAATTGACAGCGAGAGTGATGGTGATGTTTCCGACCACATATGCCCAGCCACAGATCCAGGATAGAACTCTCTTGTAACGGGCGGGCGCCAGCATGAATGTCTGGTAGTATACACCACCGGCTGTCGGATATACAGATGTGATCTCACCCAGACTGGCGGCGACACAGATGATGATGAGCGAGACACCGATCCAACCCCAGATAATGTTCGCAGGTCCACCGCCAACCAGAGGGTAGTAGAAGGTTGTCGACAGACCGTAAGGAATCGAAGCCAGGACGAATGACATGAAGGCTACTTGGAGCGTTGATCGGTTGCGAGCCATCTCAGGCTTGTAGCCCATGGCCAACAAGATGGCATCGGATTCGTCGACATCGGTGCCGCTCTCTTCGTTCGACACCTTTCTCATGTCGGTGAGTTGGTTCTTAGTCGAGGGTGCGGGCTGACCATGACCAGCAGCGAGACCAGCTTGGTCGAGATTACGATCCGGAGGATTGGTGAGGAAACCCATGGTGAACAACTCTAGAAAGAATAATGGTGTACGAGAAAAAAGGAAGGGAACAAGAAGATGACCAACGGGGACCGCCCACCACATATACAGACGAACTAGCGCTTGGACACCGTGCGAGCACTAGGTCAGGAAGGTTTGCATAGCGTCGCCTGCAGCTTTGGGAACGGGTGGGAGTTTTGGGTGAAGAAGACGCCAATGACTTCATGCGTAAATTTTCACCTTCGTAACGTTCCACAGAGGTTCTGGACACAACATCGACAAGGATGTCAAACACTCTTTTTTTTCCTGTGTCACAACACATGTTTCTACACACTCTGGAGAATTCTTGGACTTCTGTTCTTCTCGAGTAGGCATCTGTTGAACCCAGCAGAAGGAACGACCCACATGTTCTGATTGCGCGCGAAATGACTGCCAAGCATAAGCCCCAAACGTAGCACGCCCCAGGGCGTTGACTCGATAGTTGTGGGTGTCATGGGGGTTGTAACACTCGGAGCACTCTATGGTCTCTGGCCCATGGAGCAACGACATCAGTTCTTGACTTGTGTATCAACAAAGCTGAAACAGAATATCCGAGTCCTGTTTCTGCCTTTTGTTCTTCACGTTTCGTCGCATCTTTCATGCGCGAGTCGCAGAGGTCGGATGCTTGACTGCCAAGTTGGAACTGTCCTTAGTGCGGCGTGTCTGAGTCGTGGCGTTCGACAGTAGATACTCCGCTCCAGGCAAGGTCTCGCACCTCTGAGCGTATCGCAAGTTTGACTGATAAACTGATGTCGCGTCGAATTCGTTGATGCGTGTCGCAGTATTAGGGACAGCGTGCCCCTTACAGAAGGACTTTCCCTCGAGTTCAGCCCTGTGTTGGTCAGAGGCTTACATGATGATTGATCCACCAGAGCTTGTTCTCGTCAGGCTCTGAAGCAGCACTGATAACACTTCTAGCATGGGAAAGCTCTGCTCAACCAATAGGAGGACTGGCAGTCGTTGTTGTCTGCAATATCTAGACAACTCCTCTCTGCGATAAGGACCTGACTGTTATCTATACAAACAAACCCTAATCGCAAGAGAAGACGAAGACTAAGCCGCCTATTCATCAACTTGGCTGCTGCAATAGCATTGCCTATAATGGCTAGGAAACCCCTCTCGATCAACTATATCGCCAAAACAAGTATTATCAAGACCATCTATGGCGGGCATGCCACATGCCACATGCTCGGGAGGGAGCCCACGTGAGAGGTACCAAACCCCTCCCCCACCTCGCCGATCTGCATACCAAGCAATCAGCTCAGATTGCCGAAGGCCCCTACAACAGGGTACCGAAGGAGTCTTCTGGGCAAGAACACAAAGAAAGGCCCTCTGCAAGGGGTCGCTGCCCTTGCCACTTGTAAGGTCACAAGACAGACAAACGAACGTCGAAAACAGAAATCATGATCGCAACGTGAAATGTATGGGTAGCAAAGAAGCTCTAATGAAGACGTTTCTGAGCAGCACCATGCGATCGGTACTGACCGCAGTCTTCAAAGCAATACTTTGAAAGTGCAAGCTGTCTTAAGAGCTTCGTGAGTCCTGGCAATGAGAATGCGAGCATTTTACGAGACTGGCCTGCAAGTGAAGCCCTGAGCTCTCCCGAGATCCGCCGCTCCCGTGTCTGGTTGGGGCTGCGAATTTGAGCTCGGGCCTTTCCCGACCTGTGACATCCATCGGGATTTTGGTCCCAGAAATCGCGAGCTGCTCGTAACCACTCCTGTCCAATCATTACACGACGGCATGCATCTTTTCGCGCGGAACACGATTTTTCTGGTACTGGCTGGATGCGGCTATATTGCGCTCTGGAAATTCGCCCGCGACAATGGCACGTTCTCGTTGATGCGAGAGTGGTCATCACAAAACCGTTTGCCAGGAACCGAAGAAACGTACATTACGGATTTTACGCGATGGCGTTGGCTTGATGAATTTCTCCGAAGCTTGCTCACACTGTTTTGGCCTATGGTGAATGGTACGCAGCCGGGCTCATCTTTGATGTGTCTTTACTTTGCTGGCCAAGGTATCACGACGTGGATCTTGACAGTGCTGGAAGGACAAAGACGGGTTAACAAGGAATCTGGAAAATTGGCCTCTTATACTACAACTTATGGCTTGTTATTTCAAGGACTCGGTATAGGTATTGTCGGTCCTGTGTTCCTTGCGTTCACACCAATTGGAGATCAGTCGACAGGTTCTGCATTCGTTGACAGCCGGAGCGACGTTGACTTCATCATCCCTGCCACAATTGGAGGAGTCATTGTTCCAACCATTCTGATGTCACTTCACGCACCGACAGTTGTCACACTCGATCAGAAAATTGACCTCATTCGACTATGGCAATTTTTCCCACTGCTCTTCCGTCTTGTTCAACGTCTGTGGGCAGGCTTCATTATGGTTGTGCCCAATTCTCCCAAGAGCAAATACGCTGAGCAAGATATGCGGGTACAGCGCAAAGCACTTAATCGGGTTTATACCTTTGGCCTCTGTTGCGCGGCGATACCCCATGTCAGCACCCTTTTCGTGTCGTTCACAAGCCTACTGTTTCCTCGGTTCTTTGCAGCCAACATCTCGGCAGAGTTCCATCCGATCAACCTTTTCGTCCCTGTATCGCCATTCTCCGGGAAGCAGGCGACATCAGTGGGTGAAGGTGCTCACTGGTTTTTGCAATGGGACATGATCCTCATGTTCTGCTCATACCTCGTATGGGCATACTTTGCCAACCTTGCAGTAAGGGATCCTAGTGCAGGAATACTTTCGACACAATTGGTCCTTCGCATGTTAGGCTGGAGTCTACTCTGCGGCCCTGTCGGCGCTGCTTTGCTTGCAACCTGGGAAAGAGATGATGCTGTTTTTAAAATCAAGGAGCAGGAGATCAAGTCTCGCAACACGTCAAACGTAGACTCGAAGGAATTTGAAAGGATGAGAACCCAAGCTGTCAACGTCGCGCAACGAAACCGAAGGAATGATTGACACAAATACTGCGCGGTGCACTCCTATAGACGGGACTCTTTTTGCAGCAAGTCAACTGCTCCTTTTGCCATGCCCCTAGTATGAGATGTCAGTGAGATGCTTTGATTCTCTGAAGATGTGACATACCATGATGCCTGGTACCCAGCACCACCAGCGCCATAGTTGTGAATAACCAAGTGCCCGCCCACCTTTTCTCTTTCCAATCTGGCACCGCCTTTTCTGCTTGCTGAATGAATATCAGTTTCTGATCTTAGCGAGTTGCTCGACTTCACTCACGTCTCAGACCCACGCCATGATATAAAACTTTCAAATCTTCCGGCTTGCCCAGCTCAGGAGCCAAAGCACAGCAACGCTGCTTGATATCCTCAGCAAGTTCAAGGTTGACATCACCACCCCAGTCATTATCAAGACGAATACCTCCCAGCACAACCCCGTTATGCGGACCGCGGGGAAACACATAAGTAGTGTCCTTATTCACTCTCTGCGGCGAGCGAAAGTACATGCGCGTCATTGGCGTCTTTGGGCTTTCTACAAGCATGATTTGCCCCTATACCGCCATCAGCTTTTATACGTTTTCCAAAAGTGGCAAATACATACTCTAGTCGGGTAAATGTTTTTGTCTTCTACACCTTGTAACGAATAGGCGCCCAGACCCGTACAATTGAAATAGGCACTCGCACCTGGATATGCTGCGAAAAGCTCATCCAGACTCTTGAACATGCCACGACGGATCTCGATGCCTTGACGCTTTGCTTCGCCTTGTAACCTGTTCACCCACGTCAATACTCCCTTTCCCCTAAGGCCAAGCACTCTACCATGGAAAAGGCAAAAAGGGAAAGACTTACCAAGGAAGATAAACCTGCGTGTCAACCACGAAGCTATCAAAATCATATCCAAACTTTGCATTTTCAGGCAACCTCTCTGCCTCTAACATCTTCACCCCTGCACCCAACCCCGCATACCAAATCTTTCCTGTCGCAGGACTCAACACTGCCGCTTCTTCGATTGGAGAATCATATATCGCTCTGATCGGCATCTTGTACACACCCACCACCTCTGGCCTCTGGGCGAATTCGGCAAATTTTCGGTAGGTGCAAAGGTCCCAGGATTCTTGGATGCCATTGTCGGTGGCGACAGAGAGCCAGTTTGCGCCTGCCCAGGGAGAAGTGTAGGTTTCGTGGCGGTCGCCGGGGAGGTACTGGGCGGTTATGATTATGCGCGAGTCGGGATGGTGGTGTTTTAGTTCTAGGGCTGTCGTTAGGCCTATTACGCCTGCGCCGAGGATTACGTAGAGAGATGACATGATGTTGATGATTGGAACACACAGTGCATGAGGAATGGTTTGGAGAGGTTACGATAGGTGCATGACTTATATATCTGTAAAAATGGTTGGGGATAGTGGTAGAGCGTGAGTCAGACGCTGCCCGTATGCTTGGCCGATGTCGGCTGTGCTTGCCCGAAGAGAGCCAGAAGTCGTACTCGAGTGGTCATTTGATTCCAGACATTATCATTGCCATGAAGATTGAGGTGCAAGGTTTACACAGAGGGAGTGAGCACTTTTGCTTCTGACAAGTCCAAACGCCGTTCGCTAAGATGCAAGACATATACGAGTCTCTCAAGCAAGATATATACGAGTCTCTCAAGCAAGAATATCACCACCTTCAGGACCAGCACTTGCTTTGTCAATTCTTTCCTGCGTTGTCTTGAATGCCCTCGGAATCTTTGTTTCTTCGAAACTCTTGCCAGTATGCAGCATATCTGCCAAACCTTCTGCGGCCAGCCAGATGACGGGCATACCATGACCATTAAAGCCAGACAGAATGTACTGACCAGATTTGCCAGGCACCTCGCCAATATGAGGGTGACTATCGTATGAATAACCCATGACACCGGTCCATATCTTTTGCACATCTGCTTTGGTGTTTTCCCAACCGCGGAAGTTGTTTTGCATGTAGTTGACGTAGTAGTCCTTGGAAGCTTCAATCAATTCGGCATCGTCGGTGTTGTCGTACCACTGCTCACGATGAGGCTTGAAGATTGCTTGTGATCCGCCGACGATGATGCCGCCGTCAGATCTTGGAATGAGATAACTAAGGACACTGGGATCGCCTTGCTCTCTGATGATGTACGAATTGCCGACAAAGGGCGCAACGTCCTCTTTGGGCACGGCAATGTGGCAGCAGATGCCTTTGCAGGGCACAATGTTCTTCGCATATTCGGGCAGCAAGGTCTTGGTGTATGCGTTTGTGGCGTGGACGAGTTTGGGTGTCCTGATGTCACCACGAGAAGTCGAAACGGTCCATTGGCCGTCGGAGGTGGCCGAGATGTTGTTCACGGGTGTATGCGTCTGGATATTGACACCGCGGTCTCGTAGAATACCAACAAGGGTCATGATGAACTTGTAGGGCCAGATGGTGCCTGCCGTGTAGGTTGCACAAGCTTTGGCCTTCTTGATGCCGCTCACCTTGAAAAGTCAGTCATTGAAGTGCAGTGAGAGGACACAGACTTACGCCTTCGGCGTGCTTTCCCATTGTGAATTGGACATCGTCCATGTGCTTCAAGCCATGGGCGACCATCCTGTCGTATGTGCTTTTCACCTTGTCGGCGGCATCCTGATTGCACCAGACATCCGTCGTCCTCGTCACGACAAAGTCGCAATCAATCTTTTCCTTGACGACAACATCCTTGATGGCTTTGATATGAGCAGCTTCAAACTCTGCAATTTCAGCAGCAGCTTCTAGCCCATGGCGGTCGATATATGTCGGGATGTGTCCGTATAGATCGGGACGAAGGTGACCTCCGTTGCGGCCAGTTGCTCCGCTGCAAGCGCCCCGGGCTTCCAAAAGTGTGATTGACGCCTTGCTGCCAGCTTCCAACAGATGGTAAGCTGTCGCTACGCCCGAGTATCCTGCTCCGATGATGACAACGTCTGATTCTTCAGGTAATGTCTCGGTCGAGCGTAGGTCGTCAAGTTCGTGAAGGTCGGCACGCCAGAATGATTCGGTGCTGCCGCCAACCGTCGGTAAACCTTGAGGGAGCTGCATTTTGACCCTTCGGATACTGCTTGTTTCCTGCCAAAACGACACCGTCGACAAGAGACCCTTATATCAACGCCCTCTCGGACATCAAGGTATTCGTCGAGCTCCTGAAAATCATCAGCCTGCAATTTAGCAGCCTTGAGATAGGCCAAGCTCTTGCCGAGGCCGTATGCCAATCCCCTACCGTACGCTTCGCATCAGCCTCTACTTGCCCACTTTGATTGCATCGTTTCACTTCAGAGATAACACTCACGCCACTGTTGGTCTATCGCAATATGGCGTGCGACTGATAGCGACTACGTGCGTACGCGCGGCTTGAAGCCTCGAGCGCCATTCCTGGATACAGTATAAACATGCTTGCGGGGTAGAGCATTTCCTTCATTCAAGGACAACATAAAGCGACCCTACCACGCTGATATCGATATGCTGCGATCACTTGTGAGGACTGGTTCCATTCTGTGCTGTTCGACCTTTCTGAGCTGGTCAACATAGGACATTCATATAACTTGAGACTCAGATGACAAGCATTTGTCAAGGATAGCCAAGCTCTTATCAAGCTCTACGCGCCCACTTCTCCGAACAGGCTAACAGACGATGGTCGCCTATCTTGTGCCTCAGCCGCGACCGTGTCAACTTGATGCTTCTCGGATGGGGCTGGATCAGCAACCTCTCCGCATCGTGGGGACGGATAAGATATGGGCTTGCCAGAACCGATTCACCCAATGATCTTGCACCTAATAGTGATGCGGTAAAGATAGGCATATCGCCTCATTGTGCTAGGGAGATGTGTAGAGTGTGAGTGCATAAAAGCAGCGACCAAGTCCTTGTTGTCGTGTTTATTTCATTCCATTTGGCACACTTTCTTGTTCTAGCCATGTCTATACACGCTACAGACAACACAGCTCTCAACATGACAGAGGAGAAGAAGGTGTCTCATGCTCAAGAGGCATATGTTGCCTCTGATGTCGAGAATGGCACTGTGATTCCCGAGTATGATCAAGATGGTCCGCTCGAATTCGAGGAGAAGAAAGAGCTCAAGCGTGGTCTCAACCAGAGAACCATCCAAATGATTGCTTTGGCTGGCACAATCGGTACAGGCCTCTTCCTGTCATCAGGAAAGGCCATTCACCGAGCTGGACCATTAGGTGCCTTCATAGGCTACACTTTCATTGGCTTCTTATGCTCGGGAGTAGTCATGTCCATCTCAGAGTTGAGGTATGTTGCAGAATCTTGACCATGTGTCCACAACGTCTGACGATATACAGTACTCTGGTCCCTCTGAGCGGAGGTATCACTCGTCACGCCGAACACTTCGTCGACCCAGCTCTCAGTTTTGCAAACGGCTGGAATCAAGTCTATGCCAACCTCGTCAGTGTACCCGCCGAACTATGCGCCGCGGCGGTCCTTTTTGAGTTCTGGACCACATCCGTGAGCAACGCTGTTTGGATAGTTGTTCTTGGCATATGTCTCGTCGTTACAAATATTGCCTTTGTCCGAATCTATGGCGAAATCGAGTTCACCTTTGCCACCCTCAAAATCATGCTTATCATCGGCATCAACATCATGGCCTTGGTCATCACCTGCGGCGGAGGTCCTGACCACACAAGCATTGGCTTTAGATTCTGGCGAGAGCCAGGACCTCTTGTTCAATATCTAGACTACCCCGGAGCCCTAGGCCGATTCTTGGGAATTTGGACGACTTTTAACAACGCCGTATACTCATATTCGGGTATCCAAAACATCTCGATCGCAGCATCCGAGACTCAGAATCCTCGAAGAAATATCCCCAAGGCAGCAAAGAGAATCTTTGTACGCGTCTTGTTGTTCTACGTCCTTACAATCTTCATGGTTGGTCTTGTAGTACCCTCCAACGACCCCCATCTTCTCAAGTCGACTGGCACGGCTTCACAGTCGCCTTTCGTCATTGCTGCAACTCGAGCTGGGATCAAGGTAAATACATCTCACAAAAACGAATGTTCTTGTTTACTTACTGTATCAAGGTCGTTCCCTCCATAATCAACGCAGTTATCCTCACGAGTGCATGGAGTTCTGGAAACGCTAGCATGCTCGCTGGCTCTCGCATCCTATACGGCATGGCCAAAGAACGTCGCGCTCCGAAAATCTTCACCAAGACCAATCGGTTCGGCATCCCGTGGGTTTCTGTCAGCTTGTTCAGCATCTGCCTGTGCCTTGCGTTCTTGTCGCTGTCGAGTGGCGCCAATGTTGCCTTCACTTGGCTCCAAGATCTGGTGTCCGTCGCCGCAATGGTCGACTGGATGGTCATCTGCCTCGTCTACCTCCGCTTCTACTACAGCATGAAAAAGCAACAGATCTCCCGCAGCGAGCTCCCCTGGACTGCGCCCTTGCAACCTTATCTCGCTTGGATTTCACTCATCTCTTTTGGCATTCTTTTGCTGACTGGTGGATATGTCACTTTCTTGCACGGACATTGGGATACAGAGACGTTCATCTCTAGTTATTTCAACATCCCCTTGTTTTTGGCTTTGTATCTGGGGTATAAGGTTGTCAAGAAGACGAAGATTGTCCCGCTGGAGGCTTTGCCGATTCGTCATTTTATTGATATTGCGAATGCCAATCCTGAGGCTCCCGAGGCGCCGAAGGTGGGATGGCACAAGTACAACTTTCTTTGGGAGTAGATGTGGTGGGATTTGGAGTGATTAGATGTAGAGAATCTGGGGCGGTTCACTGCGAAATGTCTGGAGTTACCAGTTCCAGTATCTTGAAAGACCTTGTATGCACTTTGAGATCTTTCGAGTGAAGCATACAGTCAAGTCAGCACACAGCAAGTGCTTGAGACATGTCTCCATCTTGCTCCTTTGCTGTGGCAACATGAGAAGACGAGTCTCGAGCCCATCGAGTGAGGTTAATCGTGGCGACGAGGATCGACACAGCTATGTTGATAACAACAAACCTCATGTCCAAATACAGCAGGTCGATCAAATCTGCATGCAACACCAAAAGGGTCAAGAATAGGCGAGAACCCCTGCCGATGTAGGCCAACTTTGATATCAACATCTCCCGATATAATTCTAGCCCCCCAATGAAGACCACAAGGGCAATTCAAAAATCGAGTTTGAGTTGACAAAAACCAAAAAGTACAACAAGCTCGACTCCCAACTTTCGTTCTGCTTGAGATAAATCAACCTCCCCGTCAACGAATTGTTCGAAAATGGCAAAGAAGCATGTGGTCTTTGATGTCGTGGGCACTTGTGTAAGTACATTGGGCCAAAACCACCAGCTCACCACAATATGGAATTCTGAATCCATCTCTTGCATACTCCCCAAATATCAGCTATCCAAAGTAGAGAAACCCCATCTCCAAACCCTCTAACCATATCCTCCAACACTATAGGTCAGCTACGACGCCTTCTACGACTCCATCGCCAAACTCCTCGGCCCTCGCCTGCTGTCCCACTCCATCACGCCTAAACTCTTCGGCTTCGCCTGGCTCGAATCCAGCGAACGAGAATTCACCTACCTCTCCCTCTCCTCCCGCTATACCCCGTACAAGACCGTCTTTTCTGCCCTCTTCTACCGCATCCTCCACATGTCCGGCATCCCCAACCCCCGCACCTTTGCCACAGACGCCGAGCGTGACGAATTAGTTGCTGCATACAGCCAGCTCCAACTACGTCCAGGCGTGAAAGAAGCCTTTGAGTTGTTGAGAGAGGATGGGTGGGAGGTTTGGTGCTTGACCACCGGAGACGTAGAAAGAGTGCACGGGTATTTTTCAAAGGGCGGGGTCGAGTTTTCGATGGAGAGGTTCAGGAGTTGCGATGGACTGGGCGTTGCGAAGCCTGCGCTTGAGGCGTACAGGCCGCTTTATGACGGGTTTGGGGATGAGGAGTGTTGGTTTGCGGCGGCGCATTATTGGGATGTTAGTGCTGCCAAGGTTGTTGGGTGAGTGGTTGCGGAAAGAAAAGGTGGAAGATGAATGAAGGAATGAAATGCTAATTAGGTGTGTAGGTTCAAGGGTGCTTATTGCTCGGTTTATGAAAAGGAGGATTGTAAGGAATTGTTTGGTGGGGACATGGATGTCATGGCCGATACGCTGCCTGAGATGGCTAGGAAGATCATCGAGGCAGCCAAATGATGGCGACAGGCAAGGAGAATGCGTCAAATCAAGATGGTTAAGGAAGACAGTAAGGGATGACATAGAAGATGAATGCATGGAGCAGAGTATTGCCGATCAAAAGAGAATTCGATATCAGACATTTTCTCTATAATCATATTGTGTGTTTTTCCAAAGCTTTCGCGTGATCTCAGCTCATAAACACATACCAAAGCGCCCTCATCTAAGAACAACTACCCTCATCAGCCTCAGGAGTAGTACTCAAATCCTTAGGCAAATACTTGATCCCAGTCTTAGGACAATTTCCAGAAGCACCAGTAGGATTGACAGCAATGAACTGGCCATTAGCGACACTACCCCTAACATTGAACGCATACTCCACCTGATTGAGCTTGCCACTCGTGCAAGACAAGATGGGGGTGGCGCCGAATTTCGACTTGAGTGCGCTGGTAATCTGGGCATTTGCGTAGGTTTTGCTGGAGCTTGGGGTTATGCCGGCGTCCGCAAGCCACTGTTTTTGATGTTAGTTTTCGGACAGAGGATGGAACGGGGTAGGAATACTTCGTAGGTGGGTAAGTCTTGGAAGAGAGTGATGGTTGTGTTGAGGAAGTCTACGAGTTCTTCTTCTGGTTTGTAGTCGGTGTAGCAGTCGGGGTTCAAGGTGGAGTAGCAAGTTCCGTGCTTGCTCCATTCATGCTCCCTGATCAGAAGTCAGTAAGTGTGCTTGGTTGATGATCATTGATGACTCACCAGAACGACTCATCGTCGCCTTGGTAGTCTTTCCAGTATTTCTCCATGTAGTTCAAAATATCATCATGACCATTCTCTTGGAGGAAGCAGCCAATGTTGGTGTAAGCTCTCGAGCTATCGCATGTGGCTTCGTAGGTGCCATCACAGTTGTCAGGCCTTTCATAGTGATCAGTACAACTCTATCAAAAAATAAGATAGATCAACGCTTACCACAAACCGTGAATGGTCCATGAATCAGCAGGACCAGTCGCAGGATTTGAATCCCAGAATTGGACCTGCAAGACTTGGCCTTGGACTTCGGTACAGCAAGTGTTCTTGATAGTACCAGTGCTTTGGCAACTGATGGGCGCAGACGCAGGGCATGACGAGATAGCAGCGACAGACAACCCGAGCAAAGTGCTCAGAGCGATCAAAGAAGAGGACATTGTAGATACAGTAGAACTCGGTGATGAAGGATGAACCAGTCTCAAAAGCCAAGGAAATCAAGCCTTCTTTATAGCTATAGACAAGCAATCCATAGCCTTGTTCTGTGTTTCATCGGGCGCCTCCGTCACCATAGTCCTTGGATATGATCATCATCTCCTGCATATTTCAGTGCAGATCAATCAGTGTAGTGAAGGCTTGCTTTCTTGACTGAGAACATGTGAGAGGTTTCATTCGCTAAGCCAGAAAATCGACCTGCTCCAATGAGCATAGCGGATGCAAGCTGCAAGGCACGTGTGTAAATGGATGAATGATATCGGTTGCACAGCGGGCCGTCGCGACTTTCGGCCGCAACTTGCATGCAGGTTGTGCGTGACATGAGTTGCCGAGGTCGCTGTTGATGAGATCAGATAAGACAAGAGGGGTGACATCTCGTCTGCGTGATCAGATCCTATATTCGTACAACTATATCGTTTTGAATTATAGCATTGGTAATGGCCATTGTGAAACCGTACATTTTTTTCCCTAAGCCGGCGAGACGTCTGACGAGAGATGACTGCTCCTCCGGCCACACCTTTAGTATCATGCCTTCTCCTCAATTGCTGCTTCTGAGATACCAAAACCTCGTTACATTTTTGGCAGGGTACTTCTACCAATATTGTTGAACAACGAGTATATCGTCTTATCGAGAAATCATGTTGAAAAAAAATCTTCACCTTGTAATTTCATGGTGTGAGCTGAAGGAATGGTTTATACGAGCTGACCCAAAGCGCAGGGATGAAACGGGCAAGCCACAAGTAAACACAACCTCGTAACCCTTTGCTTGACTACTTGCAACATTGTAGCTTTCTTCCTTGAGTACTGATCTCGAATCATCTGGTTATTTAACATTTTAATAATCCTTGACAAGCACTGCTGCGCGACCAAATAGCACCATGCAGTCAGATTCTCCAGTGTCGACAATGTTCCGCCTGAAGACTCCACCAAAGGCTGATAAAGAAAGCATTCGGAAGACAGATAAGAGCTACAGCCAGCACGGTTCGATGCAAGAAGTGCACTCAACGAGTCAACGCAATACTCTGAGCCTGGATACACAGATGGCAGTAACATCTAGACCTGGGTCTAGACGAGTTTCACCAAGCGGAACAATCGAAGCATCGCCTACCTCATCTAGTCACAGCCGCCCAGACTCTTCTGCGTCGTACACACCTCTACGCAGTGCCAGAGGCTCACTCTCGCTAGGTGTAAGTCAATTCCTAGATGTCTTTCGGAGTCGAGGTGTTGACAGGCTTAAAGGGAACTGCCCATCACTCGGTCTTGTCAAGAAGGTCTTCCCTGTCTCAGTCTGGCGTCAGCAGGGAGGCATTGGCATTGCCACTTGCAAATACCGATACATTAATTCTCGTTCCGGATGCTGTGGCATCAAGATCACCTCTCTGTTCTCAGTCAACTGCAGAATACCCAAAGATGCCCGAGGCACAATCACAAAGGCAACAAGAACCTGGACTCACTCGTCGTCGTCGGCATAGACAGCCAAGTCGGCGCTGCGAGTTGCGTAATACAGCAATTTACCTTGGAGCACTGTGCATCCTGTTCGTTACGGCATTGAGCATCTGTAAGCCACAGCCTCGATCGAATTTAAGAGTGCAGCGAAGCTGACTTCTAGCAGACACTGCTATAGCCATACCTCGGGTAGGAGACATACCCACTAGCATCCACATCTTCGTGATCGGCACATTTGTCATCATACTTGCCCTCATCGTCGACTTATCCAGACGCTTCCAAAAAGCCTTGAAGAGGCACAAGACGACGAAGAGCTTCAATCCCGGGATAAGATGCAGAGACGTCGAACCAAATGAGACGGAAGAGAGCTTGTTACCTCATAGCCCGATCATGGTACAATATGAGGCCGATGATGACATTGAAAGGCCGGGAAAATTGCCGTCCAATGTAAGGTCCCCGCCACCGGTGTATGGAAGATGGAGAGGCAGTTATCGGTTGGATCCTGATCTTCTGCATTGGAGACGTGTTGGTAATGGTGAAGAGGGAGAGATGCGCAGTAGTGTTGATACGGCGCCGCCAATGTATGCTTCTCCAGCCAGGCCGAGGGAGTCAGAAGCAGACAGGAGGCAGGTCGAAGTTATGGGTCCGACAGAAATGGCCGAGGTTGGTCGGGCACGTTAGTCGCTCTCATAACTTACGAACTGCGAAGCCAACGCAGGTTTATTGTTGTATCGTCGATAACCGTTGCAAATGCAAGACTCGAATTATAGAAGGTCAAGATATAAGGTCACATGCAGAAGGAAGAACTTCACATGAAGAATGTTTGGTCTTCGTCGAGCGAAAAGGCTCGAGATGATGCGGTCATTGCCAAGAAATTCACATGTTTCCAGGATGCCTCGGCTCTTTCATCCCCGGACAATCTCCCAGTGCCTGTTGCTCCTTCCCTTTGACTTGATATACTCGATCTACACGACTTCCCACTTCACCATAAAACCCGTCAACTATCCTCGCCGAAGCCTAGTACGGCAGTCATACAAACAGCGACCATGTCGATCAAAGACTGTGAGCTTCACGAGCCTGCCGGGACGGACCTGCTCTCACATGAAACTCTCGACTGACACTGTACAGCAAACTTCCCCTCGTCCGCCGCCTTCGATGCGATCAACGAAGCACTATCCAACGAAACAGAGCGCAAAGACGCTATCAAGAAGGGCGGTGCCATCTTCGCATTCACACTCAAGAACGCCAACGGCGCACAAGAGAGCTGGCACATTGATCTGAAAGACACCGGCAAAGCCGGCAAGGGCACTGCTCCCGATGGCAAGAAGTCTGCTGGTGAGCAACAAACAATGTCATCTGTACCGAGAGAACGAAAGAGCTGATATGATGTGTTAGTCACGCTATCACTCAGTGATGCAGACTTTGGCAAGTTGGTCAAGGGCGAAGCCAACGCGCAAAAGCTGTTTATGAGTGGAAAGCTGAAGGTCAAGGGCGATGTCATGAAGGCTACGAAGATGGAGCCGATATTCAAGAAGGTCCAGACAAAGGCGAAGCTTTGAGGAATGTCATCCTTGGTGTACGATGGTCTTTTTGTTTGCGAGTTATTAGGATACCATTGAGATAACAGAACGATATCACAGCATTCGGATTGTGTGCCATTGCGGACATTTCTTGTGCTTTGATGATTCAGATTCGACATACAGGCCATGTTGTTTGAGGGTGGCAGCATGTGAGATGTCCAGCACGAGGCATGGCAATAGCCACCATGCAGCTATTTTACATACAAGCTTTGCCAAAGTCTTGAGCTAGGCGCAACCGACCACCATAATGGTTACCTGTTCCTCTGATTAGCTTTAGGCACTGAAAAATCAACAATTGCGTGTCCTACCGGCCATCAAGGTGACTGGAGCCTTGCAACAACTTGCTCTCCAAACTCTACGAACGGGATCATCGCGGCTTGCTGGCAATCTCCTTTACTGCATCGATATCGTTCTCACCAAGGGCTCTGATCTCAGCCAATATTTGTCTTTGGCGTTCGCTTTGCTTCTCGGCCATGTAAAGTCCAATTGCTGAGGGAATCATTGTAACGGGGAAAGGTTTGTTCCACTTAGATGTCAAGACAGCATCTAAGAGAGGTGTCAGTCAAACTTGAGGGAGTCAGCGAATGAGGGTTGAAGACCTCTTATCCTTGTCCAGGCAGACATGTTGCGTGGGTAATCAGTGAGCAGCTTTTGGACTGTTGTTTGGAGAGCTTGATTTGGGTTTGTTGGTTATGGCGATATATCTCAATGTCATGCGCTAGAGTAGCGATACGTAGATTTGTACAGGCAGAAGGAGTCGACGTTTCCCATGTCGTCCACCTACGGACCGATCACTAGCGCGATTTCGGCTATCAACTGGTCTCAGTCGGGCATCCGGACCGCACACATTTCTGATGATCCCCAGATCTCCCACCACATTCTTGTCATGGGGAGGCTTAACGCGGGGGAGGCCTGCGATGACTCTTGCTGATCAATAATCTAATAATTTTCAGATGACAAAAGCAAGCCACAGGGATTTCTCACGATAGCAGCCTATTCGGGCGTTCGCAAGTTCTGAGTCATCACACTCTGTACGGTATGTCCACACGAGAGGCTTCATGGATGATGTCGTCCGAGCCGTGGGTTTTATAATGAGTCTTGCAAGGAGCAACGGCAAACACGGCATGGGGTAAGCCCATCGAGTAAAACACTGAGCCCTCCATTGCGGTCAAGGTCGGTGTGGGTCAGATTGTGGAGGTCAGAGTGAAGAGGTTTCGACGTTTTCCGTCGGAAAAGTGAGACGGAGAAGGCTTCACGGAGAACCCTGTACTCCAGGTTAAGCGACAACCGTCCGTGGTCGGAGGAAGAAGCAATGAACTCATCGGGGACGCTCTCGTTTCTACAGAGAGCCTCCCCGGAGATACCTAAACATGCAGGAGGTTGATCGTTGGTGCGATACCGCACAACACTATTGAGCATGCAATGTTGATTTTTCGGAAATCATACCTGTAAGGCTGACCTTCTGATCGGAGGCGTTGTCATATGATAGGCCATGACCAGTTTACTGATGCGTGAGCCACGCAATAAACCTAGTACAAACCGCCGGCAGCACCTCCTGTTAGCGATCACCACTGACTAATTCACAGGCTGCACCTACTGTTAGAGATCTTGTTGAGGAATGCTTTCCTTTAGATGCCTAGCGGACAAGTACACGCTCGTAAGCCAAAACAAAGGACGGAATTGAGAGTTCAGGTCGGTATGCGCTCGAGAAGGACGAGATCAGAGGATAAAAACATTCATTCGATCCAGAAAAACAAGTTGATCAAGCGGTAAACTGGCAGATCGGTCATTGGCTGACGTCGAGAGCAAGGTGTTGTCAAGGGCGCGTTGGAGGACGGGAAACACATGGCAGGAGGGACGGGGAGATCAGAGTTTCCCCAGATTCTGGTCAAGGAGGGCGTGGAACCGTTTCTGGATCCGGCTAGGGCACTCTTACACCTTCTTGCGCCTTTCGTGTCGAAAGCAGGGCGCGAGTGATCGAGCAGGGCGTGGCATGCCATCGGAAAATGGTGAGTCAAAATTTTTTCAGAGCGCGAAACAAGATATAAGTAAGGACGTGCTTCTTTCGTAAGAGTAGATCCACATACATCGCTTTTCACTTTCCATCGCTATTTACCTTCCTGGTCGAGCAAAGCAGAAATCTGTACCTATATATTTGTACCACATCTACATTCAGAAACTCTCCCCGCACCTCGAGTATCCTATTGGTCGCGCTTTTCCTGGCTTGAGTGCTTGTCGTATCTCGACTCCAATCCGACATCATGTCCTCCACATCATCTTGTGCATCATCATACCATGGTGCCATGGCTTCGAGATTGCGCACGCTAGCCTTAGGATCGAAGCCCCACATCAACATTGTTTTGAACGATGAGCAACCATCATACTCGACATTGGATAAGCTTTCTGGCAAGGTCGAGATAGCTGTTTCACACAGCACGAGGTTTGACGAGATTGACATTCAGTTTGTCGGTTTCACAAAAACTTTCCTCGAGAAGATGGCAACCACTCCTGGTCTGACAGGTGGTATGTCAGCTTTCCATCAATTCCTCAAGCTCAGACAACCAATCTCGGAGTCATGCTATCCTCAACCGAGGATCCTGGAGCCAGGCCGAATTTATGAATTCCCTTTCGTTTTTGTCGTCCCTCAACAACTGCTTCCTCGTGTCTGCAAGCACGAAGTTCATCACGAGTCTGTACGAGACTGCCACCTTCACCTCCCTCCCAGCATTGGAACACTTACAAAGCACGACGACATGGGCCCGGACATGGCAAAGATCCAATATCAGATCGCCGCCCGCATCACCGAAACCAACGATATGGACAACACACAGAAGAACTTGGCCACAAAGTTGAAGACAATCCGCATTGTTCCTGCTGTTGAGGAACAGCCGCCAGTCAATGTCCTCGGCCCCGACAGTGACTATGTTTTGAGAGCCGAAAAGGCCATCAAGAAGGGTGTCTTCAAAGGTAAACTCGGCACATTGGTTATTGAAGCCGAGCAACCCAGACCGCTTCGCCTTCCTAGATCTTATGACCCTGAGGAGACAACAGTCAGCACGGTGACAACAGTCAAGCTTCGTTTCGACCCAGACGATGCCAAGTCACAACCACCTCGCCTTGGAAGCTTGAGCAGCAAACTCAAGACTACGACCTGGTATGCAACTGGCGCCCGCATGGACATCCCAAAGAAAAAGGATGCCATGTTCGATCACAGACAGGGCCTCCACTCAACAAGCATCCCATTATCCTCCCGCTGCATGGGCTCCGTGGAATGGGTGTCACGAAGAGGGTCAGCTCTAGAAGAGGAATGGTTAGCCCGCCGCGACTCTGGTCTTTCCCACCAAGAAATCCCCAAATATCCTAGCCCGAGCACAAACTACAAGGGCCAAAAGTTTTGGACGGCAGAGATTGTGGTGCCGGTGGCGCTCCCCAAGGACAAGCACTTTGTGCCCAGTTTCCACAGCTGTCTCGTTTCGCGCACCTACTCGCTCAACCTCTCACTCGGCATCCACTCTGCCGGCGTTGGCTTCCCTTCCGTCGAGCTCAAACTACCCATTCAGGTCTCGGCTGAAGGTAAGGGCGAAGAAGAAGAATAAGAGGAAGTACTACCGTCACGAAACTCTTCGACCATCGAGGAACAACTAGAAGAGCTCAGAGTCGAGGATGACCGGCAATATGAACACAGAGGGAGCTGGGTCGACTCTGACTTTGACACTCCTGAAGTCTCGGATTTGCCGCCTCGATACGAGGCAGTCAGCAGAGCCATCATTGGTGTCGCTGCTTGAAAGAAAAACAATTTGTTTAGGACTAAGTGGGGGAGAAACGATCGTTTCTGCTTTTGGGCGCTGGGGATGACTGTCATGAATGTTCTCGGTTGATTTTTTTTCTTTTCCTCTCGAAAGATACCCGCACATTGATTGGTTTTTTGAAACGATGGCATGATTGGTTTGAGTAGAGCAACGTATTTTTATTTAATGGACAGACATATCACATTATCTTTTTCCAAATCCGTTGCATTTCTTCTTGACTGACTACCCTGCTCCATCGGATAAAGTTTCCATCAATCGCCATAGTCATTACGATCACCCCTACCACTCGCCCTTTTCTTCTCATCCTCCCGTCTGATACTGGCAACGTACAAATGGAACTTTTCACACATGTCGAGCACATCCTTGAAATGCCCCTCTTCAACCGTAACCAAGCCCCCTGCTCCTCCTCCCTCCTCCTCCTCAAAATCCCCTTGCTGTCTAGCTTCAAACTCGGCAAGCGCAATAGCCGTCTGCAACGCATTCCGTATCTCCCTGCCGTTGAGTTGTATGTCCTTGTCCATGACATAGGTTTGCGCGCGGGGCGAGATTTTGATCTTGCCTTTACGTTCGGCGTGCAGTTTGGCGAAGAAGCCTTTCCAGATGCGTTGGCGGTAGTCTTTTGTCAGGGCTTTGTATTCGATTGCGACGTGGACGCGCGAGATGAAGGCGTCGTCGATTTGGCCGACGCGGTTCGTGGTCAGGAAGAGCAGGCCTTTGAAGTATTCCATGCGTCTGAGGAATGCTTTGTGGGATGTCAGTTTTCGAGTGCTGCTTTTTCTTTTTTCTTTTCTTTTGGTGTTTGTGTTTGTTTGCGGAAAGTGATTTGAAAGGTTGGGTTTGCCTACCTGTTACTAGACCATTACGAGACAAATCTCTATTCTTGCGTTGTTCGAGGAAAATGTCTGCTTCGTCTACGAGAAGGACTGCGTTCCAGGCTTCGGCGAGGTCGAACCATGTGATGAGTTGTTGCTCGATACTGGTCTCGATGGTGCCTAGATTGGCGACGGTGAGGGCGAGGAATGGTCGTTTTAACCACTCCGCTACAGCCTCTGTGAATTAGTCAGTAAATGTAAGTGTTTAGAGAGTTAGGGCTCACGTACCGACCGTGTAAGTCTTGCCTACACCAGGGGGCCCTGAGTTTGTCAGCAAGATGTTGGTAACCCAAAGCTTTGGAGGAAATAGTCACCGTGCAGCAAGATAATCTGGCCGACGCCTTTTCCTTCAATAAAGTCCGCGGACCAGTTCGTCTTCGCAGACTCACGGTCACGACGTGACGACAGAGCTCGGATGGTCTTCAACACTTGCTCTTCAATCACTAGGTTCTTGATGCTGTCTTCTGAAGGCTCGACTTTGCGTATATAAGCTGTATTCACCAAGTCTTTGATTTGTCGTAGTCAGCTATCAGATCCAAATCGTGAGAAGTTAAACTCACGCCATCGTTTCGTGTTCAGTGCAAAGGCTGGCACCCTATTAGGCAGCAGAAGCAGTTGATGTTCGGTGATCTGTGTAGTTCCTAGCAATGCCTTCTTCTGAGCGTTGACTCTGCGTGGCCTGGGTCTATCGCTCGCCACAGACCGATAGAAAACAGTGCCTCGGTCAGAATCAGATGTGGTTGGCTTATGCTCTCGGATCTCTCGTCGATATGGCAAGTGCGTCACAGAATCTACAGCTTTGTTGGTGGTTTCTCCCTCTTTGGCTTTCGACAGCTCTGGATCGTTGAGGAATATGTAGTCGTAACATTCCAGCGCTGGATCGCCGTCAATCAGCTGGTCAAACCGCGGTATGACCCAACCCATTTGGAAAAGATCGCCTGGTCGGGGACGCAGGTAGTCCACGACCATCTTGCCCTGTATGAGACTGTTGGGATTGTTGTGGTCATGGTAATAGACATGCAAACTGCCCTGTCGCATGGCCTCGACTTGAAGGCGGCTCCTGTCAAGTATATGTTGCCGACGCACACCCTTGTCCGTCTTATCCCAATATAGACATGGACACACTGACAAAGAAGTCACCTTGACTGAACCTGTGAATCGTTCAAAGACATGAACCAAAACTTCACGGGCAACGCGATTGCCATCCGTGACCAAACACCAAAGCTCCAGGATCATTGCTGGAGCTTTGGCGTTGCTCCAGCGCCTCTGAGAATGATCCTGCTCGTGTCTCACTTTGTGGACAACGGCCATGAATACATCGCCTTCCCCCTGGACCCACACATCGGTACCAGGGCGAAAGATGAGCCATAGCATGTCGAACGTGATTGTTGGTTCATCCCCAGCAAGCGATTCCTCGGCAGGCCTGACATCGCCGAGATACCGGCTTTTGAAGAAGTCGAACAGTAGAGACATGTCTCTCACGGCTTGTTTAGCCGATTCATCATCGCAATCCTGGTCCATCGTACGATTCTGATATGCCTCTATGTCATGATAATGATGCATAAGCACATCATACGGTTCGAAGATGACAGCTGGGTCAGCAGGATTAGAAGTCCAAGGTTCGCCGCCATAGAATCCAATCATATCACTGAGCGCTTTGCGAAGAGGCTGAGATTTGATGACAATGCGTGTACGACACACCTTGACCAAATTCAACAGTCCCACCTTCTGTACCATCTCATCACTAGTGAGACTCACCGAGTCTTCCAGCGCCGGAAGACGGGTCTCCGAGTCTGGCATGAAGACATCAGTTACAACATCGAAAGCTTGATCCACATCACTGTCTTTGCCGGCAACATCTTGCTTCTTATCTTCGGGAACATCCAGAGACGGTATATCAAAAGGTCTGTCGTTTACATAGGCGGATTGAGGGATAATCTCGTCCAACAGTCTCAGCTTGTAGTTGACGTTGAGCTTGTAGTTCACAGGCCCTGGCGAGCCCACATGGTAAGTGGGAATGATGCGTCTGATTCTGCTTCTAGAGCGAGATCTGGAGCCTAGATACGGGTCAGATTGTGCCGACACCAAAACACAACAAATAATATGGGTTGACACTTACGAGAAACACTTTCATTACGACTGGACACGCTTTTCGTAGAAGAATGTCTTGAATGAGACGATCGCGATCGCGGCGGTGACATATCATAACTCATACTTCTATGTTGTTGGTCAGGTAGACCAAAATCTAAGAAAGCTTGAACTTGTTTGAGTAAAGGTGTGCGGCCTGCCGTGGATAAGTGCTTCAGAAATTCCAATGCTGCAGCATGTGAGATTGCCTCATTCCCACGCGTGACCCAGATGCTAACTAATAAGAAGGATTTGATACTCGGTCTATCCGAGAGGTGCTGTGACGGATGAATGCAGAGACAGCCAAATCAAGAGGCTCCGTCCGCAAGCCAGGTGCCGGGGGTGGGCGGTGTCTCCCATACTTAAGGTGACTGTACATTCTGAAAAGCGACAAATTGAGACAACGCTAACAACAAATCAACCAATATTCTCTGCAGCCACAGAAAGCGCAACTTGCTTTTGTGATCAATCACATGTGCTTAAGTGGCGGACATATATTCGTGGGAATATATTGTGGATTCAATATATCTGCGTGACCCCGCCGTGGTCAGCCAGTCAATATACAAATGTTCGGTATCAAGTGTGATTGGATGCCTCCCGGGATCCTCCAGGATTCGTCAGCATGCTCTTCAATGCTATCTTGTAGGCAGTCGGGTATGAGTAAAGCCAACATCTGAGTTTTTTTGCGAAGTTGAGGACAAGACTTGCAGATGTTCAAGCACATACACAGACCGACAGAGAACAAGGCACTTGTGAGGTCTTTCAGCGACGAGTGGAAGACAATAGAGCCGAAGAACTCTCTCGCGCAAGGCCTATCTGTCAAAGTCGAGCAAGATAGACAGAAAGAGGATGACAACGCAAGATCCAGGGTAGATTGGAAGTTGCTCTTCACAGACGCGGCCCAGTTGGCAGAGTAAGTCCATCGCAGACTTGTTGGACACCAAATCAGACTAATCTTTGTTGACTCGAAGCAATGTTCCAGAAGAAGATCAGATACTGGCCGAGCAAAGTTGCGCTCTAGCCAAAGCTTGGGAGACCTTTGTTTCCAAACTGCCAAAAGAGCAACAGGAGAATGTGCGAATGCAGCCACCTTCATTGCTCTCAGTGCGCAATGCGGTGCAATCAGCCAATCGTATCTGGCAAGACAAACGTGAGAACACCAAAAGAGGACGACTGAAGCAGATGATTGCAAAAGTGTCGAGAAGCTGCGATGACCATAGTGATCTTCTTGCAATCATACCACAAGATGACAAATATGTCAGTCTTGTGGCTGGCTCGCTGAAATCTATAGTCAAGGTAAGCATATCGCCTCTTCTCGTCAACATTCTCTGACTAAGCAAGGCATGCATCAACCATGAAAAGATCGCAGAAGGTGTAGCAAGTAGTATGGACGAACTCTGCGAAGAGATTGCCTACTGGAAGCGCTTGATGCAGAAGCATGGTAACAACTGGTTCATGCAAAAGTACATCCGCGACTTATACGTTGTCGTTTTCGAATTTTTCACGCAAGTATTTACCCAATGGTCAGCATCTGGATGGAGGCGCTTGATCAACTCCTTTGACAAGAACGCATTCGACGAGCTCTTTACTGTTCAACAGAACAAGATGAAGTTGATCTCTGAGAAGCTCGAGCGAGAGGCTAGATTGGAGCGCGATAACAAGCTTGAGGACATGTTCAGAACCATGACAGCCAAAAATGAGTCTTCGAGTGGTACCATCGATCCGCAACTGATGGCCGTTCTGGTCGCTTTGGGATCCAGCGGTCAAAAATTCCTGGAGGAAGCCGACATGAAGGCCAACGTCAAAGGTGCACCACTTCTAGGCGCTCCTGGCAAGATCATTGATAGACCGGAGGCAGAAAGCTCAATACTCGAGGAACCTGAGAAATGTTCAGTTCGATACTCTCGTCGAGAGCTGCTCAACAGTCACGCCGGGATCAGCTCGCTATTGCTCAAACACGATGAAGATGTGCAGCATCTCATTCCTAGAGCCATCAGAGCACAGGTGGACGTTCGAGTGGCGCAGCGACTCAAAGCTATGCTGCACTCGCCAGGTCCGTCTTGCCTGTGGGTACAAGGCCCTTCACACGTATCCATGCCGTCCCAGAACACTTTGACTGCAGTGTATGTCGCGGCTGCGGCAGAAAACAGTAAACTCCAGATCATCTCGCATTTCTGCAGTCTAGAGCTCAGAAAAGCATGGACTGCTCAAGAGCGTCTGATTCTGCTGTTGAAATCAATGATCGCACAAGCCATCAGATTCGTTCCTGAAAAGTTTGACACTGACAGAGATCTGTCACCAACGAGGCTTGAAGCTTGTTTTTCCTCAGGCGTCATGGCTTCATATCTACTTGCAGTGCTTGATGATCTATTATCAGCCATTCCAGGAGATGTCATGTGCGTGGTGGATGGTGTTCAGGCGCTGGAGCAACGAGGCGACAGGGCTCACACAAAAGATTTGCTGCAGACCCTTCGGAGTTTGTTCACGCGTGGATGTGAACATCAGAGGATAAAATTCTGCGTCACGACTGATGGCTATGCAGACTCGTTGGCGGTGTTGTCGAACGAGGATATGGTGGAGACGATGGTGTTTGATCATGAGCCAGACGACACATGTGATGTTAGGTCAGTCAAGTTAGGTGCTGAGCGGTAATGAGAGCATAGCGGACAAGAGAAGGCCAATGGGATCACGAAAAACAGAAAGCATTGATTTTTTCTATGATGTAGATTTTGACTGGAAGAAACCACCCAACTACCGTACCTTTTTGGTCTCGCCTTTTTGATCAGTGACATTGACCTCTTTGTTTTTGTTCAACTTCTGCTTCAAGTCCATGACAATAGTCTGAACTTTTGCCTTGAGAGCAACGATACCAGCAGGCTCGACTTCATCTGCAGCGACGAAGCGTCGTACGAGTAGATTGAAAACGCTGCCAAATGCCATTGCCATCACAGTGCTGGTGAGGATGATGACATTGTAGGGCATACTGAAATCAGGAGTAGGAAGAGGAAGAAGCATCGAAGTGGTTCGGAGGTAGACAGGAACGTCTTTGCCGGTGTTGCTCGAGTTGGACAACAATCTGATTATTGAAGGAGCAACATCAAAACCTCTATTCGCATCAGGAGGGTACTCGGTGTACCGTAGGATGGCCTTTTCGAAATCATAGGTCAGGACTAGAGAGGCACCGGCGGGGACGTGAAGGCGCAGCTCGAGGTGAGTGCCCCTGGCGCGATCAATGGCAGGCCTGTAGAAGATTTGTTTGATGGAGGATGGCGAGGCGAGTGAATCGATGGAAGCGTGCAGAGTATGCAGATAAGGTTTCATGAACCAAGGCAGAGATTCGAGGTAGATGAGGTCGACAGAATCAGTTGCAGAAGGATTGCTAAGAATAACACGCATACCACCTCGCTCCTGGCCGTAGCCAACCATGGTCCGCTCGGCATGGAGGCGTGGCTGTTCAAGAGTCGAGGGAGAGATCAGAGGCTGTTCACCCAGGGCAATGTCAAAAGGGCCTGATTGAGGCAGGGCGTAGCGGACAAGGCCATGTTCGGAATTGTTTTGGCTGTAGGCTTGGTCGGCGGTGATTTGAATTTCTTGATCAGCAGCAGCGTGCAAGACGACCGACTCGGGCGACGGGCCGTGGTTGACGTGGCAAGAGCCGCGGAGAGGACGACCAAAGACCTTGGTCAAAGACCAGCTACGCTCGGCAGATGGCTCACGGGGGTAGCAAGAGTCGTGGCTATTGTACCATTTGTCCGTGTCGCAAGCAATTTCGTCGACTGGCGGAGGCCTTGGGATGGGGTCATGCTGAGGTCTCATGGATCGGTCGAGATCGAGAACCATGTCTACCGTTTGCTCGATCTCCAACAAACAGTCGGAGCCATCAGACGGGCATATGGGACGGACGTCAATCGCCATGGTCTGCCAGGAGGCGTCGAACAGTTTGTGTCCGTCCAGCAGAGTGGAGATGCCAGCTTTCCCTTTGCACGGCAGGAGCTTCAAGAAAGGAGTCAGGTTCTCTGTGCATACAACTTCATGAGGCAAAGCGCCATGAAGGAGGTGCAAGGCAGACGTGTTCTGATGAGAGCCTTCCAGATCAAAGGTCATGGCGGGGCGGATGGTCTTTGTCGAGTCGATGAAGTTGATCGAGGCACAAAAGAGACCAGAAAGGGCATTGCTCAGCGTCAGCCAGCGAGCATTGGCCTGCTCGTGTGAGTCTGCGGCAACCCATGCCCACAGCTCAACACCAGTGCCTCCTTCTCGGCGGCCGTGTCGCGGTCGTTGGCCCCAGTTCTCCGAGTCCCAGCGGCCGAGAGAGAAGCGCAGATGCAGCTCCTTTGCATGAGTGTGTTGCAGGATCTGGCCGAGAGAGCGTGGAAACAGGCGGTAGTTCTGAGCATCAAAGTCGGTCAACGAGGTGTTGGCCTTGAAGCGGAAAGCGGCCAGCAGCTGAGATGCAGGAAGCGGACGCAGCTCGAGCAGTTCGGTGTATTGCGCTTCAGCCCATGGTGCAAGCAGGCACAGCAGCGACAGGGCGAAGGCTACGACGAGCATGGCGGCCTCATGGCGTGGGTGTGGATGGAGATGCGAGAGCCAAAGGGGCCGGTATACGTGCGCCAAGAAGTCGACTGTCGGGGGTTCGTCCTTGACGCCGACAGTCGTGCCTTCCGCTTTTGCTTCCTTTGGTTCCTTTGCGTCCTTGCCGTCTGACTCTGCCCTTCGTTTCGACACGGCGCATCCATTCTACGGCCATTGCCTCTCCGTCCACTGTCTACTGTCATTCCACGAGTCCACTGTCTACTGTCATTCCCCACGAGACCAAAATTGCGACATAGCGCCCGCTCACCATGGCCGCTGAACAGAGAAAGCTGCTGGGTGAGCTTTTGTGTGCACCACTTTCTTCGTCGTCCGTCACTGACAAGCTTGCGTAGAGCAGCTCATGGGCGAGCAGTTGCTTGCCGGTCCAGGCGCCTCGCGCGCACCCCAGCTGTCCATCACTGATCCAAAGGTGTGCCGCTCCTACCTTGTCGGCACCTGTCCTCACGACCTGTTTACCAACACCAAACAAGATCTCGGCCTGTGTCCCAAGACCCACAGCGAAGCCCTGAAGTCAGAATACGAGAACGCAGACGACCAACAAAAGCGCAAATGGGGCTTCGACTTTGACTACATGCGAGACATGCAAAAATACATCGACGACTGCAACCGACGCATAGACAGCGCCCAGCGCCGCTTGGAAAAGACGCCCGATGAGATCCGCCAAACGAATGCTCTGCTGAAACAGATTGGCGACTTGTCACGAAACATCGAGGACGGTCTAGTCGAGGTCCAAATCTTGGGCGAGCTGGGCGGCGTCAACACGGCCGTCACAGAGTACTTCCGCATCAGACAACAGAAACAGTTGAAGGAGGATCGCGAACGCGAGCTCAAGGCTCTTTCGGATACCTCTGGTCCTTCTGGTCACCAAAAGCTTCAAGTCTGCGACGTGTGCGGCGCATATCTGAGCAGACTCGACAACGATCGCAGATTGGCGGACCATTTCTTCGGAAAGATGCATCTCGGATACGCACAGATGCGCAAGACGTATCAACAACTGCAAAAGGACCTTCAAGGACGACAACCACCAATTCGCGACGAGCCGTCAGGTCCTAGAGGCGGCTATGATGACAGGGACTATGGTGGCCGCAGCGGTGGTTATGGGAGACGTGGAGGCGGCGGTGGTGGCTACGGAAGAAGAGGAGGCGGCAGATGGTGAAGTCGATGATGATGATGACGATTCTATTGGGCTACAAAAAGAGAAGCTACGTCTGTTCGTTCGACGACGAAGCACAACTCGAGAGGTGTTTCTGGCGCAATCCCGGCATAGAGCATGGCAGCGAGGCGCTGGATGGGTCATTTGTCTTTGTTTTATCTAAATATCCCCATTGCCAAACAAAGTCGGTAGGCATGAAATGATCAAGATTGTCGAGTCATGAAAGCTCCAGAGTTTATTGAATCAACCACATCACGTGCAAACAGCGTCATTGCGGCCTTTGGGCTACAACAATCGAGGGGCATCTTTGATTAACCGTCCGTTCTTCGTCCCAAATTAATTCCAAACAGCTCCAAAACATCACACTCCCGTCGACCAGACACTGCGGCCATCATCTCGCTCACTTTGCTTGACCACATCGCCACCATCGCGCACATCCCCGAACCTTGGCAACCTCGTCACAACAGCCGCCATGTCGCGAAGACCTGCCGGACCCGACAGGACAATGCAGAACCAACAAACGCTCAAGAGCTTGGTCAAACTCGAGGGCAACAAGAGCTGTGCAGACTGCAAGAGGAACAAGCGTATGGTGATCAGATGCTGCAGCTCCCGTCCAAAAGCTGACAGCTGTTACTAGATCCGAGATGGGCCAGTTGGAACTTGGGCATTTTTATTTGCATCCGGTAAGCAGTCGCTTCTGTATGCTGCTTGGACCTTCTGGCTAACGGCAATGGTAGATGCTCTGGTATCCACCGTGGTATGGGCACACACATCAGCAGAGTCAAATCCGTCGACCTGGATTCCTGGACAGACGAGCAGCTGCAGAGCATGCTGAAATGGGGCAACACCAGAGCCAACAAGTATGCATCCATCGACGAGAACAAGCGTCGCTCTTGCTAAGTGTGGTGCCACAGGTACTGGGAAGCCAAGCTTGCACCTGGTCATGTTCCCGCCGAAGCGTACGTGACTTTTCTGTTGCAGAGTGACCATCACGACTACATCGACTGACATGCACACAGAAAGATCGAGAACTTCATCCGTACCAAGTATGACTCCAAGAGATGGACTATGGATGGCCCAATCCCTGACCCGTCCACTCTGGGCGGCGAGGGCGGTGACGAAGACGTGGTAACGAGAGACCCAGCCATCTGCAAACACAACCCGGCTGACTAGCATACAGCCCCTCAGCGTGGTCCAAGAGAAAGCAAAGCTCGACCGCTCAGCATCTCTCAGGAATGCTTCCATGAGCAGCACATCTTCCGCCGTCCCCGCACCGCCTCGAGCAGCCGCTCCAGTCATCGATCTGTTTGGCGATGACCCGACGCCTGTCCGTGCCAGCACTGCCGAGCCTACCATGGCCTCGAGACCTCCTCCACAGCAACAACAAAAGGCACCTGCTGCCCCGCCTAAGCAGAACCGCCCTGGTGATTCTTTGCTCGGCCTCGACTTCTTTGGAACAAGCCAATCTGCACCTCCCGCACGACCTGCTAGTGCTGCATCTGGTGCTGCTACTCCCGGCAGTAACCCGAGATCTGATCTCAAGCAGTCAATTCTGTCTCTCTACGCTTCTGCACCCAAGCCTGCTCCTGTGCAGCAACAACAATCCGCATCCAACGCTTTCGGTGGCTTCACCTCCCCACCAATGCAATCTCCTGCTGCCTCGACTTCGTCGTTCGGTGGCATGGCTGATGCATTTGGCGGCCTGAACTTTGGTGGATCGCCAGCTCCGCAACAACAGCAACAACAACAACAACAACCTCCTAAACCCTCGGCCTTCTCAAACCTGACCTCTCCGGTATCACGAACAAGCTCTCTGAGCGGCGGTAGCTTCTTTGACGCTAAGCCTGCACCGCCACCTAAACCTGCTGCTGTACCAGCTCCGAGACCGCAGGCAGCTCGCGTTTCCAGTGGATTTGGCGACTTTGGCGATTTCACGTCTGCGCCTTCGCCTGTACCATTTCCCGCATCTGCTGCAAAATCGCCGGCTCCGGCTGCCTCTGGTATGGGAGACTTGTTCGACATGAGTGCTCCTGCACCTTCAAAACCCGCAACCTCAACTGCTGCATCAGCCTTCAACCTGTCGACTCCTGCTCCACCGAAGCCTGCACCCGCGCCAGCCATGACTGGTCTTGACAACATGGACGCATGGGGCTCGAACAATGCTTGGAGCAACCCCGAGCCGGCAGCACCTGCACCACCCACCACTTCGTACAAGGCACCTGCTACTACGAGTGTATCAAACGATGACGACTTTGGTGGCTGGGGAAGCAATGAGGGCACCTCTAGCAAGCCTGTCGTGGCTCAAGATGACGAGTTTGGTGGTTGGAGCAGTGCACCTGCGCCTGCTGCCTCTACTTCGAACAACAAGACTGCGCCCTCGGATGATCTCTTTGGAAATGTTTGGGGCTGAAAAGCTCAGATGATTAAGTTTACAGTAAAATTGCATCAAAGACGTTTGATGGTCATGACTGAATATGGAATATCCTCCTTGCAAAATTTTGTGAAAAGTGGTGTGCAAGGACTTCGCATTTGTTACGAGTAGTGCGAAGATCTTGTCATGTATTCATGCTCCTGTTGCTTCGTGAAGCATCTAGCGATTTTTGGCTTGGTACTTGGCCTCCTGATTCGCAAGTCCTCTTGACGTTGGATGCAGTATACATTCATGGGCCAAGCACGACCGGGCGTCTGTCGTCTGCTGCTCTTGATTTGGTCATGGCGGGCCGCGTGGCTACCATCGCGTGCCGAGTGTCCTTTCATCTTCTCTTGCGGAACCAGACAGACCTCGTTTGTCCTCGAAAGCCGCGTGATGGAGCTCCTTGTGCATTTCGGAAAGCTTCAGAGCATCGTGTTCCCAGTAAAGTGTAAGGGGAGTGCATAGCAACACCGAAACCCGCTCAAGCAGCTTTTGAGCCTCCAAACACCCAACCCCCGATCCAGTAGAGTACGAGGACGACAGCGATGATGATTGCGGCGAGCTTGAGAATGGCGACTTTGTTTCCTTGTTGCGCCATACGCGTCAATCTGCCGGCACTGCCCTGCAAGCTGTTTGAAAAGCTTGAAAAGGCGTTTGTCTATGTGCCGAGTGTGAGGCTCGAGGCAGAGCGGTCAAAGGGGGGAAAGGAGAGAGACACGTACGGAGGAGTCGATGACGCCTTGGTCGCGGGCATTGTCGTAGATGTCGATGGTGATGCCGCGCAGGGCAGAGACTTTTCCGGAGAGCTCGTCTAGGCGTGAGTTGTTTTGGCTGGTTGAGGATGGGTCAGTGGGCTGTGTAGGGGTTGGAGTAAAGGGGGGGTTGTGGGTACCGCTCGCGTTCGTAGGCTTCAGACATGTTGGTGGAAGAGGTCGAGGATTTGCCAGCAGAGTTGGAGACTGAAGCATCAAGACTGGGGCGTGGGTTGTGTAGGCAGATGCAAGGGTGGAGAGAACAAAGGTCGATTGTCTTGGGAAGGCAGCGGACATTCGGAAAGCGTTGCCGGTCTGGGGGAACGAATGCACGGACGATGACGACGGACGATTCGCTCGGTGGGGCACTGCCGAGCTATGCCATGGCATGCCTGCCTGACACTCTTCAACTCTCGTCCTCGCTCTCGTGCTGCTGCGCCCGTCAACCTTTCTCCCCCGAGCCACAAAGAGTCCGAGTACTCTGCCATCCTCGTCGCCGCCTGCTCTCATCTCTTCACTCTTCCGCCCCTTTCTGTTCCGTCGCAAATCGCTGTCTGCCATCCCGACCGCCCGCCATGCCTCTCATCAACAATCCGCTGCCGTCTTCGATGAAGAGTGAGTCTCCACGTCCCATACTGCTGCCTGCAGCTTCTGACCTCGGCCAGGCGAATGCAAGAAGACTGGTAAAATCCTCGCCTCCTTCATCGATCCCAAGCAGTCCTTCGGTCCCGACAAGATCATCCCACCCCAGATCCTCGCAAATGCCAAAGGTCTCGCCATCATGACCGTCTTCAAGGCCGGCTTCCTCGGTAGTGCTCGTTTCGGTTCCGGTGTCATAGTAGCCCGCCTGGCAGACGGCACATGGTAAGAATTGCCGCTGCTGATTGATTATTGGCTCTTGCTGACATTGGCTGTTAGGTCTGCTCCTTCTGCAATCGGTACCGTTGGTGGTGGTTTCGGTGGTCAGATAGGTTTCGAGCTCACCGACTTTGTCTTCATTCTCAATGACGCTGCTGCTGTTCGCACCTTTGCTCAGGCCGGCAGTATCACCCTCGGAGGAAACGTTTCCATTGCTGCTGGTCCCGTCGGTCGCAATGCTGAGGCTGCTGGTGCTGCCTCGCTGAAAGGCGTCGCGGGCATTTTCGCCTACAGCAAAACAAAGGGTCTGTTCGCCGGTGTCTCTCTTGAGGGAAGTGCCATGATTGAAAGAAGAGACGCCAACGAGAAGATGTACAACCGTCGCGTTACTGCCAGAGCCCTTCTCGAAGGTGCAGTCCCCGTTCCACCACAAGCCGAGCCTCTGATGCGTGTTCTCAACAGCAGAGTCTTTGCCGGAGTAGCTGCCGCCCAAGGTGATGCCATGTACAACGACATTCCAGTCTACGATGAGGCTCACGACGATGTCATCTGGCAGGGCAAAAGAGGTTCGGCCCACGGCGAAGGTGTCCGATCGGATCGCACGGGAGCTGCAAGCAACTTCGGTGGTCCTTCGCGTGCTAGCACATGGCAAGATGATGTTTATGACAGGCAACCAAGCTTCGGTTCGCGCGCCAACCCTAACGAAACCTTTGATCGTCTTGAAGCCTCGCGCCAACGTAGCAACAGCGCATACGCTGATCAGGCCGATTACTCTTATTCTGACCGCAAGCCTTCGAGGCCGAGTGCTCCCAAGCCTACCTTCAGCAATGTGACCCCCAAACCGGGTCAGGCTATTGCGAAATTCACCTTTGATCCTGATCAGCCTGGCGACTTGGGCTTCAAAAAGGGAGAGATCATCACTATTGTCAAGAAGACTGACAATGCTGCCGACTGGTGGACTGGCAGAATCGGTGACAGAGAAGGCATCTTTCCCAGGTAAGTCATCATCACTGTTATGCTGGTGACCACGGCTGACACGTCTATGCGCAGCAACTACGTTGAGCTTACCTAAATCTCTTTCCCTTGCGACGCTGCACATACCCGACTCCCTTTCTTGTCATGGATATATGGTTCCTCGGCTTCTTCTTCTCTCGATTTGCATAGCGCCGCGTGCACGGCGTTCGGTGGCGGTATCTCTTCTCGGGTCTTGTTCTTCTGTTATATACCTTGACGTTCACACCGCTTCTCTCTGTATAGTCAAAAGCCGGTCAACATGTTTCTCATTCAGCAGCAATATTTCTTCCCGTCGTCAAATTTTCCTCTCAGGGCGGTCAGCCAGGTGAAGCCTCTTTCCAAGCTGCATGAGAGCTTGGATTGGTGACTGATGTTTCAAAAAACACGGATCACCAATTCCCGAAATGGGTGTTTGACGTCCCTCCGGCGCCACCATGCGAGGCGTTCGCACCAACCTCCACGCCAGTACCCGGGCCGACGGGCCGATCGTGTGTTTGCAGTCCTCTCGACTGCGGACCGTTGTTCATCAATCTTTAACCATCTTTCCATTCACAGGGGTGCAGTTCATGAAGATCCTCGAGTGTCTGGACTGCAGCGATATCGCTACAGTGGGATAGTGAGTATGGCTTATTGATTTACAGCATTTGTTGAATGGTAATAAAACAATAACATCCACTGTGTTGAGACCTACGGAATCAACTCAGCCAGTCAAGTAAGTTCTCGAGACGGTGTGTCTCTGATGCAGGGCAGAGGCACAGAATCAACATCGGACCGTGAACACGGGTAATTGGTTGACGGATATCTCTTGATCATCTATCGTCAAGATGTGACTGCGGGTCTGCGACAAGTCGAAACCCTAAATCACATTCTGTTTCTTCTCTTTGCATATGATTATTGTGACTTTGATTATTGCTGCAGGCTACGCCACAAGCTTATTTTATCAAAACCTGTCAGAATTGGAGGAAGTGGAAGCGTGGGTCGCACGTCAACTGTTTCTGGGGCATCTGGGGTCCCGGGAGACTGGTCCGGGCTCCAGAATTCTGTGAACGAACGGCGTCTCGCGACTGTACGTGACATCAAAGGCACGCAGTTTACAGGGGCAAGAGACGAGGGAGATTCCAAGGTCCTTGCTTCTTGCTGCAGCCCACACCGCTCTCCGTGTGTTAACTAACGGTGTGCTGCCTCGTGACTGTACTGCATACATGAGAAGCGTGGGTACCTGTTCCTTTTCTTTTTTGCTGCCCTCTTGACATGCATAAAAGGAGGGATGTGAGAAATGATAAAAGGCAGCTGGGCCTGCTTGTTGGCTCTGGATCTGATCTCTTCCATGGTTTCATATCTCTCTATTGACTAATCACATTTGCTGCACATAGCCGTCTTCTTCTCTCTTTCTTTGATCTCGTCTGTCAATTCTAAGCTGACCTGAGCATCACCTTTTTGCTTCTATTCCTGGCCCTTGTCAGTTTTGTTGATACTTCCAGCAAATAGCCCTAGGTTGCGTCATTTCAGTCGACTCAAGCTAGCAGTCTTATCAGAAGCAACTGTGAGCACCTCATAGTGATAACTGTTGCTCGCAGGGGTGTCTCTGAGCTAGGTATATCTTCTCGTTTCTTCCACCCTCAGAAAGATAAATTGTAGAACTCGCATTGACTGTTAGTAAAGTCACAGAAGCTTCTGTCTTCCGTCGTCGGTCGCTGGGAATCGTGCCTTCCACTCAAATCCAGAACAGAAACAGCAAACCATCCAGACTGCCTATTTCAGCCAGCATTCGCGCCTACCTCAAAAGTCACCACTATCTATATCACCGCGATTCTCGCGCCTTGGCTGCCTCCTGCCACACTCGCCTATATAACGCCGTCGAATTTCTACGAGCTCCCTCTCCTCTACGCTCCACTCCTCACGATCTTTACCAAAAGTTCACACAAGTCTTTTGTCTTTCGACACCCTCCTTGATCAATCCTTCTTTGACTTTTCCAATCTTCGCCTTTCATCAAAATCGGTAACATGGCCTTCCCGTTGGCTATGCGCATTGCGGCTATGCGCGCCGCACGCCACGTTGCCAGAGTCCAAACTGCCTTCAAGCCGCTTTTGGCCCGCCCTTTTGCTTTGTCTCACGCTCTCGCCGATGACAAGTCCATCAACGTCGTCTCTTGGACCAAGGGCGGTCAGCGCGAGCAGGAGATCCTCCCTGTCATTAACTCTGGTAAGGGGCCCGTCTCCCCTCCTGGCGAGGATGTCGAGGTCGCTGCTCAGCCTCTCAAGCATGAGATTCTCTCTCAGATGCCACCCACCATGCAGAAGTTCACCTTGGTCGGTAAAGTCGCCGTTATTACCGGGTAAGTATCTGTTGACTTCCCCTCCTACTCCACACTTGACTGACTCATGTCACAGCGGTGGCCGCGGTCTTGGTTACAACATGGCTCAGGCTCTCTCTGAAGTCGGTGTCAAGGGCATTGCCATCTTCGACGTCCAGCAGGAGCTCGGCGAGAAGTCTGCTCAGCTGCTCTCTGCTCAGACTGGTGTTGACGTTCGCTTCTACAAAGTTGATGTCCGTGACAAGGATGCCATCCAGCAGTCTGTCCAGGACGTCGTCAGTCACTATGGCCGCATCGACGTTCTGATCAATGCTGCTGGCATTGCTGAGTAAGTCACTCACCCTCGCTCATCTTGACTCAAGCTAACATTGTCCAGCTCCAATGTCAAGGCCGAGAACTACGACGACGTCATGTTCCGTCGTCTCCTCGACATCAACATCACTGGAACCTTCCTTGTTGCTCAGGCTGTTGGTCAACAGATGATCAGACTCAAGACCGGCGGCTCCATCATCAACATCGCCTCGATGTCTGGAAGCATCGTCAACTACCCTCAAGAGCAGTCTTGCTACAACGCTTCCAAGGCTGCCGTCATCCAGTTGACCAAGTCTCTTGCTGCTGAGTGGGCACGCTACAACATCCGTGTCAACTCCATCTCTCCCGGCTACATGGACACTGCTCTCAACCGCGTCCCTGCCCTTGACGCTCAGAAGCGCATCTGGATGGACAACACTCCCCAGAAGCGCCTCGGTGCTGTGGACGACCTCAACAACCTTGCCGTTTACCTCGCTTCGCCTGGTTCCAGCTACATGACTGGCAACAATTGCCTCATCGATGGCGGCTACACCCTTTGGTAAATCACCACATCCAAAGGCCTTGACTTCTCAGCGCGGCGTTTTTCTTTCTTACCAGAAACTTCACGCATCTTCAAGGCGTTTCTCGGCGGGTATACAGGAGGCGTTCTCCAATAGGCTGCGATTTCTTCCGGCGGTATATGATGGTTGCTTTTACACTCATGCATGGCGGAACAAAGACTACAACTGAGACCTATATCACAGAAGGAGCTTTCAGATTGCTCATGATGTTCTTTAGCTACAAGAAAACTCTACAACTGGCGCGCCCTCGCCTTGCTTTAATGAAATGATACTACCTTGCTCAAACTTTGTTATCCTTCTAAATCGCATGAGTAATTTCATTGATCATTGACTGTCGTTGTACACTTTGATCGAGATGCTTCTAATACGCTTCTCCTATTCGTGTTTGCAGATCTGAGAGAGATTGCACTTTGAGTTCTCCTTGATGTCCTTCGGGGATGTCTTGCATATATTCTCAAGTACCCTTGGGCTGAGTCTCTGCTGGATGATCAAAGACCTTTCCAGGATTCATAAGCCAGAAGGGATCCAAACTCATCTTGACCTTTTGCATCACACCAATAGTATCCAACCCCAGCTCCTTGACCAACGACTTCTTTTTTCCCAACCCGATACCATGCTCTCCAGTACACGTACCCTCCATCTCCAATGCTCGCTCGACCATTCTCGTGACACAAGCCTCGACCTTTTTCTTTTCCTCTGGATCTTTTCCGTTGTACATTATACACTCGTGGAAATTGCCATCGCCGACATGGCCGAGGGCGGAAGCAAAAATGCCAAGCTCATCCAACTCTTTCTTGGACACCTCGATGATATCAGGCAATCTCGAAAGCGGGACGGCGACATCTGTAGACCAAACCTCCTCGTCACCTTTTCTCAACGCCAGCATCGACCACAAAGACTCCTTTCGCGCAGACCACAATTTCTTTTGCTCGTCGGCGTCGGCGGTGAATTCGAAATTGATCGATTTGCACTGTTTGGACAGCTGCTTGACCAATCCCACATTCTCACGCACGCCGGCTTTTGTGCCCGAGAATTTGAAAAACATGGTCGGCACCTCATCCCAGACCCTCTTTGTGGATTTTGATTTGTTGACGACGCTCATCTGCACGTCGTCCATGATCTCCATTGCACCGATCGGCACACCGGCTTTGATGATTTTGGAAGCCGCGCTGGCGGCGTCGCGGATGGTCGGGAAGGTCACGACGGCGACGCTGGTCTCTTGCGGGATCACTTGGAGTTTCAAGGTGATTTCCGTGACGATGCCGAGGGTGCCTTCGGAGCCGATGAACATGCCTGTCAGGTTGTAGCCGGCCGAGGATTTGCGGGGGCGGCGTTTGGTTTTGATGATTGTGCCGTCTGCGAGGACGACTGTGAGGTTCAAGACATTGTCCTTCATTGTGCCATATCGGACGGCGTTTGTGCCCGAGCAGTTGGTGCCCGTCATGCCACCTATCATCGCGGTTGGTCCCGGGTCGACCGGAAAGAACAGTTTCGTGTCTTTGATCTTTTCGTTGAGCTCCATCCAGCCGATTGCTGGTTGGACGACCACATCCAGGTCATCTTCGTGTACGGCGAGGATTTGGTTCATGTGAGCAAAGTCGATGTTGAAGCCTCCATAGGGAGCAGAGAAGTTGCCTTCCAGACTAGAGCCACCAGAGTATGGCACTGCATTGGGGGTTGGTGAGTTTGTGGTCAAGGTTGTGAGTTGTGGGTGGACTTTTACCTATAGGGATTTTATACTTGTAGCAGACCTTTGCAATTTCAGAGACTTCTTCTGTGGACTTTGGATATACGATTGCAATGGGGAGGACATCGACGTTGATGGTCGACCATTCCGAGTATCCATGCCGTTGCAGTTCATCTTCGTCTGTGGTGATGGCGTCTTCCCCAAGCTTCGCCTTTACTTCGTCAATAGCCTTGAACAACAACCATCAGCACACACACACACCAAAAACTCCAGGAAAGATGCTATTCTTGACTGCAAAGAAAAAAAAGCGAAAATTTACCTTTTCCCATTCACTCCTTTTGGCATAAACCGGCAGCGCAGCTGCTTTCGCCCCGTCTTTCTTGACAGCCGACCCAGCATCCCAGATCCCATACGTATACGCCAAAGCACCCGTGAACGCACTCAACAGCAACACTCGATTGGTCGTCCAAAACGCAGCCTGCTTCAGCGCACCAGAGTCCGTGGAGTTGAATCGATGTTGCTGCTGCTGGCGACGGACGACTGGAGTCCGATGAGAGGCCGGGCGGCCGACTCCCCGCATCAATACATTGGGAGCGCGTGTCATCCTTGTCGCCATGACTGTATAGTGATGCTCTTTATTGCAGACCAGTGTAATGGTGACTGCAAGTTTGGTCAACGGTTTTTGCTTTCTCTTGTCACAATCAAAAGATTGTGGGAATAAAGGGAAGAGGAAGAGGAAGATGCAGCACGATATCCGAGGCCCGGAGCACGTAACGATTGTGAATCCGGCGTGAAGGCCGTCTCCTTCTAATCAGCCCCGTCATGCTGTTTCTTGACCTCCTCCCCACCTGGTCCTCCCACTCTTTTCCCAAAACCCCACCTTTGCTCTTGGGGGTCACTCAGGTCTCTGAATCGTGAGGACGGAGTTTTTCCGCGCTATGGACGTTTTTTATTTCTGCTTCTCTGGAAGGCGGCAGGATGAAGCGGTCTTGCCCTGGCCTGCCCCCTGCGAACGTCAACGACGTGCAGGTCGCCTTGAATCCCCTTGTTTGACAGCACACTGTATCGGAACTTTTTCTTGGAGCTTTCTTGGAATCCTTGAATATCTACCAATGCAGATATCATGGCCGACGGATTGACGGAGTTTGAAATCCTCGTTCGTGTTTTCAAAGGCCTCCTATCGCTTTGCTGGCCTGTTTGAATCCTTGACTTACTCGTAACATCCTATTCATCACCCGATGGTTTGGCAAAGCGCGACGGACCTGTCTTCCGAGCAGTATTCATTGCCAAGTCTACTAGGTCAATTGGTTCGTTTCGGCTACATCGCTGCGAGCTCAGTGCATGGTTCCTTGCCCTGCGCCAGCGGGTAAGCTCTCTGTCATACTTGTACAGAATCAGAGGGTCAATTAGCCGAAGAAGAATGATTCATTCCTTTGGCAATTGACCGCACTCGTTTTACAGCAGGCTTTCTAAAAGGAGATCTTCCATGGCGCTTGCCCTTGGTTCTGAATGGGTGCGCGAGTAAGTCTGTTAATCTTGCGCCTCAACTCCTCAAGTATGTCGAAGGGGTAGGTAGCTTTGACGAAATTGAGGCTCAAGGACTCGGAGGCTCGTCCGAAGAGGCTGCCTCGACCAGGCGGTGGCCCATACCCATGCAAGAGTGGGTTCTATCGGTCTGCATAAACGAAAGGACAAACAAACCACTTGCTTCATGGTGACGATGAACGGATTCAGCAATTGCAAATCTGAGCATTGCCAACGGACCGACCTCCGTAGACGGACACACAATAGGCAAGCAAAGACGTTTTTTTTTTTGCACGCTTGAAGCATGTGGAGTCGGAGACCACGTCCGAGTTTCAACTCCTTTAGGGAACCACTTCCGCACATGGCATCGGCATACCCGCCGTATAATAAAGTATGCGATCATATCCACAATTCAGATACAAAATACAAACAACAAGCATGTCCTCTGCTTGTCAGAGGAGACAGGTCCGGCCGGGAGCAGGCCCGAGACCTATACAAACCTGACAAACTCTCGTGGTGGCCAAGATCATTATTTTGACTCTTTTGTATTTTCCCTGATTGTTTGAAACTTGAAAAAGGGCTCTTTTCCCGCTTGTTCATACTGTCCAGACTTTTTCTCTGTCATCTTGCCAAATAAAAAAAAAAGAAGAAGAAGAAGAAAAAACTCATCATCTATTGGTTGTCTTCCGACTCTTTTTGCAATGGATATTCAGAGCATGTTACAAGATCCCATCCGCGACATCAGACCATCACCGACAATGCCGAAATCTCGAAAAACATCTCCTCCTCCTCCTCCTCCTGGCATTGCAAAACCCTGCCAACCCAGACGAAAACAGACAAAAGCCGCCTGTCTTGCGTGCCGTCACAGAAAGTCAAAAGTCGGTTCAATCTCCCCTAATTACCTCGAATCACCAAACCAATGAAACATTCTTTTTATTTTTCTTGCTCTCCAAAAGGCATTTCTTTTTTTGACAAAAACATTCTTTTTCTTTTTCTTTTGCTGATACAACCATGTGTTGCACCTCAGTGCGACGGACAACGCCCATCATGTCAATGCTGCATCGACAAGAACGTCTCGTGCCGATATTCCGTCGAGCACGGTATGACGCAGCAGCAAGCCGCGCGCGAACAACACAAGGCATACAAGAGCGTGCTCGCATTGCTCCGCGTCGGCTCGGCCACGGATTGCGATCGCATCTTGCGCATCCTCAGACTCACAGACGGTCTCGACGATGCTTGCAGATGGGTCCTCGAGGAGCGAATGCTGGAATGAGTGATCCGTTTTTTTTTCTCTCTCTCTTTTCGGCAGGGGGGTTTCTTGGAGTTCGGAAAAGGGGGGCCTTTTTTCAGGGCAGGGGTTTTATATATTGAGGGGGATACCCTATAGTGCGCAGGGATGAATGGTTTTTGGCTGCTGTGGCTAGTAGTGGCCTGCGAATCAGGCGTAAAAACGCTGATGGGAGGGGGATTTTCTTTTCCCAAAGGGATCAACAAAAGTCGAGCATTTGATGATGGATTGCAGTCCCGTCATCTTTGTGGACTCTCTATGCATTGTTTTCTTCTAAGTGAATTGTAAAACATTAATTTGGAAAGAAAGAGAAAGAGGTACTTTGATAAGAGTAACCCCTTAGCTCAACCTTGAGCTTTACCGATGATGCCGCTTCTGATGGTAAAGGCAGTGCTGATGCGATGTTGCTTGCGAGCCGGACTGATGCTCCGTGGTCCGTGGTGTTGCTCTGGCTGCAGCCCAGGGGCTGGAGATACAGCAATCGTGTGTCTCTTTGTAGGATCTCTTTTCCCGCTACCTTGATTGCCATCAACACGTGGCCATTGCACCGGCGGCAGGTCTCCAGAGAACAGTATGCCAGTATCTCGCTCGAGCGTCTTCCGCCAGATTTCCATTTGAATGTTCCACCATCTGTCGAGCTTTGCACGCTTTTTTCGTGTTTCCTCGTCCCATTCGCGCACCATGTCGTCACATTCGCGTTGCAGGCTTTCGAGCTCTTTGGTCTGGCGAGATTCCAATTCCGACAACTCTTCCTCTTGCTTGACTAACCGTTGACTCATGCGCCGACCCTGCTCGCCGCGGAGCACGCTAATGGCGCCCGAGTGTTTCGCTTCCATCTGATCGCGTGCTCGTCTGGCTTTTGTAAGCTCGGCCACATCTCGATCCGTGATTGTCCTTTGATGCCGGTCTCCGCTTGAAGTTTCGCCTCGACAGTAGGCTTCCATGTGTCTGAGGGCGATGGCGTTGTTGCGAGTCTCGACCTCGTGCCCCTCGCGCATTTCGTGTTCGTCGACTACGTGTTTGTCTTCGATGCGGGCGATGGCGGCGCGTTGCTTTTCGGCGAGTTGGTCTTTTTGGCGGTCGAAATATGGGAGCAGTTGGAGTTTGCGCATGGCGTAGCCGTCGATGATGCCTTGTCTCTTCTTCCTGGCCCAAGCCTCCAGATTGTCCCGTTGCTGCTCTTGTGCTTGTCTCAGACTCTTGAACTCTGGTATTTCCATCGCCCGTTCCAGATTCTTGATCATGTCTTCTGAAGGTGTGTTTTCTTGGGCCATGGGAGCTGGTGATCTCGATTGCGATCGCGATCTGGTGGGAAAGGGCGCAGGATGCGACATAGCTGTGGATTCGTAGATGGTAGGTGGCGTTGTCGTAGCCTCATCATCCCATGCGACCAGCATGTTCATCAAAACGTCCTGTTCTTCTTGACTCATCACACTTGCGACCAGACTTCCGGGTATCGGCCGTTTGCAGCATGTCGGCGGGATGTTCTCGTCGGTGAGTGAATCTTTGATTATTTTGCGCAAGGCTAGGGTGCAGTAGCGATGCCCGCATGACAGGGTGTGGAGGGTACGACGATGGCGCGAGCCACTTTGCGAGCAGTGTGGGCAGTCGCTACACTTGGTCAGAAAACTTGGTCCGTGACTCGAAAGGCCATTGCTTACTCTTTGTCTCTGGCCGAGTCCCCAGAGTCAGTCCTCCTCAATCTTAACCTGCTCAAGCCTCTTGTGATTATGTGTCTCTTTGGCGACGATTCTCGTGAGCGAGACCATACTGACGACAATGAGAAGCTGGAAGGAGAGGGCGAGATGACAGGCGAAGTTGCAAAGTTGAACGAGGACCGGCGAAAGTCGAATCGGGCATGGTTGACTATTGCATCGTAATCTTTGATCGAGACCGAAGTGTTGGAGCTACGTCTCCCTCGAGTCTGACGAGTCCTGCCATGTGGGCAGTCTCGAGATATGCGCGACGCATCTGTGACGTCTGTTGAATGTGATGCCTGAGAACCAGTGGAAACGGATCGACGAGGATGTGTCAAGCTTGCGATGGTTGGTCTGGCCTTCAAGGTTGTATTGTTCGCAGTATTGTCCAAGATGGCGACGTCAATGTCCAGGTTTTGAGCTTGGCTTTTCAAGTCTGTTTCAAAGTCCTCGGCCGTTTGACCTTCGGCAAGTCGAAGGACTTCTCTGGCAAACTCGTCCTCCATAGATGAGTAGCAAATGTCGCCTCGATGAATCCAGCCTTGTATGATGTCGAGAGAAGCATGGAAATAGTATGGCCGAGGTGTGATGCAGGATCAAAAGGCAGATACGACCAAGAACTGCCGACGCCTTCTAGTGGTGGTTGGCTATGTACCAATGTGTTGTAGCGGTCAATCGGAAAACCCAGCTCAAAACTCCGTAACAACCCGGACGTGAACACCGGACTCCACTGAATGATCTTGTCGCGACCTGTCTAACGAGATGTAGGAATATGCATGGTCAGACTGGTTGGAATTCTAACGAAACGGCCAGTGGGCGAACGCAGAGAACAAAAGACAAGATGAACGTCAGCAATGAATTGTCTCATCCAGCAAAACCTCTGAGCAGGAGCTGCATGACGTCCCCCTACCAAGGGTTAAAACAGCCGTCTCGTTCGCCGCTCAAACCCCGAGATCTCTATCCGGCTCCTGCTTGGTAATTCCATTGAAGAAATCTTGTGCTTTTTAGGGCTCGTGCCCTCCGTACCGGTTCGCGCTCTTCTTTTCAGTGTGGCCCTGTGACTTGTCCTCGAGCTCGAGTCAGGTCTTGTTTTGGAGGGCGAAACACTAGCACCGCAGAACGGAGATCAATGCGATTGCGGGGCCTGTCAATGCATCCGGGCTCACCGAAACTTTGAGCTTGCGGTCACCAAAGAGCCTCTAAATTGTTTGTTGATCAAGCGGTCAAGAGTCGTGTGTTTGATGCAGAAGCTCTCGCTGGCGGACAAGTGGTCCATATACCGAGCCGCATGCCTTTAGTTGTCAAGAAGAGAACAAGAACAACAACAACATGTTAAGATGAAACGCAAGCGAGGATCGAGGGCAGACAAGTTGACATGAACGCTCATCTCCTCCGTAGTGCCTCGGCCACTAAAACGCCACAAGCCATTCGTGGCATGTATGAGATTGCTTTGGAAGAGTCATGATGATTTACATGAGATCAGCAGCCGCTAGGTGACTTGGTGCCTGTCGACAGTTGAAACTTAGGATGGTTGATAGACATGACTGAAATACGCAAGCCATCAATCAGTCAGAGATGAGCTGCGAGTTTGCGACTTTGAAGAAATTATTGACTGTTTGTCTTTCAAACTCAACTTCACATCGCAAAGCTTACTGTCTGATGTTGCCGGGTGCTTGGCTTGCAGCATGGCTTAGATCTGTGAGATCTGGGTCACGATTCATGAAGTCTTTTGAATAATTTACTCCGAGACATATGATATGGGACAACGTGGATGTGGATCGATGCTCGTGAACTGAATATTTCTGGAAGGTGAGAGTTGACAGTTCGTAGAACACACGGCCCTTTCTGGGGCTGGAGCGTCGGTCCTTGAATGTCGGGACGGTTGCAATGTTATAGTATAGAGACAGCTAGGCGGTTGTGGGTGCTAGAAGACTCGGAGACATGGAGACCAGAGCTCTGCGGTCTGTGACAACCAAGGCTGTTGGCCTGTGACGGTTGTATAACCACGGGTCGAGCAGACAGCAGATGTCGATTGGGTACGGACGGAGTACCGGGTCGCCCAATGCTGCTGTTGGCCCTGGCTGTTGCGCTATGTATGAAGCAAACCTGCTGATCAGACTTGTGAGGGTTCGTAGAAAGTCGAGGACATGTCTCAGGTTGACATATTGACGTGCACTGCGTATTCGGAGCCGTTCTTTCTCGATACGACGGTGAAGGCAACATGGAGGGCATGAGATGCACGCGTGTAGCCAACCGTTGGCAACGCAGCGCAATGATGCAAACGTGAAGGGTGTCAAGGCTGTCGCTGTCAACCTCTGTCATGGCGCCCTTCGAGGCTCCTGTCAGCGCATCCGCTTCGGACGCAAGCATATCGAGAAGAGGCACTGCCAGATCGGCCTCGTCGCATCTGAGGCCTGAGGATGCCTTCCTGACCTACTCACCGCCGTACAGATCGGCCACCACAGACGGCGCATCCGAGAACAGGAGAAAGCGGAACAACCATGGCAGCCGCAGTGCCAGTCGAAGGAGACCACGCACTTGGAAGAAACTCCTCTGGGTGAAACAAGCATGTACGATGTGCAGAGAGTCCCAGGACAACCGTGCAAACACTGACTCTCGCAGATCCCGACAACTACACAGATGAAGAAACCTTCCTAGACCATCTACAACGAAACCCACGCCTGCGCCCCTATGACTTCTGGCCACTTGTCGCCGACTCGACCGTGATAGTGCAGCACATTGGTAGCGTCATCATCTTCGCATGTTGCTTCATCGGCATCTTTCAGAAGCGTGTATCGCCAGTATCTGTCGTTAGCTGGGCGACCATTGGCACCGTCTTGGGCTGGGTCGTTCGAGACTATTGGGCTGGACAAGAGGAAGCTGCTCAAGCCGCTCTCGCCGAGGCTGTTGCTTCATCAAAGGCACTCGTCGACAGCCAGCTTCCTCAGCAAGCACCCTTGAGTCCTGCACACCCTGCTCCCGTCACCTCGGACGCTGTTAAGCTGGGTCTGGGCATCTCGAGCGTCGCAGCTTCGCGTTCGCCATCTGTCTTGTCCGTCAATGAACATCAGTCCTCGGCCGCTCCGACCACTGGTCATCCCAATGGAGCTACAACATTTGCAACCTACAGCTACTATCCTCCTTACCAAAGCCACACTTCGTCCTTTTCCCCTCGCAATCAGGAGAGGCTTGCAACGGCCAAATCGGCCTTGTTGATCTACTGTGCACTACTAGGTCTGAGTCCCATCTTAAAGTCGTTGACTCTGTCAACATCTCCGGATTCTATTTGGGCCATGAGTTCCTGGCTGCTGATTATCAACATCTTCACTTTCGACTATGGCGCAGGCGCTGAAGTCAAGTAAGCAGTACACATCTCTGCCACACGTTGCCTTGCTAATGTCATCTCAGATTTCCTGCATCGCTTTCGACAAATGCTGCTCTTATGGCATCTACAGTATTGGCTTCACGGCTTCCATCAACCACTCACGTCTTCAGCCTTACTCTCTTCAGCATTGAGGTATTTGGACTTTTCCCCGTCTTCAGGCGGCACGTCCGCCACGTTTCATGGACAGGTCACCTGGTCATGACAGCACTGATCGTACTTGGTGCGGGAGGTGGCCTCTGCGTCACCATCACCGGAGGAGGCTGGAAAGCTGGAGTCATCGGTGCCATTCTCGGTGGCATCCTCACATGTCTTGCCATGGGTATCACCAGCTGGTGGCTCATCGGCTTGCAACGATACAAGAATGAAATTCACGGACCTTGGGATCCAGCACGCCCGATCATTCGACGACATTGGGATTGAGATATTTGGATCATAGGATTCTGATATCACTCTATTTCTATTCGTCCGCAACTATACCAAGACTTCATGTGGCCCATCCCAGATGTTACCGCTAGACAGTGATGCCTTTCGCCTCTTGATCGAATCCGTCTGATCTTCCTTGAACTTCAAAAAGTCATCCCACAACATGCTCCCATCTTGAGCAAGAATGGAACCACAATTTGTCGCTCTCGTTGACAATATGCTCATGGTATCTGCAACACCGACTGTCAATTGCATGATACCATGTAGATCATGCCATTCTAGGAGTTTTGTCTCCTTCTCCTGCACTGCACGTGTGGTTTGACCCATAAGCTCGATCAATGCCGTTTCGTCTTTGTCAAAAACTGGTGAGAACCATAAACCAAGACTCCATGGCACGGGCTGCGAACCCCAAGAGCTGCTGTCTAAACATATGCCTTTGAGTGTCAAAGATTCCAAGCCTCGAATCTTCTGGAGAAGTCTCTGCAAGTACCGCCAACCACCTATTCGCGAACCGGCAAACCTGGGCTGCCAATTGCTCAGGTCAATGCACAGCGAGCGGAGGTGTGGAACATCGGAAGCGAGAGTGCTAAGGTCTGCGCACCAAGCGCCCATCATGTGAGCACCTCGTACGCAGCAAAAGTAGTGGACCCATTCATTCGCGATCTTTGTGCTCTCTTCGCTCTGCGAGTCGTCTGATGCTGCTTCTCTCAGGTCGATGGTGATTTGATGGATATGGCTTGCTTGTGCCAGAGATAGTCTTGCGAAGAACTCTTGGATGTGTTTGATCCTAGTGAAGATGAAGTCCCCTCTCTTGAGTATTATCGACTCGTTCGCTTCGAGGTATATCGCACGGCAAGTTCTTAGGAGGCTGACCCCTAAGCTGGGCATTTGCTGGTGTTTGCGCTTGACTGTGGTGTTCCAGCTGGGGTTGACGATGGTGGTAGACGGCGTGATTGCGAGATCGTATATATAATTTCTCAATTCTCCGGGTAAAGTGAACAGAGGGGATTGGGTCTGAGGCAGCAACATGGCCTCTCTATGGTTATTATCCATGATGGTCTAGTCAAATCTCAAGAAAGATAACAAAAATTGCGTACAGACAAGAACATTTATATCAAAGACAAAGTCTCTAAATCAATTGATGTAGGGGTGCCACCTTGATGTATCTGCTTCTCAGCTCACATCAGCTGCACGCGACCCCGCCAAAAGATCAACAATACCCTGATGGCTAATGGTCACGGGCTTTTGCATGATAGCCGAATGACTCCTCTTTCCAAACTTGGCATCAGATCAATCGGTCTGAGATTTTGGTCCGTTTGATTGTCAGCGCTACTGAATCCCTCTGCAATCCTTTCTAGGTCCAGCCTCTCACTACACAAGTATAGTGTGTTCGCTGTCCTAGCAACATCTTCTGCTGGCCAAACAAAATCTTGTAGGGATTCACAGATGACATCAAATCTGGTCTGCATCTAAGCATTCAGACGGACGCGATTTCTAGCATCTTTATAGTGAGTAGCCATCTACTACAACTGTTGGTCTAGAGGTGAAAATCATGCACAGCGGACGATGGCATAGGTCGATGGATTTGCAGTAAAATTGTTTCAAAGGAAACGGAGAGCAAAGATGGACGCTGCATCCGAGGAGGATTGTATTGCTGCATACATACAGATTTCTCTCTTCAATTGGTATACGCTCGCTTATGCAGTGAAATGAGGGTCGTCGGATGATGTTGCCCCGCGCCCGACATGGGCCCAAGCGCGTCACGCAGGTCAGTGACACGCCAAGGCTCGGGCAGGCAACAGTCACGCGTCGCGCCGTCTGTCTCTGCAACAGCACTCTTCTCTCTTGATCTCTCTGGATATCATCAACCCTTCCGCCGTCTGGCCCCCATCGACTGTCGAAAAACCAGACACTGTGATCTTCCGTAGCAAGAGTTCTCGCGGGACCCTATTGTTACGCTTTAGAAGTCCGACCCTTCTTCTTGCGGGACGTAGGCGCGTTTCCGCTTTACTCTTGTGAGCGGTCCAGTCTTTGGCATTCGCTTTCGATATCGGCTACCCCAGACCTGACCGTCGCGTCGGCCAATTACTGTGATTTCCGTAGCAAGAGTTCTTGCGGAACCCTGTTGTCTCCGCTCTAGGAGCCTGGCTCTCCTTCTGGCGGGGCGTAGGCGCGTTTCCGCTCTACTTTTGTGTGCGGTCCAGTCTTTGGTCTTCGTTGTGCGCAAGTACGACCATAGGCCAGGTCCTCTGATCCTCCGCAGCGACTTGTTGTCCTTCTCTCATAACCCTGGATTTTCACCTTATTGGAGTCAGGGCTGCTCAGAGCATACATTCACAAAGCCCGGGTGGGTGGGTTCCAAAACTACACTAGTTTTGGGGCATCACGTACGTATATCTCAGTGCTTGCAAAGATCTAACGAGCTTTGTCCAGCCTTTTTAATAGAATGGATTCCCCGCCAGGTGTCATCTTCAAAGAAGAGCTCGACTGGGTTTGCAAAGAACCAGTTTTGGTCCTATGGACAGATCCCAAAAGCTCAGAAGTGTCCTCGCTTGGACTACCATGCCCAGCTGGAAAGCCTACGCAACTTACCTTGTGGATTGGCAAGAACTCCACAAATGCATTGTGTATCATGTTGCACTTGCGTATCAGTGTTCGGTTCTCGAAGCGCCGAAAAGTACTTGACTATTTCTTATTGCTCCCTTCAAGCAGCATCTCTCTTGCTTCTATCATTACTGTAGACGATGCGTCGTCGAATTCTCGCCCGTGCTTGGAAGAAGTGTACGGCAAGTCGTCTACCCGAAAGTGCATCCATGTTCCCTTTCAACAGAAGGAGCCAGGGCGTGTCATGATGCCTCTATCACCAGATAATGCACCTGGTATCGGAGGAACTGCTTTACATCTCTTGCTCCTTCTTCGCTCGCTATCTAGCACAAGCAACTTTGACCTGTATACTGGACACAGCAATTATGCTCACCATACACTTACAAACCTGGTGTCACAGTGTCGAAGTGATGTTCGTTTAGTCGACGTCGACTTGGCTGGGTCATATGGTGAAAAAGGCGGCGTATTTGATGATTGGAAAGATGAACAAAAGTCACATAAACCAGCTCTATTACCTTCTGGAGTCATTGAAACATGTGGCTCGTCGAAGTCAGGGTCAAATTCGCAGATGGTTGCGGGTACCTCTTTGATAGAGAAAGTATCGTCTGAACAGCAAGCCGCTTCACCGCCACCATACTCACCCCCAAGGCCATTTGCTGCCCTGCCCGCAACGCCAAAGCTGCTTTGTGTCTCCAAGCTTCGGCTGAAGCCAAGGTCAGACAAACGTGTCTTGAATACCCTTTCAGATTGCAAAGATGTCCTCAATGTCTCGAAACGTGTTCGCCGTAAGTAGATCTCTAGCTCTTAGCTTGTAGACATCTTTGACTAAACTAGACATAGTATCTGACAACTCTGAACGATCTCCAAAATATGCTGGATCTTCACAATCACCTCAGCCACAAATCGAAGCCTCGCCTACCATTGCCAATACACCAAGCACCGTAGAAGATTCGTCAGCGCATCGTCCAGAACATCTTTCTCCAGCTCGCGATTTAGTAACAGAATATCATCATGTCTCAGGTCAAGAACTCACGAGGGGACGCGGCTCATTCGGGAATAGTCAGGAACCTGATATCTTACTTCACTCATCATTCTCATGTCAGGACAGCTCTGAAACGCCTAGCATAAAACCTACAGTATTCGTGAGAGAATCACGCGAACGTCTCAACAAGCCGTCCCCCAATCGCGATAGCAGATTTTCTCGACACCAGAAGCAGTCTACGGACCGACCTGCAGGCACTATGGTCTCTCCCACAAAAGCCTCAGACCACGGTCACATCCTCGACGAGCTCCTCTACACACTAGACTACCACCTCAAATCTGCCGAACTCGGTCTCCAAGAAACGTCAGACGATCTCAAAACCGAGCTGCAGCTCGAGAGGGACAAAGCCATTGAAGAAATCACCGACCACGCCGACGGTACTCTCAACGATGTGAAAAGCCAGATGGAAGATTTGGCCAGCGCACATTTGGTCGATATCGAGGAGCGTCTGCAAAAGACGAGTGAAAAGCTGAGAGAAGGACTAGGCATGTTTTTTGAGCTTCAAAAACACAGCAGACCTGCTTCGGCGTCGCCTTCTGTGGCGGCTACCAAGGTTTTTCTACGCGAGTTCGGGCATTTGGATGTGCCTGCGAAGGTCAAGGTGCTTGAGAGACTTGCGAGTCACGGCACTGCTGAGGTCTTTTGTACGGTGGATGAGCGGCTTCGTGAGGCGTGGGTGGATAGCTGGACATTGGTAGAAAACAACTTGTCGTGACGCCTGATTCATCTCTGACGGGCAAAAAGTACATGTAGTATTGCATAAACATTCCTCGCCTGTGGCATGTATTCTAGGCAAAGCTGCAACTTTCCTGCATTGTTTACACGACTATTTTTATGTAACAAATGATACTACAAGTTAGAAAGTGGTTGCAAAGTACATCTATAAGAGTATATAAGAAAAAAGGATTTAGTATTATTCTATGGCTAAGTCTTTATAGCTAAGGGTATTACCCTGCCTATATGCTTGATAGTATATAACTATATTATAAAAGTAATAAACTTTCTTATAACTATATTAGCTAGTAATTCTTATTAATCTTGCTTTTAATATATCTTTTATTCTAGCTTGTTTAATTCTAGTTTATTACCAAGATTTAACAATGAAAATCTGCTTATATGTTTATTTTTACTGTGTTAGTTTCACTAAGGTATATATTGATAGAAAATCCACAGACCATCACAAGTCGGCAGCCAGTTGTGTCACACAACTAGATCATCAAGACCTGCCGGGGTAGCTCAATCGGTAGAGCGTGTGGCTCTTATCAATTCCTGATATTCCCAACCTCAAGGTCGCGGGTTCGAGCCCCGCCTTCGGCTATTCCTATAAAACAATGCTGTCTTCCTTTTTTGTGCGACTCTCTTTTTCTGCATCGTCATGGTGGAGTTCTGGGAATCTTTTTGTTCTTCTTTTGCTGGTGGGGCTTTTTTGACTTGACGTTTGGGCGTTGGCGGCGGGGTGGAGCTTGGCGGACAGGGTTGCTTGAGGACTTGGGGTCGACAGCATAACTTCTTGTTCTGTGTTCCTCTTATGTATCTTGATCGATTCGTTGTCACGGCATGAACTAAATAGCAAGAGACAAATGTTGATGATGTGTAGGAGAGTAGCATGACATGCTAAAACTCCAAGACGTGGCATGAAATGGAAACATATTGTGGGCACATTTACAGCAGCCTATCGAGTAACTACGAAGCAATGTTGTAGAAGGACAATGTCTATCAAAAGTCTCAATACGTGAGCCATGTGCTATCCTCTATCATGCCTGCAGACCATGTAGCGAGAACGCCCTCTGCGTTCCTCGCATCCCTCGCATCCCTCCAAGGTTATCATGTACCACCGGCATCGACAAACGTGGTCTGACCGTTGTCGATAGGTATGCTGCTTGGTCCAGTGACGAACAACTTTGGCCTGAATTGAAGACTGGCTTCGTGACCATGCAACTGTACTACCGGAAGAGTTGTGCCGGCGATCAGTCAACCAGGACCTGAGCTTCTAGCCCCTGCTCGGGCGTTTATTTCTGGTTTGAGGCATTTGAAGATGACTGTAGGCGTAGTGCTCCGTGCATGCTCATCACCAGACAGCACTGGCCTTTTTGTTCAGCTTACTGCTGCCCGAACTGCTCTGATCGCTGTTACTTCTCAGGCCCCAAAAGCTCTTCTTCTTCATCTTGGAAGGTCCAGCAGCTGGAGGTGCGTGTGGATTTCCCCCACTCATGAGCAAACCATTACTGGAGTACACCGGCATCGGAGGTCCAGGACGTGAAGGTCCAGCTTGCTGTTGTTGCTGAATTGGTAAAGAAGGTGCAGAGTGCCTTATCTGGTTGCTCCTGGGGGAGGGTGGCTTGAGACGGTATTGCTTTCGAAGCCTTTCTGTTTCGCGATCCACCTCTTCCTGCCGACGTCGAGCTTCACGCTCTTCCTCTTCGACCATTTTACGAAGACGCCTGGTTTCTGCCTCATCTGCCTTTTCTTGTTCTCGACGGCGTAAAGCCTCTTTTCTCTTCATGTCACGTTCTTCAGCCTCGACCTGAGCACGCAAGCGAGCAGTTTCGGCATCTAGTTCCCATTGTGTTCGAGGATCAGGAGCCGAAGCGGTACCCACACCTGCAAGAGGAGGACGTTGGGCTGATGCTGATGCTGCGGGTGGGGTGGTTCGTAGACGAGGCAGTGACTTGCGTCTGTCGGTATTTGCGGCGGGAGGCGGAGAGGGCGCAGCGGCAGCCGTGGGCAACGATGCGACACGGCAAGGATCCGAGACGTTGAAGATTTGATTGACGTCGTTGGAGAAGTACAGATCCTTGATGACGGCGGCAGAAAGCAGCAAGACCAGCTCAAGACCCTTGGGGTCTTCCAGCTCGACGCGGTACAAGTTGGGTTCGTAGACTGTCAGCTCACGTAGCGAGCGGAACAGACCAACGATGATGTCCGGATCTCTGTGCTTCTTCTTGACTACTTCATCCGTAGACTTGCCGGTCATGTATGCCGTCAGATCTTTGGCAAGCTTGCTCTCCTTGCGCCAGACAAAGTTGAGCTTAGGCGTGACGCCCGATGCACCGGGGTCATCTTGAGTGCGGTCCAAGGTCGAGGCAGATGGAGTCCGAAAAACGAGTTGGGGTAAACTAAACTCATACGAGGCGCTGCCTCCCCAGCTGCCGGGTTTCTGTGTTACAGTGACTTGTAGATCGGGGTTGTACAACTGGATTGTGAAGTGTGTCGGTAGAATCGGAACTGGCGGTGGCGGCACACCACCATTGCGTCGAATGTCTTCCTGCGATAACGAGGGATGGCTCCACTCGGGCTTGATCAAGACCTCTCCATACAGAACTTCAGAGTTGTAGCAGTCGAAAAGACCGGCAGCATAACAATTGCGCGAGTTGGCAGCGGCAGGATCGCCGTGCCTGAGGCTGTATGCGGGGCTCGGATCCGATCCGCGTATGGAAAAGAAGATTCCTTTGTGATGTGCTATACCATCCGGCGAGGCTCGATAGAAAAAGGCAGGCAAGTTCTCGTCCAACATGGTTCTGAATACGAGCTTTAGAATGTGACCAACGACAGGCAAGTGCCCCGTCCAAATATCCTTGTTTAGGCCATCATGGTCAGAAGGCGCAGTTGCCGTGCCTCGTCAGCTCCTTCTCCGTGCTCCTATTTCCGGATGCCAAGCCTCGGGATACGCATCATACGCCAGCCTCCTCTTGCACTCGCCCAGGTCATGTTTCTATACTGCTGCCTTGTACCTGTGTATCCTACGCACCATTACGACTACCACGTACTTGGCCAGCCGTTGGAACATGCAATCTCTCCGAGCATCTTTGCAATCGTCACACAAGCTGCCCACTTGACCTCGTCACACAGCCTTCTATAACAAAGACATGACGAGCAAAGTAGCCCGACTTCCTTTTCTCACTGCAATTCAAAACTTTCTCCGCTCCAGCCATAAGCTCTATCATCCTTATCAGTAAATCGGTCGGCTAAACACTCAGTCGCATGTCTCACCTGCTAAGACGTCGTCCATACTCTTTGGCCAACCAGTACCACATCTTGGCCCTAGGGTGCGGTTCATGAAACTGGATGCTTCTCTTGACATCGATCGTGTCAGGAGTAAACTGCCAGCTGGATCCATACAGTTTCTCAAAAGAGAAACCAATCATCTTCATGGCGTACAAGAATTCTGTCCATGCTACCTCTCCTGTGTTCTGCTGCTCGTTGGCAGAGGGTACATGGAACATGGTAGCAAAAACTTTGAATGCTCGTTTGTTGACCTTCAGCTTCTGCATCTTGGCAGGCTCCTTTTCTTCTACGCTCGTAGCAGAGTCCCTACGCGCGTCCTTAGGAGGAGGAACAGACGGTCCTTCAGGTCTCGTCTTGGCTTTGGACTTCTGAGATGTGAGATTTCCCAGAAGTTCACTCTTTTTGGGATGGACGCATCTCGCGTTGGGATCGAAAACGTGCAGAGGCAATCCACTGTTTTCTGTTAGCTTTCTCTGGTTGCCGAGCATGAGTGTGTTATGACTTGAACACTTGCAGTTCCTCATGCTTTTCCTCATCTGATTGCTTTGACTTGCAGCTGGTAGTAACCTTCGGCTCTACCCAAGGCTTTGTTCTGTGAATCTTGCGGTTCCAATCTTGGAAGAAATCCTTATCAATCAGTAAGTAGGTCATATATGCATGGAGTCTCAGCACTTACCATGAGGAGATGCAACACCGAGTAGGAAGTGTGTATCTCACAGTGTTTGTCGACTGTCGACCAGAACTTGTCCAATCGTTTCTCGGAAAGTCGCATCTGCTTGACGGTTTCTTGAGTTCTGCGTTTATCAGAAGGATACACAAAGTTCGCGGGATCAGCAGCGTCAAGCACAGCGCAGTAAGTGAAGTCGTGTATGCAATCAACCATGTTAAAGAAGAATGGAGCATCACCTTCAATCAGAGGCTTGCTTCGCCATGCAGTGCACCACGGTTGGAAAAGCCCAAGTTGTCGTTTGACCTCAGACACCAAGGCCAGGTCGGAGAATCTGTTAGCAACCCAACTAGAAATTAGATCACTATCTCTGCTGTGCTCGTCCAGCATTCTTTGAATTTCTTCAACTGTGTTGTTCAGTCCATGCTGGTGATGTCTGTCAGTATATTTCACGAGAAGCGAGGAAAGAACAGCAGGAAACAGGGCATGTAATGTTGGAGTGGGAATCAACTCACCTTCTTTTGCTGATCAGGGCTCAGCAAGGTCCTGAACAAAACCTGGACTCTCCAAGCCGAGCTATTTCTACCCATCTTGATTGTCAGAGTGTTGAAGTTGGGGTTAGATTCAGACACTGGTCGTTCATAGCCGCAACGCATGGGTGGTGAGGCAGGAAATCCGAGCATCAATTCACCAAGTGGTTCATCTGCCAGGATTTGAGTTAGGTAGTCAAGTTTCTGGAAGGCCTTTTCAGCCTCCGGTGGCAAGCTACAAGACGTGTCAATCTTGTGGCGGCAAGCGTCGAGCTTCTCTTGTGCATTTGCCACTGCCTCATCAGCAGTAGCGAACAATACCAGGCTGCTGTATGCATGGAAAACCATACTTGTCGCGACTTTGTCCCAGAATGCTGGCTCACCGACCATTGCGTGAGGTTTTCTGGACTTGTCAAGGATTCTGAAGGGTGAATGCTCTGACCAGTCTCTCATAGCTTGTGCAAAATAGCCTGGATCTTCACGGAGTGCCCAAACATGCTCTTCGGCTTCTTCACGCCTGGCCGAGATGAGTAATCTCAGGCGCTTCATATCGAGTCTCTGAGGCAGACGGTATGGTGCAATCTGAGCCATCGCAGTGACAGTGTAGACAGGGAGCGCACATTTGATTTGAGATGGAGCAGGCTTAGTCTCAACAAGGTTCAGTTGATCAAGACTCATGTCGTGTAAGATGAGTCGACAACATTTAACGAGGAAATCGAGGATGCGTTCCTGTACCTCAAGCACTTGGAGGCCAGCGAGGGGCTCGAGTCTCAGTTGTTGCTGGACTCTGTCTCCCACGTCGCGAAGCACAAGAGATCCATATGTCTTGGGACATTTCTGACCATGGAGAGACATCTTGTACTCGTCGATATCATCCGTTCCAGGGGGCTTGCCGACGTTTGCTTGCTGCTGGTCGCCGAAGATGAACTTGTCAGGCAGATGGCGTCCACGCGAGTTGAGGAAGAGGAGCAGATTGTGGGTTTGTACAAGGTCTTCTTGGTTGATGTAAGGCCAGAGATACGCCTCCTTCTCTCTGACTTGGTTAGGACGTCGCTTATTGTTGTTGATACCGACCTTGCGTAGATTTGCGAATTCTGGCCGGTGGGTGGCTGCCATGTGTGGCCAGGCTTGTTGGAGGATTGCCAGTCTTTGACTGTTGTTGCGCTTGATCCATCGCTTGTGAATCTGACCCTCATAGCGCTTGAGAATCTTGTTGAGGAGGACCCAGTGGCGGAAGATCTTGGTCGAATAGGCCAAAGATTGAGAGCGTAGATCGTCAATGCCAGAGATCGTGGGTCTCGGTAGATCGAGGCCTCCTTGGAATCTGCAGATTCTGCAAGAGAGACAATTGTCATCGTCTTCAGAAGCACTTGAATTCCCAGGCATGACTGGTAGCGGATGGAAATGGAAATTTGATGTGCCTTGGAAGTGTGAGAAGCAGAATTGGAATAATTGCGTGACTTGCTCGCTTGAAGTGAATGAAGCTGTGTCTTCGGGATATTGAGGCAGGAACAGCCGAGATGCGCTGGATTGCACATTCCCAAACTGGGATGCCTGTTTGCCATATGCATGTTGCCGCAGAGGGGTGCAGTTGGAAGACGCTTGGCACGTCTTGCGTTGAGGTCTGATGCCCCTCAAGATGAGCGCTTTTCAGGCGAGCGCTCCAAAGATGGAGGATATGACATGTGTCGCATAGTTCGTAGCTCTTATACTGCTTCTGTCGGCCTGGGTAACACCTTCTGACCGCTGTGTTCCTTGACAATACAGCCGCGCTGTAAAAGGGCTGCAACAACACTCTGTACACACAAGAGTGTTGTTGAAGAAAGAGTGGAGAATATACCTGTCCGTTTTACGTCGGTTCTCACTACGAGCATGGTGCTCTGGGACAAACAGCATGTTGGTTCGATACTCATTGGCGGTCGACACATGCAGATGTTGGTATCCGATGTGATAATGCACTTGAGCCTGGCCAGCTCAACCGACTGATGCGCCTTCATGCTGTTCTCGTCCTTTGATGTCTTATAGGATCTTGTCGGTCCAGAAGGTCGTCACACTGACAAAGCGAGCTCGCTAGGTCTCGGTGAGTCTCTCGGACATACAATACGTATGATGTTCGATGGGTTGCCCACGATGGTAAAGAGCTTGTATTAGTTGTTAGAAATGCAGATACTTCGAGGCTCATGGCTTACTCGAGCCGTCGGTCTTGACAAATCTCTGTGCCCAACTTTAAGGACTTTATTTGTTGCAAAGCAACATTATAACATGCACGTATCACTTCTAGCTTAGAGGAAACAAGAGAAAACAAGAGAAAACCGATGGCTAGTGTATACAATGTTTCCTGCTTGGTTTGTGTTTTTTTGCTGTAACAATTTGGTTTCGAAGGTGATAATGGTTTTGTGTGTACACAGAATTCTGTCCACGCTTTGAAGCCTTACAGGTATACCATAAACGTGTGCACACCTGTTCTCCATGCACAACGGCACAAATATAATTACTTGGAAAGTAGTCAGTAAGCAGAATACAGACCTAGAAGTATGTAATTCTAGAAAGAAAAAATGTCTTGCCCTCCACCTAGCCTTGTTTCTATCACCACCCACTCGAGATAAATTTCCAGACCACCGAACCACTCAAAAGCAAAAAGAATCAAAAGAAGCGCTCTCCATCGGGGAATCGAACCCCGGTCTCCCGCGCTTGACGAGATGTTACTCTTGACAAGCGGAAATCATGACCACTAGACCAATGAAGACGAGCCAGCTGTGCTGGTATTGGTGAGGGGACGAGGGCTTACAACGTATATAACAGCTGCATCAACAGCAGCAGCAGATCGATCAAATGAACATCCTACAGGTACTTGGAACAGATGCCACGACAAGTTGTATCTTCGAAACTATGGTTCAGAAGCCTGAAGTCTTCCGAAAATTCACTTTGAAAATTTCTTCCATGTGTGGGGTCGCTCACGTTTCCTGGAACGCAGATTCGTTCGATGATGCACCCGCAATGTGAGTCCGAGTCGTGCTCGAGAGCAGATCTCTGGAATTGTGAGATCGAGCACTTTCGTGATGCCATAACTCGTAGACCTCTCCAGGGTTTTGGGAAGGTTCTTTGCTGATCTTCAGTCCTTCAAGACAACACTGGCGGATTTGGAGTTTTGATTCTATCCTGATTCATTTGCTCGAGTGCTGAGCTGGCAGAACTTCACGGCAGACTTAACTTCCAGATCCAAGAATAGCCTGTTATACGCATTATTCAATACGTGAGGTGAAGTAATCAGTCTCGCAGCTCATGGTGTAGACGTTCGTTTCAATGCGCCAGGTGTGTTGCAGGCGAAGCTGCAGAGATGCACAATTGTCTTTCAATTCGGAGATGAGCTCGCTGAAACGTTCGTAGACGAGAAATCTCCTTGCAAAAATTCCATGAATTTCGATCTTGGAAATTCCTATGAGCCAGAAAGATATCAAGGGCTCATCCGCACCAGTTGGGTGGCACATTTGAGACACTCGATGAGCAGCATGTAGCTTCGAAGTTCAAGTATTCAATGAAAATGCAATGCATGCTGAATAACCTTGATACTGAATAGATGGGTGGGAGCAGAGACACACCAATCAGAAGTGCCATATTGTCATCTTGTTTGCTTCTGGAAAAGTCTAACAAAGCAGGACCGTGCCAGGTCGGATATTTGGACTCGGGTCCGGTCAGCGAAGAATGATATTGCGATGGCATCTGATCCAAGAACTGAAGGCCGAATGGTCAGCAAACTAGTGTTCCTCCAATTAGCAGACGGGTGATCGTCAGCACATCGCTTCGGATGCCGCTACGGATGTTGCCGCTCGAGAAGATGAAGTTTTGTCAACCAATCAAATCGTTTGCAGATAAGCATGGGAAACGTGCTACATGCGTGGCTAACGGCTCTCTCAAGAAAGTATGCAAGGAGATAAATGCTTCGCAACATGCTCGTAGACATTTTGCAAGAACAATGTCCAGCTAACAACATCACGCAGTAATGCACACCATCAAGCAAGACGTAAGTATATGCCAAATCTGAATGCTCGCGTCAAGCCTTCCGTAGGCAGCACGACATCCTGCTCCCCTGCACCGCGGAAGCTCCTTGGTGTTTTGCGGGGCAGGTGCGTTAGTAGCGTAGGGCTGCTTTCTTCGTATTATACAAGTACTTATGGTCCAGGACTCCTCGTCTCCATGTTCAGCACTCGCCTCTTTGAAAAGTGACTACCTTCTGTCTGCAACTTCTCCTACCAAACATCTTAGCAAGGAAACCAAGCCTCAACTCATCATCCTATCATACACACACAAGTCGACGATGGCATTACTATACATCAAGAACATCATCTTCCCAACCAAACAAGCTGCATTATTACCATCATTCAAGCAGCAGCAATATGGAACCTGCGACAACGCCTCAGAAGTGTCCGAAGAGGACTCTGACTCTTCGACCTTGAGAAGCAACGTGGACAACCCCTCATCTTCTTTCCGTGTTGACCCTCGAATCATCTCGGACGCAACTATCGGTCTATCAGATGGCCTCACTGTACCTTTTGCCCTTACTGCCGGTCTCTCCGCTCTCGGAGATACAAGGCTAGTCATCTACGGTGGACTAGCTGAGTTAATAGCTGGAATGCTGTCGATGGGACTGGTTTGTCTATCCTGTTTTCCCGTCAAGAGAGATCGTGCTAATCATTTCATTCCTTCAGGGTGGCTACCTTGGCGGCGTAAGCGAGGCGTAAGTCAATCTACTTCCAGCTTGACATCATCCACTAACATCCAGGCAGACAATCTTATGCAGCAACATTGGCGGAGACGCGGAAGACTGTAAATCAAGCTCCGGACGAGGCTAATCGCATCATCAAATCAACGTTCGACTCATATGGCCTGTCGGAAAATGTACTGGATGCTTTTGCTACACAAATAAGCGCATGCCCCAAACGATCGGAGGCTTTTATCATGCGTTTCCATCATGATCTACCGGAGTCACAAGCGGATGCTTCACGCGCGTACATGTCTGCCTTGACGATTGCTCTTGGCTATTTTCTTGGTGGACTGGTCCCTCTCACACCTTACTTCTTCGCAGACAACAACCAGATTGCTCTTCGCTGGAGTATTGGTGTGATGGCATTCACCTTGTTTGTCTTTGGATATGTCAAGACCTTCTTGGTGGGCGAGGAAAAACGACTGCTTTGTATCAAAGCAGGTATTCAGATGATGGTCTTGGGTGGTGTTGCTGCGGCGGCGGCAATGGGCTGTGTCAAGGCTATAGGCTCCTAGGACGAGACTTGACAGAGACAGACATCACAACCGACTTTCAGCGTTGGCTCTGCACTGCATCATGTCTCTTGTGAGACCAAAAACAAGTTTGGCATCATGAACAAGCCGACTGTGACGAGTTTGTATCATTATTGTATATTATCGCGAAGATACCCAAATCAATTTCAGCAATCATGTCTCTCCTATGTCGAGAAGAGTGACCAGTCAAAGCCTAATCCTCAGATCCGTGTCTCCTTCCAGTGAGTTCGAGACAATGCCACAAGCCTCAATAACGTGTGTTTGTCTTGACATGTGATGAACGATGCCCAAGAATGGTTTGTTGACAGAGAACTGAACATTACTTCATGCAAGCTGTGAAGTCGTTGCAGAGGTCATTTGCATGTCTTCATGACCGCGTGGGAAGGAGCGGAGACAAAGCTGAATCTGCATAGGGTGGTGCGAATGATGGGGCACCTTCTTTTTGTCTTGAAGATCTTTGAAAAAAGGCGATAGTCTGAAGAGGGTCATTGTTACCGTGGGACCAAGCACTTCTAGCTGCTTCTAATCTCCTTCGTCACTTACGCTTCACCTTCTTCAATGAATGGCATTCACTAATCGCACACATCAAACAACCTTTTCGTGTTTCACCCTCACTTCCCAATGCGCAACACTCAACCTCGACCTGCTTCAAAAGCTCCACTTCTTCCCCTCCTTCCCAATTTCTTCTCTTCCAACGCATCGCAACGCAAGATGCATCACAGCAACAGTGATAGCACGACCAACAACATGGTCGACCCTGGTCTGCTCGACAAGATCGACAAGCTCTTTGCTTGCGGTGTTGGTGAGCATGTCCCTCTGCCTCAACTTGTTGTTGTTGGCGATCAATCAAGGTAAGCGCATGATCAATCACTCGAAGGGATTCCACCTTTCTGTCATTGCGCTACTGACTTGTTTCGCAGCGGCAAGTCATCGGTTCTTGAGGGCATCACCCAGCTGCCCTTCCCCAGAGACTCCGGTCTTTGCACCAGATTTGCTACGCAGATCACCTTCCGTCGTGCGCAGACAACCAGCACCACTGTGACCATCATTCCTCACAAGGGCGCCACACAGCACTATGCAGACAGACTGCGTACGTGGAAGAGTGTCACTAACGCTCTTCTCGAGCCTGCTTCGTTCTCCAAAACCATGAGAGAGGTCCACAAGCTGATGGGTCTTGCCGATACCCCCGAGGACAACGATGGCAAATCCACCTTCTCTGAAGACGTTCTCAAGGTTGAAGTCACCGGACCCGAGCAAGAGCACTTCTCTGTGGTCGATGTTCCTGGCATCTTCAGGACCGCCACAAAGGGCATGTAAGTGACAATCGAGAGCAGTATTCAACATGCATCCAAACATGATACTGACATTGGTTTTTCGTCCAGGACGACCCTGGGAGACGCAGCTATGGTCAAATCAATGGTCCGCCGTTACATGGTCAACCCTCGCTCCGTGATGCTGGTCGTCATCCCGGCCAATGTCGATATTGCCACTCAGGAAATCCTCACCCTCGCAGAGGAGGCCGACCCTGAAGGTCATCGCACCCTTGGCGTCCTGACGAAGCCCGACCTTGTCGACCCGGGTGCCGAAACCGCTGTCATGCAACTCATCAATGGCGAAAAGCACCCTCTCAACCTCGGATGGTGCCTCGTGCGCAACCTTGGCCAGCAGCAGATCCAAGACACCGCCGCCGACAGATCCGCTGTTGAAAAGGCCTTCTTCCGCGACAGAGCTCCCTGGAACAAGCTCGACTCGGAACGCGTTGGTATTGATGCATTGCGCAGTCGTCTTCAGGAGGTCCTCGCCAGCAACATCCGCCGCGAATTTTCCAATGTCAAGCGTGAGATTCAAACCAAGTTGATCACAGCCAAGCGCGCTCTCGAGGAGCTCGGTGAACAGCGTCAGACCCCTGAAGAACAGCGCCGTTTCGTCATGGAGATTGCCTCGCGCTTCCGGGAGATTGTCAGTCTGGCACTCAACTCAAACTACTCGGGTAGCAACTGGTTCGACCAGAGGCCTGATCTGATGTACGTTACAGGTGTCGTCAACCGTAACGAGCGATTCGCCAACGACATCGAGCGCCACGGTCATTCACACGCATTCAAGTTTGATTATTCCACTTCGGAGTCATCGGATAAGCAGAATGCCTGGAGCGATGACGATGAAGGACTTCTGTTACGCACCACTGCAGACCACGCAGATCTTGAAGATTTGATCACGGGCGATCGCGTGATGGATGACCAGGTGCAAAGTAACATCATCGAGTGGCTGTCAGAACTGTACAAAGGTAGCCGCGGCTTCGAACTGGGCACATTTGACAAGAATCTGCTTGCTGTAACCATGCGACAACAGTCGGACAAGTGGGAACCCCTTGCACAGGGTTACATTTTGGATATTATCCACATGGCCCACGCCTTCGTCACCGAGTTGTTGAGATGTATCTGCCCGACTCAGCGAATCAAAGAGGGGATCATGTCTGTCCTGATGGAGCCCCTACTTGAGACATATCGTCGTGCATTGGATCAAGTTCGATTTCTCTTGGATGTTGAGCGCAGCAACCCCCAAACCATCAATCACTACTTCAACGACAATCTTGAGAAGAGGTAAGCCATATCCATAACAATTTCAGATATCAGATCCACATGCTTACATTTTCTAGTCGTCAGAAGCGCTTGCGCGCATCGCTCGAACAGAAGGTCGTTCCCCAGGCTCACCCCTTTGGTGGCACAAGCCGCAATATGATCGCACTTGACGACATCGTCCAGAACCACCCAATGTCAAATGCTCAGCACACCATCTATGAAGTTCATGACATCCTCAAGGCCTACTACAAAGTCGCCAGAAAGCGTTTTGTCGACAACGTCTGCATGCAGGCTGCAGACTACATCCTTGTTACTGGACCTAACAACCCTTTGAAGCTGTTTTCGCCTCAATTCGTCAGCGGCCTGTCTAAAGACCAGCTTGAAGAGATTGCTGGTGAGGATGCTGGACTGAGAAGAAAGCGTGCCACTCTGGCCAAGGAGGTTGCGGACATGGAGGTGGGCAAGAAGATTCTCGCTGGTGTTTCGTAGATAGAAGGTCCGAGCAAAGCGTTATACGCGATGACTGTCTAGAGAGAATGTCGAGCTCTGCTTCGAATCTCGGTGGACGATGAGTTCGAAATCAAACCATAGCTGTTATGATCGAATTGATACCATTGAAACTCCTTACTGTGCATTGCCATCATCGACCAAAGATTACTTCTCGTATAGCATGCAACGTCGGTTATCGCTCTCACCACCAGTCATCTTCTACTGGCAAAAGCATCTATAGCAAATGCGCGAGTTGTCCTCGAATCCAGCATGTTTGTAGTGAAAACGAACATGACTGAAGCTGGAAATGGCCAAAAGCGACCTATATTGAGTAACGAGATTGATCAGAGGGGTTTGCAACCTTGAACTAAAACCTCCCCCGTTTTGCCGACATTCTGCCGCGACAAACCACTTGCTTTGCAGCCGCCAGACATTGCACCAATCGAAATATTTGCTCGGTGTCCGCGGACACAAACCGACCAATACCTCCCTCTCAAGCGAGATACCGCATTTGATGAATAGAATTTCAAGGAAACCAAAAAAAGGTTCCGGACGGGCGAGTACGGACAACTCGTGTTCCTCTTCCTCTGCGCCAGAATCGGCACATGGGTGGTATGGATCGCTCGCAAGCGATACACAGCCTAGTCATCATCCCAGAGAGCCCCAAGAAATGTTTGTTTGTTTGAATATATGGTCTCGCCATTTTGTTTCAAAAAAAATATAAGCTCGCTCTAATCTCCAAAAGACTCGAAAAAACCAACCTAGTCCACTAAAACCAGCTCCGACGCTTTCGCAAAAAAACAACAAGAAAATATACCTCGACGGCCTAGCCGTGGACGAAATATAGTAGATCATCATATCCTTTTTTTCGCTAAAACCAAGTCGCTGATGACGGGGTATTGACAAGGGAGAACGGAGTCATTGCGACTGATCCAGAAAAGATGATCGGAAAGGGGGAAAAAGGTGGGTGTGATGGAAAACTCGAAAGAAACAAAAGAAAAAGAAGGAGTGACTTCAACAGTCCGAGATTTGAGAGTATAAAACCATCAAAGCCGAAAGTGGAAAGTGAAAAAACCACAAACATTGACTGATGTTTCAGAAGAGTATCATCCAAAGAAGAGAAATGGAATCTGCCACCAAACGACGCTAAGGGAGGTGAAACTGGGGGGGTACAGACGATAGGAGAGGCTCCAAGCCGTTAGTCATCAACATCGTGAATCAAGAACAAAGGACAAAAGAAGTGCGCATCATTTTGGTAAGCCTCAGGAGGCATACCACAAATGTTAGCTTGACCAGCCCTGGCTGTTAAAGTCATTTGTCGAAAAGTTCTGATCGTAGTTGTACGAGTTGAGGAAGTCTTGACCGGCAGGAACCATAATGCTGTCGCCCCAGTTGACCAGTTTTGAGCCGCTGTCAAAATCAAAGTATTGGTCGTTGACGTTTGAGTTGTCTGCAGTGAACTTGGGAGAAGGAGCTGCAGTAGGCGCCATCGAGGGACCAGAAGATCCAGCCACAGAGTAAGCAAGAGAAGCACTGTTGTCAGAGCTATTGCCCATGGTATAGTCGATGATAGCGGGATCCCACTGGAAGTTTGACTGTGCGGGAGATTGAGACTGAGCCGAAGAAGACATGTCGAAGCCAGAGAATTGATTGAAAGACATGGACTGATCGGGAGACTGCTTCGGCTTGGTAAAACTGTCGGCAGTCATTGCAGCCAGATCAATGGTACTGGTGTTCGAGTAGTTGGGAATACTCCAGCGGTTAGATTGTCCAGTGGCGACGGAGAAGTCCAGGTCGAAGTTGTTCGTGCTGTGGTTGGCATGGGTCCCCATGACCTCTTGCATGTTCATAGCAAAGGGGTTCTCAAAGTTGGTCATATCCTTCGTGGCCGGGATCTCGTCAACTTCGGACATGGTGCCCGAGGAAGTATGTGTCAGAGCAGGCTGAACATCGAAAGAAGTGGTGTCGACTTTGGACCAATCAAAATTGTTCCAGAAGTCGGCATTCATGCCGAGGTCAGAGCTTGGCAAAGAGAAGGCGGGCATCGAGGCCTCAGTCGTAGTAGTTCCGATTGACGAAGTGCTTGGGAATCCAAAGTCGGCGAAGAGAGAGGTTGGCATGCTCGACGAGACATTTGCAACAGAGTATTGAGGCTGGGTGTCGACCGAGTGTTTGACGTCTTGCTTCACGACTTCGGGCTGCATGGCAACGGCGGAGATTAGCGATGCTTGACCGGAACTGGAGTTCGAAGCAGGGATGGCAGGCTTGAACCAAGAGTGTGGCTGAGTCGAGGCAACTGCGGCGAGGCTGTCTACTGAGCGACGAGCGTTGCTCTTGGTCGAGACAGGTTGAGCAGTGTGCGAGCGAGGAAGCTTATAAGGAACACCGGACTCATGGGCAGCATTGTTGTTGCGGTGGCATGGCTTGTGATGGCCGTTGGCAAAGACAGTCAAGTGGCCTTCGGACTGGTGAGAGGTGAGTCGTGGCTTGCGTTGACTGAGAGACTTGGTCAGACCGCCTGACGTTTCTTTGGCGGATTCCTTCTTGGGCGACACTTTGGTAGGCTCCTTGTGCTCCTTGGCGTCTTCGGGGGATGACTCTTTGAGGCTCGAACAGATACACTTCTCGCCATGGGGACAGCAGCAGCGGTGCTCGTCGGACGAGGGAGATTCTTCGGCGACAGGGTAAAGTTCAGGCGAGTGGTGCTCTCCAGATGTAGACGACGGAGGCACAGGGATTCCCGACTCGGCGGCGGCAGCGGCAGCAGCAGCAGCTTTGGCTTCGGCTTCGCGCAGATGAATGCATTTTTCCTTTGAGTGAGGCTTCTCTCCACAATCACACTTGACATGGGATGATCGCTTCTTGCGTTCGGCTCGGCAGTGGGGGCATTGGGTGATGGGGCGGCCCTTCTTGGGTACAAAGAAGAGCTCGCGGTCTGGTTTGTCTATGAGAACGGGAGTCTATATAGACTGACATGGAATGCAGCCACTTACCTGTATGGGTGCAGCCGCTGACGCGGTGACCCTTTAGGCAGGATTGGCATGCCCATTTGGTCCCATCTTCCTTGACTACCATACCTGACTGATCGAGAGCGGGGCCGGCGGATGTACGTCGGTCGAGCGCGAAAGGATGCGGGTGGTGGTTCGGGCGAGTCGCAGGGCCGGCCTGGCGGATGTTTTGGCCTTGTTATTGAAGTGATTTTCTGGATAAGGATAAACCAAGGAAAATAGCGTGGAGCTGGTGTGTAAACAATCGGATCGGCAGAACGGAGGGTATCGTTGCGAAAATGGGCTATGAAACGCCGGAGATGCAAAAGTGGTGCCGCGGGAGGTTTGCGGTCGAGTCCTTGCGACGATGGATGACGGGCGCCGGCGGGATAGCAGGGCGAGGGCGGTGGGAGGATCGGGAGGCGACGATTAGAGAAAAAGAGCACAGAGCGTATGGCCTGGCACACCGACAAGTCGGGGCCTTTGATGTGGCCTTTGGAGCAATACGGGAGACCACAAAACAAACACTTGTCTAGGTGACGATGGTGTGAGAAGGAGAAAGCGAGCGAGTCGACGAAATCCCCCACCACTCGACTCGACGCCAAGGCCAGTTGCAATGGGCAAGTGCCATCGGTACCAACCGCTGCCTCGCTCGAGCCGTAATCTTCTGTAATCTTGTCCTCGGGACCCCGGTATTTTGCTGCTTTTGTCCTGGAAACTGCCGCTTGTGGCCGTTGGCTCGCCCAAGAACGACCAAGGACCCGTTAGGCGTTCGTCAGAACCTCACACAGCCACTTTTGGGGAATCAAGAGATGCTGATCTCTTGACCACTCGTATCACGCACGCACGCACGAAAGAAATGCTCCCGTACGAGCACAGTCGATGTTGCATGCACCTCCCTCTTCTGTATTGGTGCTTGAAACTACAATCTATGCACTGCGCTTCACTCTGCATGAAGTGGCACTGTCCGTTTCTGATGTCTGCTGACCCTGACGCCCATCTCTTGAGGCTTTTAACAACTCAAGCGCGGCTTTGATCCTATGTACAACAGTGTACCGAGTAGAGATCAGCACCAGCACATCTTTCCGTCTCTTTTCAGACTTCTGCTCTCGGTGGTTAATTCAGTTATTTGGGAGATGCTGAAAGAGAGAGACATTGCCTGCGGCTAATAAAAGCTCGCTCCGCCAGGTAATTGCCGTCTTTCACGTCTCAAGACTCGAGTCTAGACGCTTTATCTCAACGGCTAAAGTGATGTGCATATTCAGACGTGTCATTAAACTAAAGAGAGAGAGAGAGAGAGAGGGGGGGGGGTGGACGGCAGACGGGTGTTTGTCTCGAGTGCGGCAGGCCGAAGATATTAGCGGTCAGCGATGGATCAGAGTCACGGAGATGGCCAAACATTGATCCGATGTTCGAGATAATCCAGGCCGGAAGAATAGAGGAGGGCTTCAAAAGCCATGTTTCGATAGTTGAATAACGCGATGGTCGTTGGGTATTCTCGGTCCCTCGGCATGGAAGTGGCATCGTGTTTGGCTGAGCCTCCAGACTTTACCTCCTTCACGCGCAACCCACCTAGATGGAGAGCGATCAGAGCAACTACCCGGTAGTCGATCCGTCTCTTTCTCTGGGCCCATACTACAACCAGTCCAACCATCGTGCAACCCTCGATGCTCACGACCATCTGCAGGTTGACGATGACCTGGCCCTTCGCGCTGAGCTAAGCAGATCGCTCGGCCTGAACCACTCGACGCACGAGTCGGCAAACACGTCACATCAACAATCACCACAACCTCTCGACGACGTGCAACAACGCGACAATGCCCACCACCAACATGCCCGCCCAGCCCCAGTGCCCTCGCAACCGCACAATGCCTCTCCCCTGTCGCAACATACCGTGAACCCTGATTCCGCTACCGAGCACCACAGCCCACCTCCGGGCCATCATGCCGCCGACAACAAGCGCAGCAAAGTCAGTCGAGCATGCGACGAATGCCGCCGCAAGAAGATTCGATGCGATGCGTTGAACGAACATGAGGTGTGCACCAACTGCAAGCGTTCCAACTCTGCGTGCGCCTTCAGCAGGCAACCCCTGAAGCGTGGCCCCAGCAAGGGATACATCAAAGAGCTGGCCGAACGCCTGAATGCTCTCGAGGGCCAGATGCAGCCACAACACCAGGGCCATGTCGATCAGGAACTCCACTCGCTGCTCGCAGAGGCAGCCTACGTCACCCGCGAGCATGCTTCACCACCCCGCCATGCCGGCCAGAAGAGAAGGCTTTCACAGACAGAGACCATTATCATCGATGGCCCCCCAACCTTGGCTCCTCGACCTGCTCCGGCGCCTCCGCCCGGACAGGCATCGGCCCAGCCTCCTTCTGCTGCTGCTCAGCTTCATAGCTATGAAAATCACTATGCGCGCGATCCACGCATGTCGCCATACCCCGTACCATCGAACCATCGTACTGCGCAACCACAGACCTTTAATTCACAACCCTTCTTCAAATACGGTGGAGATGCGCGCCGTCGCGAAAGTGTCAGCCATCCTTTCGATACACAAGCAGGCGTGCCGACTCTAGTCGAATGGGACGACGAGGTTGTCGACGAATACTACCGCACTATACATCAGACGTTCCCCCTGCTGCCACACTCGAAACATCGCCTTCGTATGCGTCTGGCCGAGTGTCCAGTGACATTGAGGGAGGCCTTTTTGACTGTCCTGGAATGTACCATGCGCACTTTTCCTTCCTTCTCGTCAACATTACGCCCACAACAAACTTATGCCCCCATGATGAAACGAGCTGCCGAGTTACTTGCTGGATACCCTTTCGAGAACCCGGCGACACACAACAGCGGCACCAATCTAGTCTATCTGCAAACACTCCTCTTGATGGCTCTAGAGTCAGACAACCATGGTCCGGCGACAGTCAGAGGTCAAGCAGGTCCATCGAGAGCGGAGTGGTTAGGAAGAGCTGCAGGTGTGGCAGGACAACTCGAGATCAACCTCATCCGACCTCGAGAACGCTTCGCAACCGAAGGCGATCCAGATTCCGAGGAGAGATTGGCAAGGAGGGTGTGGTGGGTCCTTTTCATCCTCGACCGCTGGCATGCGTCCAGCACTTCAGACCTGCTCAAGCTTCCCGAGAACAGCGTTGTCTTGTTACCGGAAGACCAGATTTTACTGGGCGAGTCAACATACCACCTGGCACGCCTCTCATTCATCATAGGCCACCTCGCCGCCATCCTGACCACGACAAAAACACCAGAAACCAACGTCATGGCCCCTTCAAACCCTGCCTCATCCCTCCTAGGCCTCACCCTCGCCGGCGAAATCGACCGTTTCCGCGAATCCGTCGAAAGCGTCTGGGGCTCTTTGAACCTCGTCCACCTATCCTACCATCACTGCCACCTCCTCATCAAACGATTAAACCCAACCACAGAACCCACAGAACTCATCGGCCACGCCGTCAAAGTCGCCACGGTGCTCAATCAGAGACAAACGCCCATCACGCCCCTGAACCACCATTTCGCGGCTTTGGCGGCAATGACCCTGTGCGAATTGGTAGACATTGACAAGACGCGCGCCGAAGCCATCAAAGGCCTCGAACACATCTCGGAAGCATTGGGATTCGGCCGCGGTTTGGCCGGTCACGAAAAATCCACCGGTTGGGATTCGGCCATCAGAGACTTGATCGTGCAGAAGAGGAACAAGTTGCAGTTCATTCTGGGCGGCATTGAAAAATTGCCGCCGGGGTTGCAGCATCTGGCGCACGCGCACGGCGGAGAGGGGAGTGGGACTTTGACGCCTAGTTCTGCGCAGGGCAATGTTGCTGCTACTAGTGTGGCAGGGGAGAATGGCCGGCCAGGCAGTTTTGATCCTACCATGTTGACGAGGTATGGCTATCTTACTGCTTTGGGACAGGGCATGTTTGTCTCCAAGTGATGGGAGTGACCTCCCTGCTCTAGCTTTGATGGAGACATTGATATGTAGATACAATCTATGTATTTGCTCGACAATAAAAGACTACTCATGAACGGCCATTTCTCCGTAACATTGTTTTTCTGTACAGCAATTGTGCATCTCTTCTCGTTTGTCAAACATGTTTCTCTGTGCATATGCTTCATAAGACCTGTTTCGCTTCACCGTGCCATCAGGCCATACGTGCAATCGGGATCAAGCATGTCTGTCGAGCACCTGGCGCTGCCAGCATTTTTCGACATCGATACACAGCGTCTTGAAGGCCTCGTCTTCGAGGCTTGCCAGAATGAACTGAACGAGCGCATCCTTGCGCGTATCATCATCCTGCTCAGCATAACGTCTCAGGTCACCCTGAACGGCTTGGTGGGATGGAATCGCAGTAGTCATCTCGATATCTGTTGCTTGGTGCATTTGTGCAATGCGTTGACTGTGTCTGCTTAGTGGACTCGATGAACTCATTCGTTCCGGGCTTGACGATCCGACCCGTTCTGGACTCGACAAGAACTCGGTTCCTGCGTTGGTGCTGGCAAAGTGTACTGGACTCGCACTGCTTCGATACAGGTGATCTGGATCTCCAAGAGTTGTGCACTTCATTTCTGGAGGCAAAGTGGCGCTCGTTGCATCACTATGTACGGCAGTACCATTATCGACTGTCATCTCGTCGTCATTGGCACGGGAATTGTACATGCGTGATGCAGGTGGTTCGAATCGTGTAGGGCCTTGGGGAGTTGTAAGGCGTGTGATGCGCTTTTGGGTGGGGAATTGGTTCTCGAGTGAGGCCTGGTTTCGATCCTTCTCCTTGTCTCCCACATCTGCTTGTGATACTTCTGAAGCATACTTTGGTTTTGGAAGCGGTGGCAGCATTTTTGCCTTTGCAGGACTACTCGATGGTTTTGGAAAAGGCAATTGTCTTCGTGGCGGCAAAAGGTCTTTGGTCATGTCTGATTGCCACTGATTCGGAGCTGTCGATGGTCTTTCTGTAGGCTTGTCGCTCGTGCGAATCGGAGCAAAGGTGGGTTGTCTCTGGATGCTCCGGGTTTGCTGCTCTTTGGGAGGCGATGATGAGGTGAACATGTTTAGGTGAGACACACTGGCTTGACCGAAAGTGTGCTGATCTAATTGTTGTTGTTGTGAATGGATGGAGCTCGAGTGGAAGGCATCTGGGCCCGTCAATTTGCAGTCCGACAGATACGAGTTTCGAGTCGCGACAACATACCCTGAATGGATGGGACTATGATAGAGGATGTACCACGGTCAAAACGAGCCGACTGAACGGAATGTTGTTGACTCAGGCTAGAGTTTGCGGTGGCCGGACGACTCGTGGATTGAGGGACTGGTTTGGTGGATGGCATGGAGAACATGAGTCCGTGGTTTGAAAGAAGCAGTACAGCCTCGTCACATGCGGCGTCAGCGGTGAAGCGCAGTTGAATGCGTCTGACCTGTATTGAAGTACCACAGTATTGGTATTGATCATGAACAAGAACCTCGCAGCTCTTTGCTTACCTGATCATCCTGACAAAAGTATCGAATTGCTAATGCGGTACCTTTGGTGAGGCCAAAGATGGGCAAATCGTCAGGCCGCGTAGCTGGGTTTCTTCTATGCAGATCTTTGGTCTCTCGGATGATATCAGTGAGCGGAAGAACTTCCTAACGCAAACCAATAAGCAAGTGTTGAATTCGGCCAAATTCTGGAAAGTCGCACCAGATCAGCTGTTGCTTGAACAACCCTGAGCTGGATATATCCTTGATCGAGTTGTTCGATCAGAGCGAAGAGGTCCGGAGCCTGGATGTGGTTCCATCTTGAAGGACTGGCATTACGTGGGAGTGTCGAGTGCGAGAATTTGAGAATAGGATGGCATAGTAATGCACGACCAAAGAGGCTTTCCTGACTTGCCATGGTCAAGGACAAGATATGAGGTATGACGATTCAGTCACCTCCCTCTCTCAAGCAAGCAGATTCAATCGAGGCAAGACAGCACTTTGTTTGAAAGAGAAAGAGTCAAGGACAGCGTGCCAACGCAAGGATGTAGCTACCTAGCATTTGGGAATGACAAAGGGTCAGGTCGTTATGTAAGCAGGAGCCTCCCAAGCTCTTGCCATGACGCTTGTTCGACCAGAATGGAGGAAGTGACGATGAACAAGATAGGAAAGAAGCTGTATCGACTGAGCGAGAAGCATGTCTCGGCGCTTACCCAGTGACTTTGGCTACGCTTCAAACAGTTCAGATGGAACAGCATCGACCAAGTATCTCGTGAACAATCATGCGACAGACAAGCACTGTCCTGTCTCATCGTCGACATGTCTCGATATTTGAAGCCTTGGAGGCAGCAGGAGCGAGGGAGGGAGTGATTGTGCCAAGTCAAGCGAGTTGTGGAGAGAGCCGATCACCGACCGCCGCCCAAGTCCAGCCCAAGGAAGGTGTAGACGCGTCGTGAAGCAGCATACAAGCGTTGCGCCAAACTTGATCTCGCCCTCGTCACACTCATTCCCTACCTGACTTTGGTACCGAACGTTTCCGCGAGCGACAACTCCTTCGGTCTGAGCTGGAGAATTGGACACGATGCCTCCCAAAGGCAGCAAGGTCGGCCAGCGGGTCGAGCGCGAATCCTCGATCGAAAAGACAGAAGAGTATGAGGAATTCTTGAAGAAGTTGGCCGAATACCATGAGAAGAGAGGGTGAGTGCTGTGGTGAGTCTGTGTGCGAGCGTGAAATGGCTCTGATGCAATGCGCAGAACGACACTGGAACCCGAACCCAAGGTCGAAGTGCAGCACATCGATTTGCTCAAGCTGTACAAGCGTGTTGTCGAAGAAGGCGGCTATGACCTGGTGTCAGACACAAAAAAGAAACCATTGATGTGGAGGAAACTGGCCGACGAACTGCTTCCCGGAATCAAGAACCTCGCCGGCGCAGCTTTCCTGGTCAAGAGAGCTTACTACTACAACCTGGTCGCATACGAGATCTCAACACACTGGGGCAAGGAGCCGCCGCCGAAAGAAGTCATCGAGGACCAAACAGCAAAAGGAGGACAAGTCATGTCGAGGACTCTCGAAAACTATCTTGGCTCTTCGACCCGCGACAAGAGTCTGGCCAATGGCAACTCGTCCGACAACGAAGACGACGCCAAGGCAAACAACGACGACGGCGAGCCCGGGAGCGTGCGGTCGACGAGGGGGTTGCGTCAGGCTCCGCCGCAGCGTGTTATTTTCCAACCCGACACGGCCACTTCGCGCCAGACCCGCAACCAGGGCCACCATCCATCTCTCACACCCGCCTCACCTTCACCTGCCTACCCTGCCAACAACACTCCAATGTCGCTGGCAACCTATGACCCGCAGCCTCCGGTGGCTTTGACGCTCAAGCCCGTCACTACCCCGGCCAACAACCCCGAATCATACCGCATCAAGCGCAAGCAGCAGCAAGAGGCCCAGGCCAGTCATGTAGCAAAGAAGCACAAGGGCCTTATGCTGCCAGGCACCGGCTTCATCGGCCCCAACATCTACGTCCGCGCACAACTCGCTCTCCAATCTGGCCTGCCCGAAGAAGAGGAGTACGCGCTGCATCATCTCGTCAAGATCTCGCACGAAAGAGGTGACAAGTATCGCTTCGACCAGTTTGCCGGTCTTGCCGAAGCTCTGGTCAACAAACTGTTGCAAGTGAGCTCTCTCTTCTACCATCTTGAGTGGGTCGTGTCTTACCAGGAGACTCCTGGTCCGCGCACCCTGGATGCCCTCAACGGCACACCAGACTTGCTCCAAAAGCTGCAGTCTGCAGTGCCTCTGGACACCGACCACGCCGTTGAGACGGCCGACTTCAGACAAGCTTTGGGCCGCATCACAGAGGCTGGGCTTGTCGTCCGCAACATGGTCATGCTTGACGAGAATGCTCAGTACATTGCAAAGTTGCCCCTTCTCCGCGACTACTTCTGCATCGTCTTGAACTTGCCAAGCCATCCGTCTCTGGTAGAACTGCAGTATTATGCTCTCGAGACCATTGAACAGCTCACCAAGCACTACGACCTGGACGCTACTGACCTGCTCTACGAGACCCTACTGGCTCAGCTCGAAACAAACGACCGCGGCAGAATTGTCACATCATTGCGCGCCATCAGTCGTCTCGGCATGACATTTGAAGAAAACAAGCGCCTCGAATTGGTCCCCCTCGAGATTGTGCAAAAGCTGCCCGAGTGGATGATGCTTCCTGATGAGGAGTTGCGCTCGGCATGCTTGGACTTCCTCTTCCAGTACACCAGCATTGCCGACAATGTCGAGACACTGGTGCTGGACGCCGATGTTCAGGTCCTTGTCAGACAGCTGTCCGACCTTTTGCTCTACAACGCAAAGAAGGAAGTGCCTAAGATGCCAAAGCCTCGAGCTCCAGAGCAACACCACGACCCGGACAGCTCGCTTCATGTCCCACGCTTGTCACAAGACGTGGTCGAGCAGCTACTTCAGTACAGCGAGCCAGAGCGTAGTTCGCGCTGGTAAGTGATTTTGTGCTTCCGCGTTTGCCATCAAAATCTAACCCAATCCTAGGTTGCGTATGTGCTTTGAAACTAGCCCCGAATCCGAGATGACACAAATCCATCTCTGGCACTCATATCAAGCCATCTTCCTCAAGTACGCTCCTGTCCACGTCAATCTCATAGCAGGAGAATTCATCAAGAACGTGTCCACCACTTTCACCGGCGCCTCAGCACAAGTCGCCCACTCAAAATACGTCATCCGAGGTATCAGACCACGCAAGGTCGCGCAAGACATTCATGGCAAGGAGCTTGTCAAGTGCTGCTGGCGCACCAATCCTAAGGATGTCGCACCAGAGGTCGTTGGTATCTTTGCCGATGCTGGAGGCAATGAATGTGGCGAGTTCTTCGTCGATGGTCAGAAACTCTGGGAGCACATCATTTCCTCTCACCTCAAAATTCCTAAGAAGGCACCAGCCGCTGTCAATGGTGACCTCTCACAGCCACAACAGAGCACTGCCAAACGCACTGCCTTTGACTTCGCCGCCGCGGATGCCTCTCTGTCGTATGGCTGCAAGTGGAGTAACTGTGCCCACCAACTCTCGAATCAAAGCCTACCTGTGAGCCTTGCACTGTTGGCTCGTCACATCAACACACATCTGCCAGACAGCGGCCTTGTAGCCGAACAAAAGCGCCTTAATCAACGCAATTCCAACAATGCCGAAGACCCCATCCTCAGCAACCGTATCTGGCATCGCACAATGGCAGATGAGCGCAACGACGCCGCCGGTCTACCCCTTGGCTCCGCACTCGTGCTGCGAAACATCGCCCGTGGCGTCCGCAAGATGGCGCCAAATGAGACCGCAGCCGCCAATGCCACTGCCACCACTGAAGATAAACCTCCTACCACCGACGGCGAGCAACCTCATCGTGAGGGCGAAGACGATGACGCCGTCACCGCGCTGACTGAAGCACCTGTCCCTGCATCCGCCGAGCTCATGAAGAAAATCTTCGACCCCATCAGAGAAAAGCTCTTTTTTGCCATGGCGCACAATCCCACAATCGGTCCTTATCTAGGCGTTGTCATTCGCGCCATTACTGCCGGAGGAGGTTAGACGATTGTTTTTTTCTCTTCCTTCTTGCTTCTATTTCCAGCGCTGGTTTTTCTCTTGTCTTCTTTTTTCTTCTTCTGGTGGTAGGGGTTGGGAGGTTTATGATGGTATGCAGAGTGGCGTTTTTTTCTCTTTTTTTTTCAAAAGAATATTCTGGTAATGCTCTCTTATAGCGATGCGAGAGGTTAAGCAAAGTTTTTTTATCACCTCTTTTTGTATCGCTTTTTCTTGAATGTGTGCTGAGATTCTTCTTGACCTCTTTCAACATGTGGGATTGCACTTGAACTGACTTGTGTGAAGATTTGAAGTGTGAACACATATGAGAGCGACGACAACGAAACAGAAACACGACGACTTGGAAATGTGATCGATGTGGTTTCCTTCAGAAGATGCTGTATACTCTACCAGACCAGAAACAAAATCATTTCTCCATAATCTCGCTCGCGAATTTACTCCTCGCTCTAATCTTGGGTCCCCAAATGAGCAACGCAAACGGCACCAAGGTCAAAAGCGCCCCGATACCTCCCAGCAGACTTCCCGCGCCCTGAAACGTCATGGCCGTGAACATCTGCGGCACGAACAGCGGAAACGCTCCTCCCAGCATATTCCGACAGAAACTCTGAGCCGCAAGAGCAGAGCTTGCGTAACGATGGTAGGTGTCTGCCAGATAATTGAAGACGGCGAGGTAAATGCTAAAAATGCCCATTGTTGCGCAGCCGATCGCGAGCGTGGGGATGATCCAGTGGGCATTGGGACCCGATGTCCAGGCGAGCCAGAAGAGGCCGATGGGGAGGAGGATGCTCTGTGCGCAGGCGAAATACAAGCGGCCTTCTGGTGAGTCGCCGAGGTGTGGGAAGTGGCGTTTTGACCATTTGTCTCCGAGGATTGAGATGATGGTGGAGATGATCGATGCCACGCAGAGGGCCGAGAAGACTGAGCCGATCTGATAGAGATTGAAGCCGTGGGAAGCTGCAAAGATGACGGGGATAGCGCCAAATGTCAAGTATAATATGGCCCACGAAAACGCTACCCACATGCTAAAAAAGAAGACGACGGGTTCCGTGAACAGCAAATGGAAGGGGCGGAAGAGTGAAATCTTGATCATCTGCAAAAGGCTAGCACGCTCTTCGTCGCTCTTGACCTTCCAGCGTATCCTTTGAGAGGTAGTTTTGCTCGCATCGGAATCGCTGGGTATGTCAACCCCTACAAATCCTGCTGCTTCCAGTTCATCGTAGTACTTGTTGAGACACTTTGCCTTCTTGGAGAGAAGTACCGAGCCTCTTGTCTCTTTGAAAAACAGAACAACCAAGATTTGGACGGTGCCGCAAGTGATGATTTGCAAGTAGAAGATCCATCTCCACGTAGTATAGTAAGCCACGAATGACGAGATCAAGGGTCCGAGGCCGGTGCCGAACAGGGCAGCGCCGGAAAAGAGAGCCATTGCTGTATTGCGATCCTCGGCATGATAGATGTCGCTGAGAACACCCCCTACCATGGTACTGAACGTGCTAGAGACGCATCCTTTGAAGAACCGAGAGACGAGCATTCCACCATAAGAACGAGTGACGGCACAGCAGACCTGGAAGACGACATAGAGAATCCCAGTGACGACAAACATGGGCCTACGTCCGTTGATCTCGGAGAAGGGAGCCAGAACCATTGGTGCAATGGCAAAGCCCGTTGTAAAGATGGTAACTCCTACTGTGATGGCAACACGGGAGACACGCCATTCTGCTTCCATTTGCGCGTCGCCGGCAGTGTAGCTACCAGCTGCATATGCTGTTACTGTTGTCGCAAGGCATGATAGCCAGGTTGTCATGCGCTTCCTGCTCTTTGACCATGTGAATGGCGACTCGTATTTTTGGAGATTCGGCTCTGCTGGTGGGCTTGTTCTGAGGTCGTGGGATGATGAGAGGTAGGAAGGCCGAGGTATTGGTGTTTCGAACTCTAAATAGTGGTATACAATGTCGTGGGAGGTGGATAGTGTGGGAGAGGGCGGAATGGGTGTTGAGCCATTTGAGGATTTTTCTTTATCGTCATGTCCAGTCTTGGAACCGGCGTAATTGGCAGGCGACTGTGACAAGTACATCTCTGGATTCACGCTCATTGTGACTGAAGCAGGTGGGTATCATGCTGTTCGTGGGCAGTGAGAAGAAAAGACGAATATTTGATTGAACGGAAGAGTTGCAATGACTCTGATGGATAGAGGAGAAGATGCTCCTCAGTAGTTACCCGAATGCCGAGAAAGTCATAATGGCGTCCATCTCACGGTCGAACGGCCGATTTCGCCAAAACTTACATCAGGTCAGGGTACATGAATCTTTCCCTGGATCATTGGTGCTTTGGGAATTTCGTGTCAACAACTGTTGCCATGGCCTTTGAACAGCAAATTCAAAGCAGGCCAGGAAATGTGCCTTCCGTGCCAAGTGACCACATTTAAGATGATGATTCGGTATAACTTTCCGTAACCTTGTCAACGAGGAGTGATCGCGATGCGGCTGGTCGATGTGATAGCATGGCTCATCCTCATCAGCCTTGCTCGAAATCGACAAACAGGATTGTGGCATACATGACAAGCAAGTTGAAAGCTATTCGAGATGAAAGAACACCTTGATCGAGCGTGCTTGCCTCGATTGGAGAAGAATGGGCACGAGAAAGTGTGGGGAGCGATACCGACATGTCTTGGTTCGGATTATACGCCATTTCCGACCAATCAGAAGCTGGCATTGTCAAGCCACTCCGCAAACAATAGGTAGCTCCTCCGAGTTCGCTCTTGCGGGGAGCTTGAGTAGAGAGTGAGCTTGGGTGTTTATGCAAAATGCTGTGAGCCAGCGTGAATGGACCTCTGCAGAGGAGAGGCAAAGAATGTAGAAGCTTGCGAGATCGTCAGTGCATTTTCAGTCAGTAGGTCAAAAAAGAACTCAAAGAAGAACTATTCGAGAGAGCGATGGCAATAGTCGAAGGCTGCCTTTATGCACAGACAGATGAGATGATGCGAGTTCGAGTGGCTGTGGCGTGAACTGAGGGTCCCGCCAAATATTAATAACCCTCAACTTCCACCCCACTTTGAGCCTTCATCCCTCCTGTTGTTCTTTCTTCTCTCTTCTCCTACACCTACAAAAGACTATTCAAGATGTCCCAAAGACCTGAGCCCCTCCGCCTCGGCAGCGTTGCCCCCAACTTCGATGCCGACACCACCAACGGGTGAGTTGTCACCTGTCGCACCTGCTCTCCCACAGACACTGACTTGAAGCCAGACCCATCAACTTCCACGACTTCATTGGCGACAAGTGGGTGATCCTGTTCTCTCACCCCGAGGTAAGCCACACGGCATGGCACATCTCGCGAGACGGCCACTGACTGGAATTTCAGGACTACACCCCCGTCTGCACCACCGAGCTCGGCGCCTTCGCCAAGCTCGAGCCCGAGTTCACTAAGCGCGGCGTCAAGCTCATTGGCCTCTCCGCCAACACTGTCGACAGCCACGGCGGCTGGATCAAGGACATTGACGAGATCAGCGGTTCCAGCCTCAAGTTCCCCATCATTGGCGACAAGGAGCGCCAGGTTGCTCTCGCATACGACATGCTCGACCACCAGGACGCCACCAACGTCGACTCCAAGGGCATTGCTTTCACCATCCGCTCCGTCTTCATCATCGACCCCAAGAAGACCATCCGCACCATCCTTTCCTACCCTGCCTCCACTGGCCGTAACACCGCCGAGGTTCTTCGCATTGTCGACTCTCTCCAGACTGGCGACAAGCACAGAATCACCACTCCCATTAACTGGGTTCCCGGTTAGTATTCGTCCTGGATGTTGCCTTCTGCGAGCAATTTCTGACTTTTCAAACAGGTGACGATGTCATTGTTCACCCCTCGATCAAGACCGAGGAGGCTCAGAAGATCTTCCCCAAGGTCAACATTGTCAAGCCTTACCTCAGATTCACCACCCTCCCCAAGGAGGAGACCAGCGCCAATGTCTAAACTGGTCTTTTGCGTTTCAAAAGCGAATGATATCCCTGGGCTGGGGGAGGAACGGATTCCTCTCATGAATACACATATACCACATAGTTGTGACGATATAAAAGAATTTCATGTCTACAGAATTACCATAGTTTTGTGTTCTGGTTCCTCAGCAGCACTCAGCAAGAGAGAGCTTGCAACGCAACTCCCAGATCTGTGCCTCGGTCGACCACGGAGGCTAACTCCGAGATGCTGTATCTCCATGTTGATGTCTTGGCATGCTTTGAGAAATGCAAAGCGGTTTCCGCAGTGATGGGGTCATCTCGGAATCGCGCATATCTACTAACGAGGATTTGATGGCCAAGGCAATAAGGCACATCGGTCCTTTGTGTCCAAAAATTTGTGAGGCTGATTCCAAAGAACCTTGAGCCCTTGCGCCGTGCTACCGTTTTCGGCACCAAACGAGATCCGAGACGGCTACCTCCGTCCGGGTGTGAAACCTCCAGCGTTCACCTCCCTTCTCTCAAACAGTCGAATCGTTGTTCTACAAGCCCTCGCACAGCCGCGTCCAATCCGATGATCGTTTGGTGATATCCCGTCGGCTATTTCGTTGGTGAAAATTCTCTGTGTACTTGTGGTAGGTTCAGTGTCTCCTTTCCCTGATTGACAAGTTCACCCTCTTTGTTTGGTTGTATTCATTTGCGCAATCATACAAACACAAGAAAAAAACATTCAATCTGCAAACTTCTCGATTCTGTTTGGGTCCGCCAGCAAATGAGCGAGAATCATGAAGCGACGTATCGAAACATATTCGCAAATCAGGTATCTGGACGGAATTCCTGGCGATCATTCTTGAAGGATGGATAGCAATAACGTTCTGTACGCCCCGCTGGCCTCCTGTGTCCTCGACACAATCGCATTCGCTATCCAGGCATCTAAGAGGACTTCTCGCTCGCAGCTTTGTTGAGATAGCACCTTTGATCACAATTCCGACTGTTCATCTGTGACTATACATTGCTAACATGACCACTTCAGCAGGGCCGAGATTCGGATTGGGATCGAGAAGAACTGCTTCTAATATTCTGTTCGCTCATCGAGAAACTCACACTCGATCAGAAGAACCATCGAAATCACCTTCCGTGCTTGCCAGTTCTGCCGAGAGCTTTCTAGTACCAGCACCCGATCTTACAAAGTCTGGACGTACGCCCAGTCCACAGAGGTCAAGACACATTCCAATCATCGTACGCAGTACATCCTGCGAACCACGCACTCCAGAGTCGCTAGACTCCAGCATATGCTTTTCCAGCTCGGTTTCTACTTTTGCATCAAATCACGAAGTCCGACCCAAGTTTAGCATACTAGAGCCTATCACGCTTATTGATATTGAGGGCACAGCGGCTGTGACAGCAGCTTTTGATCACTGCTCCGGACCTGTTCCTACTCCGACTCGTACCAATACCTCGATCACACTCGCCAAAGGGCAACGACATGTTCGCCTGACCCGAGCCAGTTCACTAGTACCCAGTGTCTCCGCAAGCTCTTTCTATACAGCAGAAGATCCGGATCTCGAAGACGTACATGCGCCTTCAGTGACCATGGCACAACCACCTGTCTCTAGCCGTGCTAATCCGCTGGACTCCTTGCTTGCCTCACCTACCCCGTCGCATATGACTTCAAGAAAGGGTTCGACCGCTCAGCTCTCTGTCGCAAGCAATTTCTCAGGTGTTTCGAAACGAGATGAATACGAATCGTCTTCGGAGATGGAGACGATGGGCCAAACTTCAGCTCATCCCGGGCGTTCAAATGCTGGATCACCAATTCCCCCTCAAACACCAAACGCTAGCTCGGCTACTGCGAATCTATCAGGCCTGGTGTGCAATGTACACCGCACTACCGGAAGGGAGCCTCATCCACTTGTCGGAGCCACCACCACGATTCTTGGCGACAAATTGTACGTTTTTGGAGGTCGCAAGATCTCAAAGTCTCGCCCTACCTTAACCTCCGATTTGTACGAACTTGACCTTCCTCGAAGATATTGGTCCAAGATTGAGACTAAAGGCGATGTTCCACCTCCGAGATACTTCCACAGCGTGTGTTCACTAGGAGATAACAAGCTTGTCTGCTATGGAGGTATGTCCCCTGAAGGCGGTCCCACAGCTCAGAACGAATCTCCAGATGCACAGGTCAGTGTCATGTCTGACGTCCATGTGTATGATATACCGTCACATACATGGACGAAGATCAGCACTGGAGAGGCTCCTCAAGGTCGCTATGCACACTGTGCAGCTATTCTCCCTTCTGGAGCCGTCTTTGCCTCGTCCAATGCACCTTTGTCCGCCATACACCACAATCCCTCGGGTCCCCAACCGAATTCTGGCTCAATAGGAGTGGATCTTGATGGAAGAGGTGGTGCACAGATGATTGTGGTCGGAGGTCAAGACAGCAACAACCAGTACATTGAACAAATCAGTGTGTTCAACTTACGCAGTTTGAAATGGACTTCGACCAAGCCCATGTCCGGTCGAAGTTGTGGAGCATACAGATCAGTCGTCACACCTTTGGTCAGCATGGAAGGCACTCAGGTCGGTGCAGGTCATGAGGCCTCTATCGATGACTACGATGACGACGATGAAGATGATGAGGCCGAGCTCAACTCATCCGGCTCGGCCATGCTCGTCTACACCAACTACAACTTTCTTGACGTGAAACTCGAGCTCCAAGTCCGCAATCGCGATGGCACAATCGTTGATAAACAGATGCAGGGTACAATATCACCACCTGGTTTGCGTTTTCCTACAGGCGGTGTCATCGGCAACAACTTTGTCGTAGCTGGCACATTCTTAACATCTTCCAAACAAGAATTTTCTTTGTGGGCTCTGGATCTCCGTTCTTTGACTTGGGCTCGCATTGATAGCGGAAGCAGCATTTTCAGTCAAGGCAGTTGGAACAGAGGTGTTTTATGGGAGCGAAGAAACTCCTTTATCATTCTAGGTAATCGCAAGAGAAACCTGGTGGATGATTACAACAGCCGTCGCCTAAACTTCGGCAACATGTGCGTGGTTCAACTTGAAGCTTTTGGACTATACGACAACCCTCGAAAGGCCTCGCCTACCTCAGACTACGTGTCGGCTAGCGCTCCACACTACCAGCCTGGCTCAGAAGGCTCTGCCGGAGGAAGAAGATTGTACAGTGGCGCCGAGGAGTTAGGCGAGGTGATGCTCCAATCGCGCGAGCTCTGCGATATGGATTTCCTTGCCATCGATGGCACACGTCTCCCAGTCAACTCACGTCTGATTGGACGCAGATGGGGTCCCTTCTTCAACCAGCTCATGCGCGAAAGTGCTGGTCCCAACGAGAGCGGCGAAACCGCCACACTCAGACCTACTACCATGGCTTCCCGAAACTCGAGCATCACCATCACACCTACACTTAGCTCGAATGGCTCAACCCTCACAGCCAACAGTGTGACCGGTACCACGATGACGTTGGAGCCGGCTGATGTTAGAAACATGCCGCCGAATTCACGTCCGAGAACCTTGTATCTTCCTCATACAGTCCCAGCACTCCAGGCACTTATCCACTATCTCTACACTGGCTCGCTCCCCCAGCAACCTTCACATCTTGCAACACCACAGATCTTCTGCTCTTTACTACAACTCGCTCGACCATACGAGATTGACGGCTTGGCCGAAGAAGTGACTGAGCGTCTCCACGAGACATTGGATGGACGTAATGCAGCCGCCATCTTCAATGCCGCAGCCATGGCAGCCGGCGGCGGTAAAGGTGTCGCTTTCAAGGACATCGGAACTAAAGTCCATCCGCCACGCGTGCAGAGTCTCGCTGGCCTTGAAGGTCTGTCTCTTAACGGCAGTGGTGGACGCAACCCACTGCGAGTCGATACAGAGATGGCCAACGGACGTACAACACGCACGACCCTTCGCGGAGAGAGTCTGGCCGAAGAGGACGAAGATGTGCCCGATTCGGCATCTACCACTGGCTCCCAATATAGCGTGACAAGCAGTCGTCAAGGCGGTCGTGATGATGAGGAGGTATGGGATGGCGGACAGAGTCACGTCATTGGTCTGCAGAAGCGTGGACTGCGTGGTCTAATGGAAGGCCGTCGCATTCGTGAACGCGGTCGCAGCGATGGTACGGGCGCAGCTAGCAGCGTTGCAGGCAGTAGCATGACTGGGGGAAGTATGACAAGTGGCAGTATAAGCGGTCCTTCTGATCCACAGGGACTCGGCTTGGGAATCTCGTGAGCCTGCCCAGATGGTTCATCGACAAGACGGCAGGAATGGAAACGAGAGCTAGACGGTGTATTTGATCCAGAGGTTGATTTGTTGCATTAACTGAACATCAGGAGGTGGGACACTAAACACAAAACCTAAGAAAGGACGACCGCGCTTCCCTGAAATTTTGCATGGCGGTTTTGGCTGTAGAATATCAATTGCATTTTCGCGTAACAACAAGCATTTCCGAAGAGCTTCTTCTTTTCACTGCAATACCAAGTTCTGGTGCAGCTTCAAGGAAGAATCAAGTTTCCCCTTGTGTTCATTCTTTTTTTTTTCCCTCAAATCCTGTGTGGTGAAGATCTCATGTTCCCTAGCCTTGATTTTAATATATATCACCCCAGCCACGCCTAGCCCATACCAACCACCAAACCGCCTCTTCGGGTAGAACAACCAACACACACAAAATGGCAGCACTCTTCTTAAAACTTTCTTGTCAACAGTTTTTTCTGTATCGTCTATCCTACAAACAAATTTTTCCCGAGGGCTCCAAAAATCTCGACTTTTCTGGTCTGTGTTTACGGATAAGAATAAAAAAGAGCACTTGAGCACCAAACCGAGCAGCAATACCAGAAGTTCCATCATAACCAAAAAACTTCAGATCTGGAACAATCTAGACGACTTTTTCTTGAGATACTCTGTCAAACACTTCAAAGGCGCTTTTTATCGTTACCGAGAACTCGAATTTATCATCATCTGGACGTCAAAGAAACACACACACCCATCCCTCGACCTCAGCCAGACCTCTCTCTCTCTCTCCATCCACGCTCTCTATCCATCCACCTCAAAAACACACCAAGAAAGACACAAAAGCCTCACAACACACACATACACACACAGAGAAAGTAAAAAAAAAAAGAAAAAACATGAAACGCAACATCGTCATCGCAGTAATAATAATCGTCCTCTTCATCCTACTCACCCTCCTCGGTTTCCTCATCTGGTGGATCCAAAACGGATTTCCTCGTCGTGGCGGTGGTGGTGCTGCAAGTTATACCGATGATGAGGAGAGTGCGCATTGAAAAGAAAAGAAAAAAGGGACGAGGGGTTGCAAAGGTAAAAAAAAAAGGGAAAGAAAAGGACGAAAGAGGGAGGAAAGCGCTCGAAGATCAAGGCGGCAGGGGTGATCAAAAGTGATCTTTTTTTTTTTTTTTGCTATATCGGCGAGAAAAAATGGATGATGAATGGTGTGTTTTTTTTTCTCTTTGGGATCAAGAGGGTTATGTTAATGAGAACATCATGATGAGCTGGCGTTTTTGGGGAGTAGCGATTTCTTTCTTTTTTTCTTTTCATTTCTGGCAGTTATACCAATTCAGGATGAGGCACGACGGCAAGACAGGACAGGAAAGATGGACAGGCAACGTACGACGAGCACGACAGGAGAAACACCATGTACGGGAAGAGCATGCGAACATGGCATTTTTGATGGAAAGCAACCAGAATCTAATATAGATACCCGTCGAGAGTGGGCATAAACTGATGTCAAACAAAAATCTCAAAGAACAAAAACAAGAAATAAAGGCATGCCTTGGAGGATAAATTTGGCTCACTCTTTGCCCATACAATAAGAAAGTAATTATATTTTATCTTTTCGGGTCGTCAAAAGAAAACAAAAAACACTGAAAATTTTCAAACGGGGTAATCTTTTCCTCCTACAAATTGTTATCTTTCGCATGACAAAAACCAGTCTGGGTGTGTCAATCAAGACCTCAAAAGAAGCAAAACGAATCAGATGGGGGGCATTGAACATCGACAACAAGGAAAAAAAAGCAGATACAAGACAAGGAGAGGGGGACATTTTTTTCAAATTTCTCATAATACTGCGTACGTTGTGGGGGGTGTCAATAAAAGAGAAGAAAAAAAAAGACAAGGGCTCGTTAAAAAAAGATTTCGATATATCTTCTCTTGTGCATTGGCGCAAGATACAGATCTTTCGAAACGCGCGTTGCTCTTGAGGGTACAAGAGCTAAGGCATGGGGGAATAAGCGTTGTGAAACAGAAAAAAAAAAAGGAGGATACGAAAGTCAACCAAGTTGGTCCCATTGGAGAACCCTGTACAGCGAAACCGTCACTGAGAGTCGCAACGGTAACCAGTTCGAATGGGAGATGGGGTATCGAGTCGTATGCAGCGTCGTTCAGGTATGCTAAACCTGACCGACGGCACGGGGTCCAAAGACGTCAGTGTCAGAGGGTAAAGGGCTGTCATGATACATTTTCATGTTCTTTGAGTTGGAGCGGTCAAAGGGTGGAAGGGGACGCTTGCCGTTAGTGTTGGTCATGCCACCCATTTGTGTATCGGTGAAGCTGTGTTGGGCTCCCCAGTGAGGAGCTTCAGTCATTGGCGCATCTTCGCCATCAGCGTCCGCATCTGCATCCGCATCGGCATCTGCGTCGGCGTCGGCATCCGCGTCAGCGTCTTCATCGTCGTCAGCCTGGTGGGCGCCGTGTTGGCGAGCGGGTGCATGGGCAGAGGCGTGGCCGTTCTGGAGGGGAGTTTGATTTACTCGAACGTCGTAAGGAGAGGTTGCAGGGAGTTGAGCTGGGGCTGACTGCAGGTTTCTTGCGTTTGCAGCAGAGGCGCCTGATGGAGTGTGAGCAGGGTTCTGCTCAGTAGGTGTAGGTAACGGCGGAGCCGCAGTGCCGCTCAGCTTGGAAGCCTTCACAGCACTTCTCCATCTGCCGATCACACGGTCGTAGTCCCAGTCCCGAGATTGGTTATCTTTGGTCAACATGTCCGAGACAATGGCAGGGTCGAGGGGCAGGGAGACGGGAGGCTGCAGGAGGAACTCGCGGGGCAATTGCATGTTGCTAAGACGGGCAAATTGATCCTTGAGCTGAGCGATCTCCTGTTGTGCTTTGGCCAGTTCTTCGTCCTTCTCTTTTGAGCGCTGATCGGCACGAGCAAAGGCACGCATGATCTCGATGGCCCATGTAGAGCCCTTGTCCTTGTCTGACAGTGGGGACCAGTTGTTCCATGCGGCCTGCAGGTGCATCTGCAATTTGCGGACATCTTTCTCGGGGACGGGAGTGGGCCTTTGTTGAACACGTTGGGTGATCTGGCGTTGTAAAGCGTCGAGTTGGGCATCGGAAGGAGCGTCGAGCGACCATGAGTCACTGCTGGCGAACGGTGTCATGGAGAAGAGAGTCTGAGGAGCGGGGAGAGCGTGCAGGCAGAGCGAGGGGAAGTTCATGGAGCAGAAGTCGAAGCCGAAGACATCTTGGTGCGACACTCGGCGTCTGGAGGGAGCGTGTCAGCATGGAAAAATGAGAGGAAAAAAAAAGACAGAAAAGGTACCTGGCCGCGTCGAGGCTTTCGAGCAGTTCACGCAGAGCCAACTCGGCTGCTTTTCCATCGTCTTGGGAATCTTGGTCGTTGGCCTGGGAGGATCGGTGGTTCTGGCCGGCAGCGATGCGGTTGGACGAGGACGAGTCGGACATGCGTGGAGGGAGGTTGTTGATGACGCCGGTGCCTTGCCAGTTTGTAGTGTTGAGGCCATAACGGGAGTCGCGCATGTTGACGGGGCTGATGCCCATGGCGCTCGAGGCGCCGCCAGCCGTGTCCTGGGACGAGATGGTCATGCGGCGAGCCCACTGGCCGGTCGGGGTGCCGCGGTCGCTGGCAGCATCGTCGTCGTGCTGGAGCCTGCTGTTGTTGTTTGCACTGGCTCTCAGGCTGTTTCTCGGCTGGCGTCTCGTGATGCCACCACGCATGACCTTGATCTTTTCGACGTCGTGGATGCCATCTGCCGGCTTGGGGTTCTGTGGGCGTGCAAAGTCAGAGGAGCAATGGCAGCAGAGGCCGAGAGCGGCGGCACACTCACCTTGGGCTTGATGTACAGGTCCAGATGGCGGCCGAGGGATGAAGAGGTGAAGGCCTGGTTGCAGAACGGGCAGTTGCGGTCCTTGGGAGCCTTGGTCGACGAGTCGACGGTGCTGTCGAGGCCGTTCTGGCTGCCATTGACCGAGTGGGATTGCGAGGCAGAGCCTTGAGCGCCTGTGGCAGGCCCGGTCACGGTGCCGGCGGCCGACGACGAGGGAGTCGACACGGTGGCCGGCGTCTGGGACGAGGGTTCGGCCATGGTTTTTTCTGCTCAGTCGGAAGGAGCGTCGAGTCGAGTCGGTGGTGCAATCTCAGAGCTGTCATGCGACGCCTTTAGATGTCCTCGATCATGGTGCTGTCCTCACAGGTTCCTCAATGTTTCCATGCCACACCCCAGCGAACGTGACAGGACGAGGTCAGGTCAAGTCTTTAAAGTTACTGAGCTGCTCAATGCCCAGCCTTTTCGCAACCGAGAAACGCTTCTTGCCGACTGCCTCGAACTGCATCCTCTTATATACATTCCTCGCACGTGTCGTTTGTACTTTTGTTTCCTGCTGCATGCCTTTTGTTTCTTTGTGCTGTTTCTCGCTCGTACCTTCTGCATCTATCCTCTTCATTTTCCATGTCAATTGTGCCCACACGAAGCACAAATTCCGTCCACCATCTGACGAAGCTTTCCGATCACGCGCGTTCATCATATCGTACAGAACGGGTCTGGAACCGAAATATTCATCACTCGGCCCTCAATCAAGCGAGACCGTCAAGAACTTTGTCAATTTCTCGCGTCAACTCTGTAGGCACGTGTCCAACTTTCATGCATATTCTGCTCAAGGAAACACTTCCATCTGTTTAGCCGTGGATGGCTTCGTGAACGTATTCTGATATGGCCAACGCCTTTTCCTCCTCCAGTCTTCGACAAACAACCTGCACCGACACATGGGCGCCGTCATAAATCTCCGCATCATCTACACAGCGTCAGCAAAGAACACACCAGTCGTACATCACAACTTACAAGTTGCTTGCGTCTCTTCATCCGTCTCCGACACCGGCTTGAAGCCTTCATACACCTTGTCAACATTCCTGTCCACCTTCGTGACCGGCACAATCGCAGAGCTGTAATCAAGAACGTTGACCCAAACCGAATAGCTGTATGATGTGTACTTGTTAGGTCGAGCTGCTGCAAAAGGTGCCAATGGAGAGATGATGGCATCCACAGGACGACCAGTACCCGTCAATTCGCTGGTCGAGTTCCAGTATTCCATGTACTCCTTCTCTGCATCTCTCTTGGCTACCTGGTTGCGCATGATATCGGAAGCGTTGGCTTGACGCGTTTCTTCAAACATGATGTTGGGCCTGGGCTCCTCACCGCTGAGTGCAAAGGCTTTCGCAGCGTCTGCTCCGCCATCATAGTTCCATGACGTGGTGCAAATGTCCACAAGCTTCTCGTGACTGGGAGGTTGCCACTCAATAACTCTGTGACCAAGAGCTTCAAGCTTTTGAACGGTCTCTTCGAGTGCTCTTTTGATGGGAGGGTGGGGAGCACAAAGACCGTCATGTTTGAGAACTGCAAAGGTGAGCTCCTTGTCCTGCGCAAGCTTTCTAGTCGCTTCTTCTTGCTCACTCCTCCATGGCAGAGGATGTACGCGAGGATCATGTAGCCATGGCTCAGTCTGCAAGATAGATTTCACTGCCAATTTGACGCCACCGGGAGATGATGAGAGCGGGCCAACCACACTCAGGACACTGGGTGCACCGTCAAACGAGTTGGCCATTCCTTCGTAGGGAAGTCTGCCATTGCTTGGCCTCAAGCCGAACAGTCCGTTGAACGCAGCAGGGATTCTGATGCTTCCACCGATGTCAGTGCCCCATCCGAGCGGGCTGCCTCTCAACGAGATAAGAGCCCCTTCGCCGCCTGAACTGCCACCTGAACTCAGGTTTCTGTTGGTGGGGTTCCAGCAATAATCGATGATATTGTTTGTCGTCTCGCCGCACATGAGCGTATGCGGTACGGCAGTCTTGACATACAGAACAGCACCTAGACTGCGCAGCTCCTTGACCATTTCCGATTCGAACACTTTTTCTTTTCCAGTTCCTTTTTCGCCTTGGAACGTGCCGATCCAACCAACGTAGCCCATGTGGGTTTCGACTCCCTTCACGTGGAATTGATCTTTGAGGGATACGGGTAAACCATGAAGAGGTCCAATTGGTTTCTTGTGATTCTCAAAGTAGTGGTCGAGTTTCTTTGCAGATTCCATAGCGTCATCAAAGAAGATTTCGTGAAGGCAATTTACCTACTAGCGACTCAGCACTGCTAGACCATATGCAACTTTGAATAGACCGTATGCAACTTACAAGCTGGTGAGCTACCGCACTGCGGTGGCAGAAAGCCTTGGTGACTTCAACAGCAGTCCATGTACCACTGCTTGTCTTTTCGACAATCCCAGTAGCATCTGTTTCGGTGATCTCAATCTCCTTGGGATCTAAGTATTGCTGGATGAATTTGCCTGTCACGTCTCTTTGCTCCTCAGCAGAAGGAGGTGCAGGGATACGCCATTCCTCAGGAATCAAAGCTAGGACAGAATCCCGCTTTTGAGTAGCTGTCTGTCTCCAGTCAGAAGTCATGGTCAGTCGTGGTTAACAATTAGCCAAAAGTAGTACTAGGAAAGGGTGAGGAAGTAGTAAATGACTTCTTGATACAATACTGTAGAAATATATATCTTGGCCGAGTGATGAAACAATTCATCTAATCGCCTTCCTGATTCTGACGTTGGCCAGCTCGTCCGAGGGCCGGAGAGGTTGGCGAGCCGTCATCGCCTATCTCCTGCGGGGCTGTTTCTAATAATGACCCGATTTTATCGAGCACTCATTCTATCCTGCCTAAAAGGACATTCTCTAATAATCTTCTTGATAGTCGTCGAGGAGTTTTGAAGCGAAGCAGACAGAGTCTTTGGAACGAGGTGCACTTTGTCCAGCAGTTGTACCAGGGTGATAGCTCTCTCAACATTGATATTGAACAGTTGCGGCTATGAGAACCATGGATCGTTCGAATGAAACCGTTTATGAGATGGCAATGATGGCCTCTTTTTCAGTTGTTTGCAGGAAGAGTGGTAACATAATACACGAACTGTCTGTGACTGATACCGAAGTGCTTTTTGTTTCGTGGCTGGCAATGCCAGACTGGTTGAGCTAGCAGCAGCTAGGGGCATGAATGCTTTTTGCTTCGCTTGACACCCAATCAGCCACCGTAATAGTGATGCGCTTGTTGTCAAACAAACATCAACGTGGCTGCTGATATCTGGACCCGAATAGACCATAGACTGCGTTGGTCACATCGCGATGGACCGCGTTGAGCCACTTTTACCCACTCGCCACAATCTTGCACAGCCACAAAACAGCGATTCGCCAGCCTCCAAAAACCTGGCAACCTGGATGGAATGTCATAGGTCAATCTATCGGATTAAAGCTCCCGCCGGCTTGGGAAGCGCATAATCGAACATGTTCCATCAGATCTGCGGCCAGTGCTGACACCTGCAGTCTTGCAGCGACGGTGCCATAAAGTCACAACCGACTGCTGCAAGCGCCCTCGACCGACCATTCATATTGTGCCAGAACTTGGTGGTTTCTACGGCGGATGCACGAGAGACACAATCCGCGAGCCCAAAGCTATCGACGCAAATACTTGCATCACAACTAGCGACACGTTTATACCCAAAGATCAGCTCGTCACATACTGTCAGAAAGGATAATATCCGACGGCTTAGGGCAGTCTATCAAGGTTCTTTGTCAAGGCATCAAAGGATCTTGCTTTGTCTGGAATATTCAAAACTGTTTGGGTCTTTGTCCTTCGGACGAGGTCATTTATCTGTTCACACCGCTGCATAAAGACCAGCCCCCTCATTTTCGGACTCACGACATATTCACATCACACCCATCATCAACAAGGAATATCATTCCATCACTTTTCAAACAGCTTGCAGGTCAAGCTTATCGGAACACAAGAGACAAAACACCCAGAATTTGCATAACGTCTGTATTCAAATATGGCAATCGGCCAGACCGTCACCGTGGTCAACAAGTCTGGCAAAGTAGTCAGTACCGGCAAACATGTCGTCAACGTGTTCAAAGAAGCCAAATCAGCGTATCGAGAACGCAAAGCCGAGATCAAGGCTGTGCGTGAGGCAGAAATCGAACAGAAGCGGGTTCAAAAGGCAATGGAGAAAGTTACACTAGAAGACGATCGGGCTTCGCAATCATCTCGCCGCTCGCACAAGTCAAGCAAAGACAACAGGTCACGTCGTGATCGGCCGCCGGTGGATCGTGGCTACTCGGACAGCTTCTACGCCAACGACAAACTTGAGAATCCGAGGAGTCGCCAGCCGTCCGGTCTACGCAATGAGCTGGGCCCTGACGAGGCAAGGCAACACAATGAACTTGTCCGAAGACACACTACAGACCTGGGCAAACCAGTTCGACGAGCGACATCATCACGCCCAGCGTCCGAGTCCGACATTGATATGGATCTTGCTTATGGTGAATTACCACCCCCTCTCCCAGACCGTCCTCACGACAACGAGATTGAGTTGCGAGATAAGATGACGAAACTGCAACAACTACTGGACGAAGCAAATTGCGTCCAACACTCGGTCATAGCTACCATTGAGAACCTTCAAAAGAATCCTGATGCCCTGGCTGCCGTTGCCTTGACACTCGGCGAAATCAGCACCATGGCCAGCAAAATGGCTCCTGGCGTATTGACATCGATGCAAACCGCCTTCCCCGCCATCATCGCCCTCCTCGCCTCACCCCAATTCATGATCGCCGCCGGCGTCGGTGTAGGCGTGACCGTCATCGCATTCGGCGGCTACAAAATCATCAAAAAGATCCAAAAGCGCAAAGACGACGCGGCCGAGCTCAAAGCCTCGAACCACGGCCAAATCCAAGATGACGAATCCGTGTCTGAATATGACGAGCTCTACGAACTCGACACCGACCTCAGCAATATCGAAATCTGGCGCCGTGGTATTGCAGATGCAGAAGCGCAGAGTTTGGGCACTAGTGTCGATGGCGAGTTCATTACTCCCGATGCTGGCAGGCACCTTGTGGCCGATGGCGTGCTCCGCGAGGAAGATCTCAAGTCCATGCGTTCGACCAAGTCTCACAAGTCTTCAAAGTCAAAAAAGAGTAGGAAGGAGTTGAAGAGTGAGAAGGGCTCGAGTAAAGGTGATGATTCAAAGGACAAAGAAAAGAGGAAGAAAAAGGAGCCCAGTGGATTGAGAATGTTGTTTAAACCGCGTGCATGATTTTTTTTTCCGTTCTGCCAATTTGCTTTGTTTTGCGAGAAGTGTGATTTCCAGCTTATTCCACGTTTTCCATCTTCTTCACCTAGTGGTTTTGGGGGGTGGTATGTGAGTGGATGACTCTTGGTTTTTTTTTTTCTTTTTTTTTTCTTATGCTCTATTGTCTTTCTAGCAGCATTTCATCCTTCTCTTTTATTTCCAGCGTTCCAGCGACTAACATCTCCTGCATTTACTTTCTTGCTATTTTTTTCTTGTTTTTTCGCTCTATCAAATCACACAATACACAGTTTATATCAATGGATCACTAGTTTCCGTCTTCTTCTTTTTTTTCTTTTTTTTTCGAAAAAAAAAAGCTCACCAAATCTGTTTCTTTCAATTTATTTGCTATTTTTTTCCCCTGCAACTTTTGACAAATGACTTTTTTGTGGCAAAACATGATACACGCATGCATCCTTTTGACAATACTTTTGAGGAGTGAGTGAGTGAGTGGTTATAGGAGCGGGATAGGGAATGGTCTGTATAGCTAGGCTGGCAAAGGACTACATAGGCAGTGTACATATATATCAGATAACCCAAAACATACCCTTTACGGCTGTCACCAACCTCATCCCGCCTGTTTCTTGCTTTCTTTTTTTTTATTGTTGCAAAGGTTCGATCTAATATTCCATTCACTGAAATTCGACAGAAAGACAAAAGAGTGAAAAAGGCATTGAAATTTGATTTTCTTTCTTTTGATTTCCAGAAAAGTACAAACATGTAAATATCTAGGGGGGATTCTTTCTGGAGGAAGAACATGTTATCTGTCGTTACGCGTTGCGTACAAGGTGGTTTTCTTTTTTGTTTCGCGTAGCGCTGGTATTAAAAATGAAAGGAAAAAAAAAAGCTAAGAACGCCCTCCCCATACCAAACAACGGGATACCAAAATTATGCACAGAAAAAAAAAGCAAAATCATCAACTCATGGAGATAAGAGCAGGAAGCTTAAACCTGGGGACCGGCCTTGATGACCTCCTCGGTGGCCTCGCTCGAGTACTTCTTGAAGTTCTCGTTGAACAGCTGACCAAGCTTCTTGACCTCACCCTCAAAGTCTGCAGTGCCAGTCCAGCACTTGGCAGGGTTGAGCACCTCATCAGGAACATTGCTGCAGGTCTTGGGGACCTGGAGGTTGAAGGTTTGATAAGTCTCATACTCGTTCTTGGCGAGCTCGCCGCTGTGGATGGCGTCGAGGATGGCGCGGGTGTACTTGAGAGGGCAGCGCTTGCCGCCGGTGGTGGCACCGGCGCCGACCCAGCCGGTGTTGAGGAGCCAGGCGTTGGCCTTGTGCTCCTTGATCTTTTCGGCGAGCATGGTGGCGTAGCGCATGGGGTGCAGAGCGAGGAAAGGCTGGGCGAAGCACGACGAGAAGGTGGCTTGAGGCTCGGTGACGCCTTGCTCGGTACCAGCCATCTTGGAGGTGTAACCGGAGATGAAGTGGAACATGGTCTGCTCGGGGGTGAGCTTGGAGATGGGAGGAAGGACACCGCGAGCGTCGCAAGTGAGGAGGATGATGTTGGTGGGGTGGCCGGAAGAGATGCAAGGAATCTTGGTGTTTTCAATGTACTCGATGGGGTAGGCGCAACGAGTGTTCTCGGTCAAGGTCGAGTCGTCGTAGTCGACGATTCTGGTGGTGGGGTCGAAGACGACGTTCTCGAGGATGGAACCGAATTTGATGGCGTTGAAAATATCGGGCTCCTTCTCAGCAGAGAGACCGATGGTCTTTGCGTAACAGCCGCCCTCAATGTTGAAGACACCTCTGTCAGTCCAGCAGTGCTCATCGTCACCGATCAAAGCACGCTTGGGGTCGGCAGAGAGAGTGGTCTTGCCGGTACCGGAAAGACCGAAGAAGACGGTGACATCGCCGTTCTGGCCCTCGTTGGCAGACGAGTGGAGAGTGAGGACGTTGTGCTTGACGGGCATCTCGTAGAAGAGGACGGTGAAGACACCCTTCTTCATCTCACCAGCGTACTCGGTACCGAGGATGACCATCTCCTTCTCGGCAAAGTTGATGGCGACCGAGGTGGCCGAGGTCATACCAGTGGTGAATCTGTTGGCAGGGAAAGCGCCGGCGTTGTAGATGACATAGTCGGGGTGGAAGGTCTTGAGCTCCTCTCTCGAAGGGCGGATAAGCATGTTGCGCATGAACAGAGCGTGGTATGCACGAGCACAGACGACTCTGACTCTGATTCTGTAGCGCTCATCCCAGCCGGCGTAACCATCGATAACGTAGATGCGGTTGCGGGTGTTGAGGTAGTCGACGGCACGTTCTCTGTTGATCTTCCAGACCTATTGTTGCCAAAAGTGGTCAGTAAACATTCTATTGTCTTTCATGTGATTGCAGAATCGAGGGTGATGCTCAAAGCCGCGGGCAAGCGCAAGCAGCCGATCGGGATGCCGAGAGTGTCTGGCGGACTCCCGAGCCGTTGCGCTTGCCCGAGGCTTAGAGTGGGGTAAAGTTGACGTAGTGCCCGGCGCCCCGCAATGAATGCTCCGCTGTGCGAAAACAATTCGGGCACCACCCAGCAACCATGTTTTTGTCATGATCGAAATCGGGAAAGGATGAAAGAAAATGGCAGTACTGACATCAGGGCTCATCTCTTTGTTGACAGGGCCCCACCAGATCTCTTTTTCTGAGCTGGGCTCGCGCACGATACGCTTGTCTGAGGGCGAACGGCCAGTCTTTGCTCCTGAGTAGGCCGAAAGGGCTCCAGATGATGTGATGGCTGAGCCGGTCTCGTAGACGAGAGCATCTTCGTAAAGGGCAGCAACGGAGGGGTTGGCAACCTGGATAATGATTAGCTGTTGCTTACAAGAGAGAGGTGTTTCCCAAAGGGCAACTCACAATGGCGACACGGTCGTAGTCGATGTGTGCCTTCTCGTGAAGCTCCTCCTCGATCTCGGTGTGTTCACGCTGGGGCCTGAACGTATTGTTAGCTTTGTGCTCAAAAGACTTGCAAGCTTCTGGTAAGCTCATTCGAATCAATCACAAGACTTACTGGACACCGCCAGGGTGGAGGGCAGTCTTGTTGACGCTGTTGGCAACCATCTTGAGAGAGGTGGAATGAAAGTTTCCCTTTTGCTGTTTGGCAATCTGTTGCCTAATGTAGTCTTGCTGAAGGGGAGGAGCAGGAGAGTATGGTCGGACAGGATCAGGACCGGACGACGAAGGCATATTTGTACTCGACCTGAGCGTTTTTTTCTCGGGATCAGTTGCTGCGCTACTTTGCTTGATCTCTACGAGCTCCAGCAGTTTCCCCACAGCACTCAGTACTCCGATGGATCTGCCGAGGCCATTCGGGGGCGCTAGTTACTTCCTAGGGAGGGCATTGACTTACGAAATAGTATGGATAGCGTCCAATGGGCCGTTTGTAATTGGATGGTACCGTTTGGCAGAGAGTAAAGTGCGATAATGGGCCGGGAGGTCTTGGATTCGGACGGCGGAAGAACACGGATGACGCGGGCTTGCTGGATATCCTCTGCTTCGGAGCAATTCAGCACGAGTTTCGATCAATCAATGGCGCTGTTTTTTTCCACCAAAAGGAGCCAGTGGCTTGCAATCAAGTTGCGTATTAATAGCCGCAAACAGAGGGAGCGGTCCAAGGGAACAACTCGGGTGCCCTTAAGTAATAGCTATGAAATTTCCGCGTCATGAATCTTGTCTAGACTTGCGACCTCGATCCAATGGTCATTTGCGGGGTGTAAGCCGAGGGGCGCATGTGCTTGTTTTTTTGCTTTGATGACCTGACAACAAGAGAAGGGAGAAGCATAGAAATCGTCAGACGACCCCTCACCTTCATAGCAATTCTTCACGCTCAGGAGCTGTCACTTCTAGTCCGGATGATGCACCACACCATCAATTGCTCCTCGGTTCGTCTCAAGAAAGATCAGCCAGTTGCATGGATCAAAAAAGATGACGAACGGCGTTTTGGCCGAGCCTTGTTTCCCCAAATTTTCCCCATACCTTTGCGTGGGGTCCACCACCCCTGGCGCCTTCCGTTCTCGTTTGCTCGTTCTTTCGTCCATCCTCGTGACACGCCTTTTGCCCCTACATCGGTATAGCTTCAAACGGTAGCGAAGCTTGCTGCAAATAATAGATTCATCTTACGCATACGAGACTCAGGCCTTCCGCTTTTCTCGTTGTTGCCATGGGGTGTGGTCCCGGGGTTGCCGTGTTTGAAGTCATGGTCCAGCCGGGGAGAGCCAGCGGTCGGGAGAATGCGGAGCTGGGGGAATCGATCGAGGCCTCCCATGAGTTTACGATATCAAGAGGGCATTCTTATCGCTCTTTTCATCTTGCTTCCATACAACTGTGATTCTCTGTGCCACCACTGTGATCCAGATCATGCCACTGGTTGTGACTGTCGTTGAGTAGAATGTGTAATTCCAAGCATGAGAATACCTACGTAGGTACTGCAAAGAATAGAAGGGGTCAAGTATACACACCGATCTCAAAACTGCATGAAGATTGAGAAATACAGCAAAATCTCACTCCTTCTCGCCCTGAGCCTCACCTCCCTGTCTCTCATCAGCCTTTCGCTTCTTCCTCTGCTTCCTCGCCGCCGGACTGAACACCCTCTTAATCTTGCCCACGCCCTGAAGATATAACCACGAGCACACAAACACAACCCCAAAGTTAAAAACAATGTACGCCCAAAAGATGCCATAATCTCTCCAAACGTACGTCCAATACACATTAAAAGAAGCTGTAAAAGCATCGCCATCGCGGTACTGGCAGAATCCACAGAGGCCGTTGGGTTGCGTGATAACATAGCCGCCGGATTGTTGAGCATAGGGGCCGGCGTAGGCATCGCAGGTCTGGCCTGGTGGAGGAGAGAAGCTGGCGAGTTCTTGGGTGTCGCATTCGATGGGGAGGCCGTGGGTGACCAGAGCAAGAAGGCCTTCGAGGAGGTATTTGAATGGAGACAACCAATACATCCAGCTTTGCCAGAAGGTAGGTAACGCACTATCAACATAGAGTCAGTACAAGTCATAGTGGTGATAGTTCATGACAGGGGCGGACAAGGGGCAAGCTTCACTTACGCATAAGGCACCACAACACCACAAAACGACACCACAAACAAAAAGAACATCGGCACCAGCAACGAAGCCAGTAACTCGTTGGCAGCGAACCTGTTAACATATTAGTACTGCTGCAAGATATGGTCGAAGAAATAGACGAGGTCAGAAAACTCACGAGGCAATGGCTTGACCGAAGCCAATGTAAAAGAGCTCAAACGACATGATGAACAACCAAACTGATGCTGCTCTGTAGGTGCCGCGAGGGAAACCTGGTGGGAAGTACCAAGCACACCAATAAATCTGGCCAAAAAATCAGTAAAAATTCTCGATGGAGAGAGGAAAAACCACTCACGGTTCCAGCGACCAACGAATACGGAATCTCAACAACAATCGCCCCAACGACAAAAGCAACCCAACTATAAATCTTAGAATTCGCCTCTCTGCTCTGGTAAATATCGCGGAAGTTTAAGAAACGAGGTTGCAACTGCTGAATCAATGGTGGAGAAATCGTCAAAGTCATGAAAATTGAAAACAATCGACTCTGCATATCGATTTGAGAGTTCCCGAGGTTCCAGAAAGTGAAGCCATTGAAGAGGGCAGTAAAGATGTGAAGCATGAATTTGCCGACGACGTATTGGGGTGAGCGCCAATATGCGATGAAAGAGCGCTTGACGACGGTGGTGATTTGGGTGGTCAATGGCATGGCGTATTCGCGGTCATCGTCTGTTTTGGCTCCACTGGACGCTTTACGGCGCTCCTGAATCAGGCTTTCGATTTCTTGCTGTTGAGATTCTTTTTCCTTGGACTTGTCCCAGAGGTCGCCGAAGTCTGGTCCATTGTAGTCAGGGTTTCCTGCACCAATGGCTTCGAGCATCCACTCAGCTGGATTGGAGTCGGGAGGGCATTTCTGCTCTCTGTTCTTCTCTAGGTACGTGATCAAATTCTTCGAGCCTTTTCCGAGTTCGCCGTGGAAGACAGTGCGACCACCACTCTTGAGAAGCAAGAGCTCGTCAAACTCTTCGAATAAAACACTAGATGGCTGATGGATTGTGCAAAGAATGGCTTGTCCAGCATCAGCCAGTTTTCTCAGGAAGCGTACAATATTGAACGCAGCACCTGAATCGAGTCCAGAAGTCGGTTCATCGAGAAACATCAGAAGCTCAGGCTTGGAAGCAAGTTCAACAGCAATAGTGAGACGCTTGCGCTGCTCAGGATTAAGGCCTTCACCTACTTTACCGATAGTGGCTCCAGCGATATCCCGCATCTCAAGCAGATCAATGACCTTCTCGCAATAGTCGTATTTCTCCTCGAGTGAGACTTCCTTGGGTTGACGCAGTTTCGCAGAGAATCTCAGCGCCTCTCTGACGGTAGAAGTGGGCTCGTGCACATCAGACTGCTCAGCAAATCCAGTAGCTCTCTGGAAACTCTTTGGAAGTGGCTTGCCATCAACAAGGAAATCTCCAGACACAACGCCGAAGTTGATGCGTTGGGCCAGAGTGTTCAAAAGAGTAGTCTTGCCAGCACCAGAGGCACCCATGAGTGCTGTAAGTTTCCCTGGCCTTACGAAACCAGAAACATCTTGCAAGAGCTTGCGCTCTCCACCTTCGTAAGGAATGGTGTAGTTGACATTCTGCCACGTGAAGATGGTCTCGTTTTTGCCAATGGCAGCAACTGTCTCGTCAGAGTCAGAGCCTTTGCGAGCTTCATCGTTATTCGGAGTTGCGTCAACTTGACCTTGATTGGGTTCTCCAGCTTCTTCATCATTGGCTCTACCTCCAGTCTCGACCTCTTTTTCAACGCCCTTGGGGACTTGGCCGCGCTTGAAGACTGTGACTTCACCACCCCCCTTGTTGGGCTTCTGCAACTCCATGCCGACAGCAGTGAGTGCAACAAAGAACAAGAAGAATGCACAGATGAAACCAAAGTTGCGCCACAAATGACCACGTGAATATGTAAAAGCGGTCAAAATATAGTCGGCGCCATTGACAGTCGCCGATCCAGGCGTACTTCCTTGTAGAGCGCATGACTGATACTCTACAGAAGGAGCATTGGGAGGAACCAGATAGGGAGGCACGCATTGAAGCTCGAGGTTGTAAAACTCGTTGGCCATCAAGCCTTCGAAGCCGTATTGGACAGGGTTGACCCAGCGGAGCCACGCGAACCATGGGTGCATTTTCCTAGGTGGGATAAGATAGCCCGTGTACACTACGAGGATTTGAATGATTGGTCCAGTGATTCGTGTGGCAACATCCAGAGAGGCAACCAAGGAGCCCACAGCTCTGAATAGAGCATACATAGTCATAGTGACAATCCACAAGAACATCAGCGAGATGAAGAATTGCGATGCTGTCCTCTGCAGCCCAGACATGAAGTAGACGACAATGTCAAAGATAAAAACTTGGACGAAGACTAACGGAACATCAACGACCGTTTGAGCGATGGCGAAGGCGGCAGGACGGTAAAACTGGTAGCTCTTGTGCTTGAGCAGAATCGGCCGAGACTGGAACACAGCCGTCAATTCAGCCAACGCAAGCAGAGCATTGAACAACAGTGAGAAAAACATGACACCTCCCCTTGGAAAGGCGCCAACGGCTGTTGCCGGCTGGTCGTAAAACAGAGAACCGACAATGAGTGCCTGGAAGCCTATACCGCCCCATTTGCCAATCGTTGCCTGCTTGTCACCAATCATGACCAAGAACTGACGTTGAGTACAGGCCATCACTTGCTTAGGGAAGGAGACCTCAAAGTTCTTCTTCTTGGTAGCCTTGGTCTGCGCATCATGCCTTTCCTCAATCAACCGTCTAGTCTCTTGCTCAAACTCCTCGATCTCTTTGAGGTTGCGTTTCTTCTGCTCGCTCTGCTGGAACAGACGCTCAAAATCTTCACCAGACCTCGGGATCTTGTCATCCCAGCCTTCTTTGACATGGCGTTCGTGTTGATCTGTTACAGAAGTGATGAAGTCGGCAGAAGTCCAGCGATCGGGTTGCACGAAGCCGAGATCTTTGAAGTACTGAACCGCGTCTTCGGTGTGGCCAAAGTAGCAACATTTGCCTTCGTGCAGCAAGACAACTTTGTCGAAACAATCATAAAGAGATTCTCCTGCTTGATACAAGGCAACGGCAGTGGATATCCGAGCCATGTTCGTCAGAGATCGCAAACTCTGCACATATTCCAAAGCCGTGCTTGCATCGAGACCTTTTGTGGAGTTGTCCCAGCACTGCGCGCTCGCTCTTGTAACCATAGCTTCTGCGATTGTGACTCTCTTCTTCTCGCCACCAGAGACACCACGGATGTAATCGTTTCCAAGTCGTGTGCCGAGTGTGTGCTCGATCCAGAAAAGCTTTGTGACGATTCGTAGAAACTCTTTGACATAGGCTTTACGCGACTCTCCTTCCAGACGAGAGTCCTTCCCGGGCGTCTTGGTCTTCAGGGCGAATGACAAAGTATTCTTGACGGAGATGGTTGCGTAATGCAAGTCTTCATCGGGGATGAAAAGGACTTCGCCTTTGTACTTTTTGCCCATGTCTTCAGCAGGCGTGCCGCCATAGGTGACTTCACCGTCAATAGATGTATATCCAGCTCTTTGATTAGCAAGCGTCTTGAGCAGAGTCGTACATCCGGAACCAGGTCGACCAAGCACAAGCAACATCTCTGCAGGCTTGATGACACCACTAAAATCAGACAAAATAGTCCTCTCCTGCGGTTTTCCAGCAGCCTGCTTGGGTCCCCTTGACACAAGATTCTTGATCTTCCTAGGAAGTCCGAGGAAGACATCACCAACTGTGGGTTGTAACGCAGCACCAAGACCCACTCCTTTGACGGTAAGATTCTTAAACACTAAACCTACATGTCTGGTTTTTTCTTCTTCGGAGTGTTCTTGTCTGGTTTTGCCAAACATGCGCGACATTAACCGATCAATTTCTTGTCTTTCGTCTTCGTCTTCTTGTGTGGTTGCTCTGCTGAGACCGCCGCTTTGACTGGTTCTTCTGCGTGACAAGGTGCGGAAGAAGTCATCCTCTGTCATCTTCTCGGATAGCTTTGGTCGCGAGCTCGTTGTCGTGTTCACAGGAGCGAAGGAAGGATCCTCGGCACTCGTTCTTTTCTCGACTGGCGCCGGTGCTTCGACCTCTTCGGTGGGGTGGTGCATCATGGCGGTATTGCTGGGTGATGTCTCCGACTCTGATGGAATTGCCGTCTCACCAGAGGATTTACTCGAGCGATCGGTTTCGTGCAAGGGGATGGCGACTTCGTCGTTAGGAGTAGTCTCGGGGTGCCAGGACAGATACGTTTCGCCACGCGGTGGAGACGCTTGTGAGTGTTCATCGATCCTTCCCGATGAAGGTATGTAGCTCGTATATGAGTGGTTTCTCGACTCTCGTTGTCTTAGCGACTCGGCCGGTGTCTGAGGCCATGCGCCGGGGAGTTCTTCGGTGTGCGGCGTGGGTCGCTCCATTGTGTACTTCAAAAGATGTCAATAGCAGTACATAGACGCAAGCAATGCTGCAAGGGCGATACGATATAAATGCACACACCCGTCTAGCTCAGAGACGGAATGTTACCAAAAAGTGTGAACAGTGGACAATAGAAAGAGAAAGGAAAAAGCGAAACCCGTTACCTACTGCATACTTGCCTATATCTACATGCTACAATAATAGCCCAAACGCATGTCAAAACCTCATCTTGATGCTTGTACGGTAATGACGACACTGAATATGCACGTTGTAACGGGACAAGGAAGACATGCAAGGCGGCTTTTGTTTGAGAGTCACGGAACTCCGATGCTTCGAATCTCTAACGAACGTCAAGATGCGCATTCCGGCACTTTGGTCTTTATCATGATTCTCCGACGGATGGAAACAGCAGTCGGGCGTCATAGATCAAACGTTCAGTGTTCTGAAGAGTATTCCTTCATTTGAGCCTCCAGAGTCCAGCGATGCCGACCCTGATCTGCGATTTGAGCCGCAATAGATCTGTCAAGTCGGATTCTGATCATACGTGGGCCGAGAATATTGGCACATTGGCATATTGATATACTAGCATATTGGCAGTGTCATTGTATGTTAAACACAGCTCTTACAGAAAGAAACTACCATATCCTTTTCGCAGCCATCATATACCTGTCCACGCCATCGAGTTTCAACTCTCCCTTGGCTTTTTCCTTTCCTTTTGCATCTCTATCCCTCAAATTCCGTAGTCCATCGGGATCATCCTCGTAGATCCATCTGCGTTTTTCTTCATCTACTTCTACAGCTCCCCATCCACCCACCCTACGGCCCTGTGTGTCAAAGGTCTGTTTCTTGTGTTCCTGCATTTTCATCTTACGATAGCGTCTACGTGCGAAGCTGAGAAGAAGTATACCGAGTAAAAGTTTCAAGGCGAGTAGAATGAGGTAAATGATGAGGAAGAAAACGAGCATGGTTCCTAGAGCGATCGCATCGTCGAGTGTCCAGAAGCGCCAGGAACTGGCGCCAGTGGCGGCATCAGCACCTGCACCAAAGGACGACCTGCCCAGAGCGCGTCTGAAAATGTGATCAATGTGCGCAAGTGCAGCTGTAGTCGAGGACGAAGATTCTCCAGACGATGCAGACTCTAACGCTATCTCTGTAGCAGTCGATGGCATCGGTAACGGCATATGTGTAGCGATCAACATGTGATATGTCTGCACCGAAGCTCGGATGAAGAGGCAAGAAAGCGGTAGTACAGGAAGTCCGAGTCTCTTGGTCAGGTTCTGATCCGCAAAAGCATGCGAGTAGTAGTCTTTTGTCAAGACATCCAAGAATCGACCATAAAGATCAGGCTTGATGTTGTTGAACTTTGATATATAGCAATGTTTGACCCAGTCGACGATCATCTCGCTGCCAATCACTGTTACAAAGGGTCCAAAGATCTGACCAAGCCCAGTAGGGAACATGTTGAAGGCTTGCGGGAGGATACTCGTGCTCTGGATAGGCGATGCCGTCGAATTTGAGTTGAAGGTCGTTGTTGAGCCACTTCTGGATCCCGAGCCCATGTTCAAGCCGCCCACCTCGACGATATTGCGCAAGGCGATGATTAGTAGCATGAGCCAAAGCTGGAACCTTTCAACGACATCTGCACAAGTCAGTTGGAACAAGTTCTCCTTTTCAAACTTTTTGAATACAGTTCCTTTGATCTCGACAAACTGATTAGACATAAGCAGCGTAAGCAAAGCATTCGAGTATGAGTTGACCGCCACGTTGAGAGCGATGACTTGATAGAATAGCATGGCCGCATGAGCCACGTTGTAAAGTAGAGCAAGTAGAAACATGCCCAGGGGTAGAAGGATCTTGCTACGACCATTTGGCTTACGCTCAAGCGTCTCTTTTGAGAAGAGGCACTCGATGATATCCTGGCCTATGGCAGACAAAAGGCGATCAAAAACTTCGAGCACGTTGTAGATGACATAAAGCTTGATGGCAGCTTGTCCGCGGATCTTGTGATACATGCGACTGGCATCGAATTGTACGAGAATCATGCAGCTGAAAATGATCAAGAGTCCATGTAGAATATCAGCTTTGTGGTTTGGAAGCAAAGCAGAGGGTGTTGACTTGGTGCGTCTGTGACGATACAATGGATTCGGAATCTTCAACTTTGCAGGTAGCTGCTGGAAGCGTGTCGAGGCAGCGTCACTCTGGCCATCAACGAGTGGTGAAGGCGCTGTTGCAGCAGAATCGATGATTGGCGAGCTGAATGAGCTCCGCCGAGAAGGATTGGCAGAAGGGGGCTGCTTCCTACGATGCCAGACGCGACCAAGACCAGTGTAAATGAACGAACCGATGTCCTTGAACTCTTTGACAAGAGTCTGAAGCCACCATTTCAACAATATGGCCACTGCCTTCAAGAAGCGCAGAGGCAGAATGGTAAAGGTGTACAGCCAAGCGTCCAAGCAAGCCAAAGCACCAAAAACCAGAGTCTGCTCCAGCTGAGGCGGCAAGGACAAAAAGTTGTACAAGCGCTCGAATTTTACTTTTGAAGACTCGTAGGGAAAGTCACTACTAGCCGAGCGATGTATATAGAGAGCCGAGGGACGCTCGGAAGAGAGTTCGAGTTGAAGGTAGGTAGGTAGAGAGAGCGGCGGGACAGGAATGGCGGCGGGTACGGGCGAAGGGAAGGAGTCTGGTATAGGCGAAGGTTTGAGGGCTTCGGCAGCGTCTTGATATTCGGAGCCTTTGAGATTCAGCGTGGGACGTCTGGGCTTTGACGTTTCTCGAGTTTCGATTGGATTTCGTGATATTTGTGCCAGCGACTGCTTGCGTTTGATGGCCGGAGTTGAGATTGAGCGACCGGTCACAGCAGGCCTCGAGGCAGTCGGCGCAGGACGAGGGTCCTGTGGGGGCAGACTTGAGGGCTCGGTGTCTCTGGCAGAAATACCGAGTGGGTTGCTTTTTGAGCGATCGTCGTCACTCAGAGAGGGGACGTCGTCATTGGATAGCGAGACAGCGCGGAGCGGCAGCGAGTCGGGCGACGAGATGAGCTGTTGCATCTGTGCAGGAGACAGCTTGAGCGTGGGAGACGGCGAGAGCGGGTTTCCATTGCTGGCCTTGACTCGAGAGGTCGAGTCCTTTTCCTCGGGAAGACTGTCGAGGCGCGAGGCTGCCTCTTCAGGGCTGCCATGGACGTTGGTGGAACTGCTGATGCCATGTTCGGTGATGGGCGACAGGGCCGGTGTAGGCAGTTGATGATGCTGGTACGGCGCCGTGTCGGGGCCGTCTGGTGTGTCGTCCTTCATGGCATATGCTGCATCTTTGCGTCGTGGCGTAGAGGCATGATGGACCAGCCATCAATGTCGGCACCTTGCGAGGGACGCGCGAGTTGATGCTGCTGCCTGCCGGAGTTAAGGCACAAAGGCCGTATACAGCTTGACGCATCTCGTCCCACACCATCCTCCTCTCACCTACTCGCGCAATCATGTCGGGCTACGAAGGTGAGTCTCTCCAGAAGCCTCTTCTCCCGTCCGCCACACTCATCCCTCGCAGTCGAACACAACATCAGCCCAGAGAAGAAACAAGAGGCACCACCCCGCCGCCCCGACCTGTCCACCTTCTTCACCACCCTCGACCTCGTCGACACGAGCGGCGACCGCCACCCTCAAAACTCTCATTCTCTCCCTCTCCCCGGCGACGTCTCGGCCGCCTTCCGCAACCTCGCAAATGCCTTTTCCATGATGCAAGGCGGCGGCCACGGCCACTCCCAACAATCGACCGATCAACTGTTGGCGGGCATGATCGAGCAGTTGATGCAGGAATCAGAGAACCCGCCGAGAGAGGTCAAGGGCGTATCTGATGACTTTCTCGCCCAGTTGGACAGAGTGCCAAAGACGGCTCTGAAGGATAAGGACTGCCCTATTTGCGGCAACCCTTTTCTCGATGGTGGGTTTTGGAGCCCGTTGAAATGGCTTTGTTGCATGTTTGCTAATTGTGCGCCATAGACTCGCATCCCCTCGTTGTCCGTCTGCCCTGCCATCAAGACCATCTCTTCGACCTTGAGTGCATCACTCCCTGGCTCAAGCTCAACCCCACCTGCCCGCTCGACAGAAAAGAGTTGGTCAAGAAGAGGGCACCTACACCACCCCCCGATGAGGAAGACGGCGAGTACGATGACATGTATGCATGATCGACACACCCGTCACTTCGCTTTTGGCATCAACATACATTGGAACACACGCTTGCTTCGACCATCTATGAATAATTGCAATATACCCATGACAGTTTTTCCGTCTTGTCCATCCATCATCACAAGTACTTGCTCCGTAGTGCCTGACTGATGGAGCTCATCCTGCTCGTCGTGGAGCCGTGTTGCATGTGGCTCATGAATGCCTCCTCAATGGCCGACTGAGAAATACTGGCATCTGCATGCTGTGTCAGCCCCACATCCACCTCGCACATGTCACTCGGCTCCTTGCTTACCTTCTAGATCACTGAAAGAGCTACCCATACTCGGCGTTCCCTCACTGCCCTCCCTGCGCACCCTCGGGCTGAGTTTGGAGAGGTCGGCTCGTTGCCGAGGACTCAGCGCACTAGCAGGAGAAGCTTGCGCATAATCACTGCGCTTGCCATCTCTTTGCTTGTCACCACCAACATCAACACGTCCAGCAGCTGCAGAACTAGCAGAGGATGCCGAAGAATCAGGTGCCATGTTCTTCTGCTCGTACGCACGCTTGACCAGCGACTTCAATGTGGCAGCAGGATCCGCGCTTCCAGTGGCTGTAGTTGCGAACGGCAGGAACCCGCCTGACGACTCGCCGTCTTCATCTTCATCGTCCTCATCATAGCCATACTTGCCTTTGTTGTGGTTTGCTGGGCGTCGAAAGGCCTGACTGCGCGCCATACTCTGGCTCTCTCCATCCGACGAAGAATCAGATTCTGAGGACTGCAGAGGTGGTGATTCGGGCTCGGAGATCTCGCGTTGTGGTGATACAGGCTTCCTGTGATTTCCAAATGACGTATTGAAGGTCCTACTGGTTGGTTGCGCCGGGCTCGCAGGTGGTCCTCCGGTACGGCTTTGCGTCAGTGTACGTGTGGATGGCGTGCGAGAAAGTCCTTCTGTCTTTCCCTGCTGCGTGGTTGTAGATAGCGTGGGCAGTACGGTCGGCTGGCGGAATATTCCTGAGCCTCCAGAAGCCATGGTCGGAGTAGGACTATCTCTCATGCGTGTTGACAGAGAAGAAGGTGCTCTTGGACCTAGCACTCTTTAGTATTATCTCATTAAAGCATCCGTATCTGATCTTTACCTTGACTGCCAACTTGAAAGGCCGTCGCATTGCTGTTGACCACGACATTACCCGTGGAATCAGGAGGCAAAGGCGACGGACAAGTCGACGGGCTAAGTTTCTTCATCTGTGCCTTCATCTGCGCAAAATGACGTTCGTACAGCCATGCGGCTTGTTGCAGTAGAAAAGCCAGCGAAACCTCGAATTTGGCAGATCTACCATAAAAGTCAGTTATTCATCGGGACAGCAACAACACAGGCGAGCTCTTACAGATCCTCCCCTGTCGAGGATGTCAGTAGACAATTACACATTATGAGGGTGTCAAATACGTACAATCCAGCTCTTTGCTGTTGGAAGCCTTGGAGATGATCTTCCATAATGCTCGATCCTTTGTCGATGTCCACTCGACCTATGGCACTCAGCACTGATTCATTCGCACAGCGCAATCAAACCTACTTGGGGCGGGTCTACAAAATCACCTCTGGGGAATGGCAGCCGGATGAAGCAAGTATAGTGCACGCTCGCCTCTGCCGTTGCCGACTTGTGGGCTGGAGATGGCGGTGCGTTTATACCTAGAGCATTATTCGGATTCTGTCCTATTCTGAGAGATGGTTGTCTCGAATCTTCGATGCTGGACATGGTTGTGTTGATGGCTGGGTATTGGAAAGAGAGAGCCGGACATGTGTGCGGAGGACACCCGAGTGGTGCACTGCATGTGCACGTCATGTGACAGTGGGCTGTACTGGGGTCTCGACAAACTCACATTCTGACCGTGATGAGCCTTTCGCATCAGTTACAGACCTCCTTTGAAGACAGTCTCTTCATCTGTGCTTCCGACTACCCTAGATGAGGAGGAGGGGTGCTCGCTCCAATGTTTTCACTTTTACGACCAATTTTTTCATGCCGCAGACATCACCCTGGTCGATGTTTCTGATGACCCATCTCGAACGAATTTTCAATAATAAGTGAGTACAATTGTATTTTCAAGACCCTTGCGGCCTGGTCTGTGGACATACATAGCTTTTGCTCTAGCTAATGCTGTGCAGCGATGTTTAATTATACATTTCTACTTGTGACACAGACAGGCCAGGTTTCCGGAGGACTGCCGACCATCATTGACAGTGTGTCGGATACTTCACTCACACTCGAGCATCTGTCCACTGAATCATGTATTGCTGCAGCATGAGTTCATGGAAGCCGTCAAGCAACATCTATCTAACCAGCCTTGAGTAGCAAACTGGAACAGCAACTCAGAGATGCAAAACTGACCGTCATCTTATCAAGATCTAAGATCTATGCAGCGCTAGATTAGCGTAGAGTCAAAGCACGAAACTCAAAAATTCTATGGCTGTCAATCAGGCCGTAATCATCTGGACACGCCATCTCACGCATCATCTCCGAGTCGCAGACGAGACTTGTGCTTTTGATCCGAATGCCTTAAATGTCGATCAGACGATCATGTGCTCGTCGAGTTCACCAAACAAGGATACTTTGAACGCCACGAGAGAATGATCACCACTAGCTTTCCACGCGGGACCGCGTGGGATTTGTATGATGCACAGACTCAAAAGCCTTCCTTGAAAACCATCATATGCTCCTTGCCGTCGTCGTCAACCCAAGCACGGAACATGCCTCCACAATTGAAGTCTGCCACAACTGTACCCTCTCCGAAACGGTACTCAATGCCAATGATACCACCTTCGCCCTCTCCACTCTTCTTCCAGCGATCCTCGGCGCTTTGCTGAAGCATGCCGTTTGGACCTGCCATACGCGACACACCGAGCGTGAGTGGTAGAGGCGGGAAAGAGAAACGAGTCATCGCAGAGGTTGTACGCGCTGCAGACAGTTTCAGGAATGAGTCACCATTGCCTAGAACAAGAGGTTAGACCTCAATAGAGATAGAGGCATACAAAGGGACTGACCTGTGCCGGACAGTGCTACTCCATGAGGTGCCGAAAGGGGCTTGATAGGCTGATTGCCAGGAGATTCGCTTTCAGAAGAGAGAGGCAAATAGGAGGAGAGTGTAGGCAAACAGTCCTGAAGAACGCTACTGAAATCACCGTTGACCATTCTCGCAGCTGGAGACATGGTAGTCTGTTGTTGGTACATCATGCCATGTGGACGGTCGAATGGGTTCTCTTCTACCCATTGCTCAGCCCAGAAACCTGCTCCTAGTGTAGGTGTATCCTAGAATATATCAGTACTCAAGCTGTTGCGACAAAGGCATGATTTGACAAACCCCTATTCTGCCTGGAAGCTTGTTGGTCAGGCCACCGGTCGACGTGGCTACGCAGAGCATACCATCGCTATCCAGAACGACAGCACCCACTGTGCCCTGTGGCAGATAGTCTCGACCATTCCAAGAAGGGTCATGCATATTTACATCTCGAGCATCGGCTGCACACTCTGCGACAAAATCAGAGCATCTATCTGCCCGTCTTCTGTGCTTTCGATACGTCTCACGATCAAACGACTTCCCCAAGCCTTTGCGATGCTCGTCCCATCTCCGCTTAGTCCAGTAATACCCTGGACTCACGGTTTCCAAGCCCCAGTCTTCCGTGAGCTTATTTGCTGTATCACCAGCGAGCTGGAGATGGCCTGCAGCACCGCCTCCGTCAGTCTCTTCGCCTCTGACCAGCAGCTCGCGAGCAAGTTTGATGGGGTTCTTCGCTCCACAGACTTCCATGACACCTACTCCACGCTTATGGTAGCCTTTGCTTACCATGATGGAAGCTTCTAATTCATGTGTTCCGGCCGTAGTGTAAACAGCTCCATGACCTGCATTAAACAGAGCGTTATCCTCTAGCATCGCAACCGCATGAGTTGCAATATCAAGAGCTGATGCGCCTGGCTTCGAAAGTAAAGCATAGGAAGATTTCAGTGTCGAAAGAAGCGCCGTTCGATAGGCTTGATAAGCATCTTTGTCCAGATTCGCACGGGTTATGTTTCCAGCACCGCCATGAATTATGATCCGTGGCTTGTTCTTGGATCCTGTCATATCGATTATGAAATCCTGCTCTGTAAGAATTGGGATGTGCTTAGATGAGTCCGAGTCGGACGCGAAGAATTGTTGTCGGCGAGATGTGATATGCATGACGGGTGCCAAGGATGTTGCAAACCATGCTCGGGACGAACCGTAATGGCTAGCGTGTTTTCGACAGCAATCTTTGAAGACGTTCATCCATCTCGGCCAGCTCGGTGTTACGTCCAAGATCCAGACATTTGAAAATCTTGACAGTTCACGCTAGAGTGGTATCAGGGGCTGAAGAGAAGATATTGGTGCTCTCCTTGCAATGACAATATGTGCCGAAGAGCAAAAACGTGGACAAGGCAAAGGCCATGCAGAGAGCGTAAGTACAGTAGCTAAGCAGCTCTTTGTACCACTGACCTTTGTGGCCTCTTCCCAAACAAAAGGTTCATCGCATAGTACGACAACGGAAAGCACAGAGTTTGTCAATACTCGAGTACGAAAAGTTGGATGTCTGAGCACTGGTCGATAAAAACATGCAGTAAGTTTTGGTATGGACCCTGAAAAACCCCAAATCCCGAGCGATGTCCGAGATCTTTCGAGCCTCCAGAAAACAACTAGGCCACTCATCGGTCTAAACCGCTTCGAGTATATCAAAAACATGGAACATACGGTTGCAGTTGCATCGCATGATGTTTCTAATATTCAACAAGGAGTTATCTCGCAAGAATTGTCCTCTTACAGGGTACGCCGCTTCGTGTATATATATGTCCTTCCGATCCCCTTAGACTGGACTCTGGATTATCAAAGGTGCTTTCACTACAGACCATCTCCAGTCTTCCTTATATCTTGAATCTTTTTGGCTGAATCTGGACATACCTGGTCCAAGCCGATCACCCCAAACATGTCGGCACACACCTCAAGGACACCGAGTGATACCTCGACATTAAATCATCCCGAGAGAATCCATGAACCGAAGCCTGAAGTGGACAACCACCTCGCAAACCACACCGGAGAAGAGCACGAAAGTCCAATAGCCACAGACCCGTTGGAGCTGCCTTACCGTACACTCACCGAAAACGCCGACATGACCGAGTATACCACCGAGACCGCTACTGGAACAATAGCTCGCAAAGTGACATCCAACAAGACAGGAAAGACCGAAGATTATGAGCTCGTCACCTTTACACCAGGCGACAAAGAAAACCCAAAGAACTGGAGCAAGGCATACAAGTGGTGGTGTACCATGGTCGTCGCAATCACTTGCTTCGCTGTGGCCTTTAACAGTGCAGTCATCACAGCAGACATGGTCGGTCCTCAGAAGACCTTTGGAATCAGCGAGGAAGTTGCACTTCTTACAATCACAGTCTTCGTTGTAGGGTTAGTAGAGACATCTCTTCCATAACTCACATCATACTAACCCTCCACAGGTTTGGTGTAGGCCCCATGGCATTTGCTCCTTTCAGTGAGACTTGGGGTCGTCGTCCCGTGTACGCCAGTACTCTACTGATCGCTCTCATTTTCATCATCCCCTGCGCAGTCGCAAAGAACATTGGAACTCTGATCGTCTGTCGCCTGATCGACGGTATCGCTTTCTCGGCACCTATGGTCCTCGTTGGCGGCACCCTTGCCGATCTCTGGAAAGCCGATGAACGAGGTGTGCCCATGGCCGCGTTCAGCGCAGCACCATTCGTCGGACCAGCAATCGGACCTCTAGTAGGAGGCTTCACCTCTGATCACCTAGGATGGCGCTGGCTGTACTGGTTGCAGCTGATCTTGTCCGGTTTCGTCTATATCATCATCGTTTTCACGGTTCCGGAAACATACGCCCCTATCATCCTCGCAAAGCGTGCAAAGAAGATGAGAAAGGAGACTGGCGACAGCAGATACGTCAGCGAGAGCGATCTGGATACTCGTCCGATCGGGGAGCGTATGAGGGTCTTTATCCTCCGTCCCTTTCAACTTTTGTTCTGCGAACTCATCGTATTCCTCATATCACTTTATATGAGTGTTTTGTACGGTTTACTATACATGTTTTTTGTGGCATTTCCCATCATTTATCAGGAAGGAAAAGGCTATTCGGCGAGTAAGACAGGTCTGATGTTCATACCATTGGCGATTGGTGTGGTGGGTAGTGCTTTTCTGGCACCCCTCATCAACAACGACTACGCCAAGAGATCCGCCAAGTTCGGAGGCAAACCACCAGCAGAGCAACGTCTAATTCCGATGATGTGCAGTTGCTGGTTCATTGCAGTCGGCATGTTCATATTCGCATGGACGTCGTACCCTCGTCTGTCGTGGTGGGGTCCAGCAATGGGCGGCTTCTGTATCGGCTTTGGCTTCATCCCTTGCTACAACAGCGCCAACAACTATCTCGTCGACACTTATCAACACTCGGCGGCATCTGCTCTTGCTGCAAAGACGTTCATCAGAAGTTTCTGGGGTGCTGGCGTCGTGCTGTTTACTGAACAAATGTTTCATCGGCTGGGCTACCAGTGGGCTGGCACTTTGATGGCGTTTATCGCGCTTGCTTGCTGTGCTATCCCATACGGCTTCTACTTCTTTGGCGATCGCATCAGGAAATTCTCAAAGTATGCGTATGCTGGTGATGATGAGGAGAACAGTCCTGGCCCCAACAAGGAAATCGAGGCGCATTAGACGGTATCATAGAGAATAGATTATATAATTAGAGATGGAGATGTATTTGCTAGAAGCCAAGAAATGTTTTCCAGTACTACTGTAATAGTCAGTCGGATAATGTGGCTTGTACGAGATATTCCAGTATCATCTTCAATCTCCACACTCTCCTGTACCATCAGTTTTTGGACCGTGCAATGGATCAATGGTCTTTAGGACCATCCGTCGTCGAGGAGCAGCCCTCTGTGAGAAGTAAATGTCCCAGCGCTAGCGTCGTTCTCTGCTCCCTCCCTCACAACCTCTCTTCGTACTTTGGACTGATTCGCTGATGTATGGCGGCGTCCATTCTCAAGGAGAGAGTCCCTCATTCCTAAAAATTCACTCTTCACACGTATGGGAAGCATCTCTAAGCTACACAGTTGTAGTCTGATGGTATACAATATCTGTTTTGGAATGAACGAGAGAGTTAAATCATGCTTGACCAAAGCCCAACGAGTGTTCAAGAGCAATATCCAATTTACTTTCCAGAATCTCCTTGCTTTCGTATTCAGGCAACCTGAGCGTACCGAAACAAGTGCTGCTTCCAGGCAGCGCATTAGTATCGCTATCGCTTCTCTCAATCACAAATGTCAAACTCTCGGCTCCATTTACTGGAACTCGACTGCTCGCTGTGACAAATTCCAAGAGTTGCTTTTGCTTCTCCTGAGGATATGCTTTGACAACCTCCCAGAACCAGCAGACGACGGGAGAGTTGGCTGTATAATGGTTGTAGGTGGTGGCCCGTTGCAAGGCCTCGATATCGAGGTGATTATGACCCTCCACTAGAGTGCGGAATTGCTCCGGAGTCAAAAGCTGTATAACTGTCAGCAGGACGAACATGGAAGCTGCAAAGCACAAACTTACTGCCAAAGTCCTGAGGTTCATTACCGAGTAGAAACCTCTGGCAAACGCATTGAATTGAGGGCGAATGGACCAATCTATGACCCAGTTGGCGTACCCTACGATATAGGCTTGACGGTTCTCGTTCGTGACAGGCTCAGGTTCTTCATCCGCATCTGCAAACTCAACTTTCCACCCTGGCCAGCGTAGCTCGTCTTTGTCTGGTTCTCGAGTTGCGGTAGAAACGCCTTCTTCACCATGGTGGCTTAGAATAGTATCGTTATCGAGCGGCACATCTTGCGCGGACTTTGCATCGGTATGTTCGGTCTTTTCTTGCTGGGGTAGAAATTCAGGATGGTGCTTGTCTCGAGACTGACGCAACACCTTCAATTTTCCCAGGCCCATGTTCTTTCTTGACTTGATCCTATCCCAAATTGTCCAGCCATCCCATGGGTCGTCCATACTTACATCCAGATGCAAACCGTTCGCAGTAAAGCTGTAGGCATACTCTCGGGCAAAATCCTCCTCGACAGATCCTTGATGATTCCGCAATTGCTGCAATGACTTTGCCAGACTTGGCCAACCTTCAAACAGATCAATGTCGCCGTATGTTTGGAAAAGAAGTTTCTTGTAGAAGACCAAGGGGAACGAGACAGGTAAGGTGATTCCGTTGTAAACAGCCAAAGCGAACAGGATACCAAACAACTGGTATTGATAGAGTGGCACCAATGTCGCCGATTGAAACCAGGCCAAGTGAGTCTGAGGATCAGTAGCAAAGAGTGCTGAGCTCAGGTTAGTACCAAGGGGGTGAGCAATGATGAATACACTTACAGTAACCAGGTTTGAAGGCTTCTTGACAAATGAGCTTGAAGAACTCGATCTGAACGCCTCCGAGATCATGACCAATTTCACCTTCATCAACACCCATCCTGACTCTGAGTGGTCGTAGTAATTCACGCCTTTCTCTGTGCCACAATTGATCGAAAGCATCGGAGAGGATGGATTGTCTGTTGACCTTTAGCACTATATAGTGATCTTGAGCCGCTCTCAGTCGACGGTCTAGGTAAACGACATCCTGTAAATCGATATCGGGCATCATTCTTCGGCGCAAGTGCCATGTAGCATCTGCTTCATTGTACGCTCGCCGCATGGTGATGTGATGAGATGTGCGAACCATGAGTGTTACCGCTTTTGTGGTGAACAGGAACTTGAAAGATAGAAGATGACGAAGATTGGGATCCGGCTTAAAAGACATCCAATCTTGCGCAGCCTTGTCGACATCCAAAGAAGCAAACACGGCGAATATCTTGAACAATGGTTCCGGGATGTCTAGGTGCCATCGCGTACGATATTTCCCTGATTTTGTTAGTCTTGAGCCAGAACTCCAAAGCGTTCTTCTTACAAAGGTCTTCGATAAGTTCGAGTGCCGAGCCGGCTACACTCCATCTGTTGATTCGCAACGAGCCATCCCACTCTTTTAGAAAACACTTGCGCAGCCATTCAAGCCAGATAAGAGACGTGGTACCAGTGAGTTCTCCACCGTGCCGCAAGCTATCCCTACACCTGCATTTGAACTGGGCTAGACGAACACTCTGCTCTTCTTGCACGAGCGACTCGATGATTGTTTGTCTAATCCTACGTGCATTTTTCCAGGCTCGTATTCGATGATCAGACTTCTCATTACTACCATCATCGACACCACAGGCAGTCAAAGTCTCTTCCAGACATGTCTGCGCGCCGATTGAGCGGATCAAGCGCTTTGCCATACGAAGGGCAGAGTCATGCTCAAAAGCATCGAGGATTTGTAACCATGGAGAAAGCAGAGGATCGTCGTGGACGTGCCTTTGCTTACCGTAAGCTTTACCATGGACAATGCTTGACCATACAATATGCCATGTTTCTTTTGATGCTCGAGGCACGAATGAGCTGAGGGCATGAATCGCATGATAAACCACTTTTGGAATCAGTGAGTTTCTGTCCGCAGGCGGACATGTCTTGGAGGCATATGTTGAGGCAAATGGACTCTCAAACAAAGGCTCAAGAGCTTCCCACATGGAGTTGAAGATAAGAGCGGATGAGTCTTTGGTCGTCATGTGTACTGATCTGAGTGCATGATTTAGTCGGATAGAACGAACAGTGTGGGAATGCATTTTAGAGTCCTCCAAGATACTCATGGGATTGTCGGAAAAAGAACGTCCGAGAGAAACGAAGTCGGAGAATATAGAGCTCAATCTCGAATAGGCAGAACCAAGGTGTGGGGCATTGTGTTCGAAGACAGATATCATGGGATAAGCAATACGTATAGCATCGCAAAGGATAATCAAATCGTTGCAAGTCGTGGAAGAGTGAGACAGGAGATCAATGGAAGGACTTTGGCTCGAATTATCCGGTGAAGACTTGTCTTCAAGTGAGCGGAGATTTCTAAAAGCGTCGGAGTTGAACAGCTGCTGTAAAATTGATTTGGGATCCAACCTTTCCTGTATGGCTGAGGCAGCTTCATGGGCTCGATCAGACAGATTTGGGCAGATATATCTGTGAGCATCTTCGGCCGAGGCCAAAACGACTGCCATAGCTCGAGCGCTCGCAGGAGTATAGCTGCGCAATGGTGGTGACACACGATTAGACCTTGCTGTGGCGCAGTGAGGTGTTGTGCATGTAGAGACGCCGCATCCTTGATATAGCTGCAAGAAAAAACTGCAACACAAGATGTTAGACGTGCAAGCGAGAATATCCTGGTCTAGCGAGGCAAACCGATTGATCAAGTGTTTGGTGGTGGCATGACGCGAAGTAGAATACGTTGGCAACGAGGTCCGATCATATGAGGATTGAGCAGCCATAGTGATAATGATTTCGATCAACGAGATGAGCTGGCGGTTATGGTGCCATAATCGAATGTATCAAGAATGTTTGATGGGCACGCGATGATGGAATACACGATGAAGATGGACGAGGCTTCGGCTGCAGACAAGACACGAGAGAAAAGTTGATTGCTTGCTGGAGACCAGAATCTACCTATCTCAGCGGAAATGCAGGACCGGCTGGTGGAGAAGGCGCTCACCAAACAAAAGCCAGAAACGAACCTGTGGAAAGGAAAGACAAGAGCAGACTGACTTGTCAGGGCATGACTGGTCTGCAACGTGGATTACTGTAAGGGTCGAGGGTGGCTTGGCAAAGAGGCCGGGGTTTGCGGCGGAGGGTTCGGGTTTGACTGACGAAATGCTTTGCGATCAAGAAAGTTTGCCCCTCCAGACATTTCTTATCGTGCTGTTTCTTCGCCTTTTTCAGCATTGCGCGCCACTCTCTTCTTCAAACCCATAGTTCTCTACCACCCGACCACACCCTTCAACATGGCTAGCATGGCGTCGGGTCCCACCCACCCCTTCACCTGCAACACTTGTCAGGTCGCCTTCCGTTCCAGCGACTTGCAGCGCACTCACATGCAAAGCGACTGGCAGTGAGTGTGTCCAGCTCCCTGATATCTGCTGTGCCTAACATCGCTTTCCAGCCGCTACAACCTCAAGAGAAGAGTAGCATCGCTTCCCCCACTTACTTCTGAAGTCTTCGCCGAAAAAGTCCTCGCCAACAAGGCATCCGCCGCTGCAACCGCCGCTCGCGCCTCGTTCGAAAAGGTCTGCTCCGCCTGCCAGAAGACCTACTTCAGCGAAAATGCCTATGCGAACCATCTGGGCAGCCAAAAGCACAGACAGCAACTTGCACGTATGCACATGAGAGAAGCCGACGATGCCAGCTCGGTCATGAGCTCTACTTTCTCTCTTGGAGAGCCTCTCGATACTGCCTCCAACGTCGAAACTGCTTCAGTTGCTTCTGTCGCCACCGATCGCCCCGAAGAACGAGAAGTCTCTCAAATTACTGATGGCGTGCAAAAAACAAACATCACCGATGGCGAGAACCTGTCCAGAACCCCCTCCAATTCCACCAGCAACGACGACATGGTCGAGGTCTTGCTGAATCAGTGTCTTTTCTGTAACACAATCTGCGAAGACGTTGACGAGAACGTCACCCACATGGCCAAGCAACACGGCATGTTCATTCCCGAGAAAGAGTACTTGGTCGACCTCGAAGGCCTTCTGAGCTATCTCCACGAGAAGATTCACGACGATCACGAGTGTCTGTACTGCGGTCAACTCAAGCACACTGCCACTGGTATTCAAACACACATGCGCGACAGAGGCCATTGCATGATTCCTTACAGCACCGAAGATGAAATGCTCGAAATTGGAGAGTACTATGATTTCAGAAGTACCTATTCGGATGACGAGGACGATGAGAGCACCGACGGTGCAGATGACCAGCAAGAGGGAGGCGTAAAACTTGGTGCTGCTCGTGCTACCAAGATTACCATCGAGACCGAGGAGGGAGACGGTGATGAAGAGATGGCTGACGAGGACGACGAAGGATGGGAGAGTGACGGTTCTCTGTCTTCGGTACCGACCGACGAAATCACTGCTGTACCCATTGACGACCACTCGCACCGTTACAAGACCCTCGATCGTCACAGACATCACTCTCACAAGGATCCCCGCCCTCACAGAAACACCGACGGATATCACTCCCATGCTCATTCGACTCCCCATGCTGTCTACCACGACGAATACGAACTGCATTTGCCTACTGGACGTACGGCCGGCCACCGTTCGCTTGCCAAATACTACCGCCAGAATCTTCGCAACTACCCCACTCCCGAAGAAAGAGCAGAGCAAAGACTCATCGAAGGTCGTCATGACTCTGACGATGAAGACCAAGCCAGAAGATCAAGGCATGATCGTGGCCGTCAAATTGTCACTCGTGCTGAAGGTGGTCTTGGCATGGTTGGCGTCAGTGAGATCAAGAAGAAGGAGGTCCGTGCTGCAGAGAAGAGAGAGAAGAAGCGCGAACAAAGGGCTCAAGCCAACTACCAATGGGGCAACGACAAGAGAGGAAACAACCAAAAGCATTTCCGCGTAAGTTCTTTCGCCGATCATGCTGCTATACTCATACTAACATTCTCTAGGATCATCTCTTGCAGTAGTTGCGTGCGTGCGATTTGTACTGGAGTACATCTCTACAAGATTGCAGCACATATCTTGGAGAGACTCTGGCACAGGTATATCTTATGATTGTTACACTTTTGGTATTCAGCGAATTGCATAGATGATTGGCTCTCGAGATTTCCTCTTCTGAAAACGCATAGAGCGCTAAGGGACTAACACTATGTTCTTTATGCTCAAATGCACTTCTTCAACATGTTTCTAGTGCAAAGAGATTTTTGTGCTTTGATTTGCTGTTTAGTTCTGATTTATCACAACATATCCCTGCCGAAATGACTTGATTGCTAAACATCTCCCAGAAGCATGCCACTATGATTATGGTCATATTAGAGTCGTAGCTCGAGTTGCAAGTCCCATTGGAAGATCAGGAAAAATCATATCATTTCTATGGAATTCAAAGATTGCGTTCACAGCTCTTCGATCTCGATAATTGACATTCACCAGGATCTAAGGCTATGGTAAGCATGTCACTTCGTGGTATATGGTCAACTGCCCAAGGCATTCAGGCACATTGGATCTTGACAGAAGCCTAGGAGCAGTCACCGCTTCCTGCTCTAGGTATTCGTAGCCCAGTACACATTCAATTGTGTTTCCAAGACCAATCAGGCAGGCACTTCGCAGACTCTTGTAGTTGCTTTCGACTCCAATCATTGAGTGTTGCGTCACCAGCTCAGCGATGGGAAACGACGCTCAAGACGGACCTGCCCTCAACCAAATCATCCAAGCTGAGGACTCGCAGCTTCGGCATCCATGATTCTTCCTCGTCGAAACAACACGCTTGCATTGCTTCTACATCTCAACGTTACTCTTCATATTGCTTTCAGCTTTATCTCATTGATCGAGAAATCTTTATTCATAGACAGTCCTGCCACGGTATGTTCATGCCCTACGCTTCCATCTCTGCACCATAGTGCCTCCAATTGTTGACACTCTGTCCAATTTCCATACTTTAGACGCCATCACTAACAACGCTCTATAGCCAAGATGAAACCATATTTGTTGCTCAGTGCCGTGACTGCGGTGTCGACTGCTACCATCGGCTATGGTAGGCTCGGATTCGAGCCCAAAACGAGCTCTCTTGTCACGGCTCTGTCTTCCATCTTCTTGCCAACGCCACCCCACAGCACCAACACTCGTCTACCCAGCAGCAACAGCGACTACCGAGATGGTCAAGATCCAACTGATGGTCCCGATCCCGATAACACGCTCGAAAGTCCTGATGCTAATGATGTTCTCGACGAGTTGGCCTCATTTGCCAGCAAGTACAACAAGAAACCGGGCACTGAAACGGTAGCGGTGGCATGGCCGACAACCACTGTGTACAAAATCCTCACCCTCAGCTCTAATCGGACATCGTCTATATCGCCAGGTGAGCTCATGAAAGATTACGCTCATCTCGTCACCCGTGTGGAGGCCGGTCTTGCTGTTGTTACACAAACAACCACAATCGTCCGCACTTTTTCGACAACTACTGCGTCAACAGTCGTCACCATCATCCCATATCGCAAGAGCACAAGGTCAACCCGAATGGCCAATGACACTAGCACCAGGATTCATTCGACCTCGCACACTTCCAACAAGCCAGAGTATTCGACGAGTACACGCACCCTAATCAGACCAAGTCCTTCTGTCAGTACTCGCACCAGATCAACCCTGTCGACCAGCTCGGTCCTCACCAGGCCAAGCTCCAGCCTATCGCTCAATTCGACTACTATTAGATCCAGCTCGTCGCTAAATTCAACTACCAGCGGGTCCAGCTCGTCGCTCAGCCCGACTACAACAATGACTTCGACCGTCAACTCTACTTCGTCGACGACGAGGACTGTGTACAACAACGGCGATCCCACTTCCACTACCACAATCATCAAGTTGGTCGAGCCATCTTTATCAATCAATGCATCGAGCACTGTGGTGGTCTGGGTTCCTCCCCATACGCATCTGATGACAACGATCCGCAGCACCGTTTCTACGGACTCGCTGCAGCTTTCGCCAACCGCCTCGTCTACTCGTACATCAAGTCGAACATCCAGTCGTTCATCAAGCCAATCATCGTCCCCGTCGACCAGATCAAAGTCTTCGAGCGTCATGACCACTCGTACAACTTCGACGGAGTCTTCAACCAGAACCAAGTCTTCAACCAGAACCAAGACTTTAACCTTAACCAAAACCAAGACTTCAATCAGAACCAAGACTTCAACCAGAAGCAAGAGCCCATCTTCCACCATACAAGATGTGACCTCGACAAGGACGACATACGTTCCACTTCCTACCACCGAGGACGAGCCTACAGAAACCACCACAACCTCCATCCCCATCCCGACCACAGAGAATCATCAATCGATGTCAACATCTACTATTCTCGTGAGTGCTTCGACCAAGACACCAAAGATCCAGCATTCAACCTCGACGAAAACCATCACGGTGTACCCTTCGGCATCTTCAAGCTCCACAACATACAGCACCTCGTTCAGGACTCGTTTCTTGGTCAAAACATTCACCCTTCCTCCTCCAAGTTCCAGTCTGCGTACTTCGACTACCAGGACCGGAAGGCCATCTACTCATATCACGAGCACAGTTTTGGAATCGGCCCCTCACACAATCACGGTCTTGTCTGCATATCCAACAACCACCACCAGAACCAGATCTCTTGGCAAAGTTACCTTCTACGATACCAAGACGGTCACGAAGGGTGTTCAGACGCGCACCAAGACCAGACGGATCACAACCACGGTTCCGAAAACCGAAGTCCGTACCAGAACTGTTCATAGATCTGGCAAGATAGTCACCACGACGGTCCACAGGTATCGAAAGACCACCACGACCAAGGCTGTCCCCGTGATAAAGACACTGCCCATCACAGTCAGTCGCCTCTTTCCAGGGTCTACCAGAACGAGGGCAATTCAGATCGCAGTTCCTACCACTGTTACCACGTGGATCCCAGTAGGGGTTGCCACAACACAGACGGTCACTGCAATCCAGCAAATGATGACTCCGGAGCCGACCATCGTAATCACGCCACTCGTACCACCGATTCCGCAGGCCAGCACTTTCCAGTCTATACACATTGAGCCCTCTACGTTAGACTACACATCCAGAGTTGTGAGCGTTGTGATGCCGCCCTTGCAAACAACAAGTTTCGCATATCCTTCGCTGGTCGTCGAGCGTACTTCACCAAACCCACTCTATGTCACTGATTCTCAGGCAAGGGAAAGGCAGATTCGCGATATGCGACCTGGCATCAACAATCGTCCACTCAAGAGATTCACAGGTGTAGGCAAAGATGGCAAGACAGTCAAGTATCCCAACAAGCATGGCAGCAAGGCTTGCACACAGATGAGCAAAAGGTGCAAATCTCCAGTCAAAGACGAAAACGTGGTGATGGGGTGCCAGATGAGACTGGCGTGCAGACTGTTCGACCTGTACGAGCACTATCATGATTTGACAATCGAACCAAGGACAGTGATCAAATGCCTTGATCAAAACACAGACTACTGCGCCTATGTCGAGTGGCGACCATGGGTTCAGAAGCACGCCAGGGCGGGCAAGTCGGTCGAAGAGGTGATGACACAAAGAAACTTGACCGAGGAAGGATAGGTACCTCTCTCGTCGGTAATCGAGAGCGCGAATTGGTTGTTGAGCAGCTCGGCGGAACTCTGCGGCGAGACACTTCTGACGGTAGAGAAGGATGTCAGACGTGCGGGGCACAACTTGGGAGATCAAGTGGGCAGATACGTGCTGGTTTTCGGCAGCACATCACAAGACATGGATCGCGAGGAGCTGAGTGATGACACACTCAAAGAGAAACAACTGCTGGTCGAGAGCTTGAGGAATTATGGTGACGATGGTAATGAGTGATGAAGTGGACGATTAGGATGGGGGTTTGGCGAGTTCATAATTCTCTTGATGATTGGCGCTGGCGTTTATTGCTTTTCAGTTTGTGTATGACGATTGCTTTCTTGCTCGAGATGAATTGTCGAGTAATTACTTGATGATGATTATCAGATGCAGATTGTGAGACAAGGGTGGACGAGCAAAGTCTTGGCGTGTTTACTCGCAGTGTTTTGATGTTGACGCGAGCAGAGCAAGCGGACCAGCTCCAACCGTCTTTCTCTAGCATTGTTGCATCGCTGGCCATCCTTTGCTGCTAGCATGCCTTCGCCTCGACAGTCGCCAGGAAACACGTCGACCATGTCGACCTTCCAGCCCGAGTTCGAGTCGACGCAGCAATTCGACACGGCGACGCAGTCATTGCAGCTGCCCAATCTCAGGTCCAGCGCCCAGCGGTTCGCCTACTACCGACCACCACAGGCCGACACGCACATTGATTCTTCGTACGTTCGCGACAGCTTTCCCGACTTTACCGAGAAGTCGCCCTCGCCATCGCCCGAGGCGTCCTTGTCTGTCGAGGCAGGACGCGCCAACAAGGGCAGCCCCAAGAGCTTCGACATGTCCGACATGGCTCTGCCCACCGATAGCTTGTACGACTTGCACAGCACCCCTCCGAGGAGTGCGCGTCCTACTCCCAAGAAGCCCGACAGCTTGAGAAAGGAAGCCTCGTTGCGACGCGCCCACTCGAGCGACAAGAGAGCCAATGCCTCGCAACGACGTTCCCTGTCCGACATGCACCACAAAGTTCACCGAGAAAGCGAGTCCTCCTTTGTCGGTGAGCATCGCCCGGCCACTCAGACAGTCCAGCCACGAAACACGCGCTTCACTTCGGCCAATCTGCCTACCTCCTACTCACACGACCAAGGCCTGCAGTCCATTGGAACCCCCCAGAGACCACCCCAAAACCCTACAGCTACATGGACCGGCACTCAGACCCAAGCTTCGTTCATGCTGCCCGACCTTCCAAACATCACCGAGCTCGTATCGGGTGTACGCAAAGATGGCACGCCAGTCTTCTCCCGCTCACAAAAGTCGCGCTCGCGTTTCACTTCTCCCTCGTACAACAACCCTACCATCACCAACAACAACAACATCACACACGCCAAAATCAGCTCCATTGCTGTGCCTGATGAAGAGAAGGCCATCTTTGCTTCCCTTCAGCTTCTGAAGGATAAGGTTGCAACTCTCGAAACTGAAAAGAGCGAAGCACAAAAGAGACTGGAAGAATACGAGACTGAAGTCAGCCAGCTCAAGTCGCGTCTTGACATTGAGCAAAAACTGCGACGACCAGACAGTGCATTGGGTGAAGATGACGATGGCAGCGCCAAGGAGAAATGGCGTCTCGAAAGAGCCACCTTGCAGTCTACCATCAAGACCTTGCAGGACCGTCTGGATCGTGGTGGCCGTAAACTGTCTGTCAACGACATCGCTGTCAAGCGTCTGACCCAAGAGCGGGACGACCTGGTCACCCAACTGGGCGTCGCTTACTACAACTCTGAAGAACTCAAAAACGAAAACATTCAACTGCGTGATTCGAACGAGCATCTCGAAGCTGATGTTGAAGCTCTGCAAGCCGAGAACGCTCGTCTGCGTCTCAGGCTGTCTCAGATCAAGGCTCAGTTCAACGACGAAACGCAACAGTGGAACTCGCGCGAGTCCGATCTACTAGCCAAGATTCAACGCCGTGACGCTGCTGTACGTGATATGCAGCATGACTTGACCGCACAGTCCACCTCTGCTCAAGACCAATCGGCCAGGTCTAAGAAGGTACGCTCGGGTCAGGAAGATCAACAAGCCGCGAGCAAGCGCAGACCCAGCGGAAGACTTGGCCAAGACACCAAGCACAACATTCTCGACAATATTGAGAACGAGATGAAGAGGTCGCGCTTCAGTGCTGCACCCGCCAATCTCCGCTCTCGTTCACGTTCCAAGTCCAACACTCGTCAGACCACATCCAAATCTCAGCGTGTTGCAGACGTCAGCGATGTTGACTCGACGACCAATCTCGACTTCTTGAGGCCTATCCGAGACCAACTCGTTGAGAACGACGAAGATTCCAAGGACATCACATACTTGAGCTTCCTCGATCCCAAGGAGTTGGCAAAGCTACGCAAGACTCTTGAGGAAGAGCGCCGTGCTTCAAAGACTGCTCGTGCTGTGTCTGCGCCTGCAGTTCAGGACAATGCAACCTCTACTGGCGTTGCTGCTGGAGCCCGCAAGTCTTCCCTCAAAGACGTCACCAACAATGATACGGGACGCTTCACCATCACATCACAAGTCGACGAGAACACTGGTCTGCTCAAGAATGTTCGCATCCAGTCACCTCACATGTCTGATGCCATCTCATATTCTGAGCCGAGAGAGTCGACCGAGGCGTCGTTCATGAGCACTTCATCACGCCGAAGAAACCGTAGCAAGAGCATTGAGGAAATGACTTCTGCATTCATTTTGCCCGACATCACTCTTCACACTGGTCCAGGCGGTGAAGCCACCATGACCAGCGTAGCCGGCGACATCTCTCACGACAACCTGAACTGCACCGCCTGCCCTTCAAAAGATGCACAAGACAAGGACATTACGATCCCTCAGCCAGTACCCCTTTCCGAGCGCGAAATCGACGACACAAACGCCACCATCCGCCCCTTCCAACCTCCTCCTGTAGCTCTCGCAACTGTGCTCAAGCAACTCGAAGACGAAGTCAAGCATCTCAAATTCCAACTCACGACCTACGAAAAACTCTACAACAAACACGATCCCGCTCTCGGCCGCCGCAAGCGTCTTGCCGTAAAAGCCAAGATGGACGCTTTGGTGTCTGAAATCGAGCGCCGCAGTGATCAGATTTACGCTTTGTACGATGTCCTCGAAGGTCAAAAGACTGATGCCCAAACGCAGGGACGGCCACAGCACCAGCAGGACTTGGATGACGAGCAAGTGGAGGAAACACTGCAGAGTCTGGGTATTGACGTTGATGAATTGGCCCAGGGAGCTAAGCAGGTCAATCAACAATACCCGTTTGGTCTCGATGGCGTTGGCGAGGAGAGTGAAGAGGATGAACTGCCTTGGGGAGGGTTTAGCGATGAGAGTGACATTGAGGAGGTGCAGTTGCCCAAGCGATTGAGTGGTGGGAACAGGGCCGTGACTGCCTAAAGGTCGAAGAAATGAGGATGACTTGATGTACAACTTTTTTTTTTCTCTTTCTTTGGGAAGCTTTGTTTGGGCGTCTGTTCTTTGGTTTGGTATTGGTATTGCGGGTGCAAAGTCAGAGCAAAAAGGTATTTTTCCTTTTCTCGTTTCGTACACAGGTAGAAGTATAGTCAGGCGCACTTTATTGAATACCTCTTTTTTTTTACCACCACACACCCTTTTTTTGAACCAGAAAAAAAGGTCATTGATTGTGATTTTGTGTGTGAGAAAAGAGGGAGAAAATAGTCGAGACACCAAGTCCCCCCAAATGCCGGCTTTGTGCCTATATAACACTTTGACCCTGTTTTGTACACAAGACATACAAAACGAGAACCACTACGGGGACAGAAGAGGAAAGGCGTGTACATGTCAATTCAAACGAAGCGCAGAAAAGTTTTTTTTTTGTTATCTTCACAATCCATCATACAATCCTCTTCTTCTGCCCTGCCACTCCCCACCACAATCACCACTGCACAATAGCCCTGATCTACCCGCCACAAACACAATGAATAGATGCATACCCAACAATGCCAAAGTCTGCTTTGGCACGCTTTCTCCACTGGTGGCGAAATCCAGCAATGCGAGACCCATGAGTGGATAACCCAGCCACATGTTGGCGGCAAACGGCATGCAAGGATAGGACAGCGAAAAGAATTTGATGCCAAAGATGAGGATTTTGAAGACTAGAATGGCAGAGGAGGTTGTAAACAGCGCTTGGCGTGCAGTAGGAGGAGGAGGGGGAGGAGGAAGCATGAGACGCGTGGGTTTGGCGGAAAAAGGAGAAGAGGAAGAAGATGAAGGTGGTGTTCTTCCGCGAAACTTCAAAGTAGAGGGATCTGGCGGTGACGGCGTGCCAGTGTTTGTACTTGCACTGTTCGCACTTCCATCTTTGCTGAACCGACGAGAGTTGAGAGGAGGGACAGGGGGGCTTTTCGAATGCACCAGTTCGCTAGACTGGTGTCTCGATAATTGCGATATGCCTGGTCTAGACGCAGCAGGACTGGGATTCGTATGTGCCCGCGACGCACGCTTCGGAGCAGGTGAATCCACAGCTTGAATCCGCGATCCCATGTGACTACCCAATTCCGGAGACTTGTCCGCCGATGTCCTGTTCGCGGTCGTCGCTATCTCATCAATCTCACCCCCGAATTTTATCGCTTGGAGGATTTGCTCTGTGCTTGGTCGTTCCGCGGGATCGGGACTCAGTAGTCTTTTCAGAAATTTGTACAGCTTTTCGGGCAAATCCGTGCGTGATCTCGTCACGTCGTCAAACCCATGCCATGCCGAAACTTCGGCGCGCAATTTATCCAAGTCTTCGTTTTCGTCGTTTGCGGCGTCGGCGTTTTGGTATGGCAAGCGTCCAAAACACATAAAGTAGACTATCATGCCCAAAGAGAAAATGTCGGATTTGGTGGTGAATTCGCCAAAATGTTGGCAAGGGCCTGTCCGTTGCAAGACTTCGGGGGCGCAGTAGGAGATTGTGCCTGTTGCGCCCGTGGAAGCGCGTTGTTCGTTTGCGGCTTGGACTTCGCCGAAATCAGAGACGTGGACGGTGATGCGTTGGCCGTCGTTGTGCAGTAGACAATTGGAAGGTTTCAAGTCGCGGTGGATGTAGCCGTTTGTGTGTAAATGATGCAGTCCGGATGTTATATCCCGAAAAAAGGAAAAGATTTCGTCAAAGTTCATGCTGCGTGAAGAGCTGAGATCGGTGGGTCGATCGGCCAGTCCTTTTGATCGTCTTCTCATGCGCTCTTTGAGGACTTCGGTTGTGCTCGAGGCTTCTGCCGCGGGACCTAGAACGTAGTTGTGCAAGTCTCCGGAGTTGCAGTATTGCTGTAGGATAAAAATGCAAGGTACACTCGGTCCGAAATTGGTGATTTGCGCATCCTCCAGCCAGACATGATGGTACGAGACCAGGTTTGGATGGGTCAGTCGTTGCAGCAGTTGCACTTCAATCAAGACCTTTTCAAGCCAGCCATGATCGTTGCCGACCGGAATTCGCTTGCAGGCGAATTCTCCTAAAAAGACTTTGTCGAGGAAGTGCTCTACAAGGAGAACTACGCCTCGACCTCCACGGCCTAACTCGCGTTTCTCGACAAAAAAGTGCTTGAAATAGTTTGGAAGAAAGCTGTCGTCCTTGATGCCTTGGTCCGTCGTGCCAGGAGATGGAGCACTGCCAACAAATTCCGCACCAGTCGGCGGCCCAGAGCCACCTATGCTTCTTGAAGCGCCAGACTTTAGTCCAGGGAGTTGTTTGAGAGGTGAAGATGGTCTGGACGTCGCTGCTGAATTGGGTATACTATGCGCCAGCATACGAAAGTACTCTGGGTTCACAAACGTGCTCTGTTTACGCTGTGGTGAAGCAGCAGTCTCATCTTCAGAGTCATCATATTGCCGTGTATTCGCATCACTATTCATGGGTCGGTGGCAGTATGGGCATTGTTGCGGGTCGAGTCCTCCAATGGCCGTCTGCGGGTTGCCGTGTAGAGACAACGTGCGCGACTCTGGGTCAAAGACGACAATCGCATTACCTCGGCGTCTGCAAGGTTAGTCACCATATTTGGAGACTTACAGAGGTCATTTGTGAGGGTCTTACAAGACAATCTCCTGAGACTCGGAGGTGTATGGGACCAGAGACATCTGACGCTGGGGCTGCTCCGCGTCGGCCATATTCACATGCTTAATTTGGGAATTCGGCCGCGTGAGAGCAGCTGTAGTAGACAATTCGTGACGAGAATCGAAGTTCCCCGAGATTGAAATCAGTAGATTGCTTGTTGGTAAAGGACCAGAGTTCAAAGGCGGGCATAGCAGTAAGCAATCAAGAACATTTGTCACCTAAGCCGCAATCATCATATGCCAAGACCGCAACAGCAGTATTATGTGTCTACGAAACACCACAAAAGCTATCCATTCATGATTTGTTTTGAAATGTTTTGAGTTGATCAAATGCTGCAAGATGTCTAATCGGGTACATGCCATGCCAACGCCTTATTTTTCGGGGGTATCATTCAACGTTTATCATGAGCTTCAAAAGGGGTCTTCCATCTTGACATCTTTCGCGCCATTGCCACCATGGACCGCTGCAACAGTTCCAATGACGGCAGCATTCTGTGTGCCATTCTGCTCGGCCTTTTCGTCGTTGATGATGACTCCAAGTCCCGAGAATGCTTCGCACAAGGCTCTTGAATGAAACTCGTGCTTGCTGTAACCACCTGCCACAATTGCGATTTGCGTATCAATCTCATTGAGCCAGTCCCAGTCGTATTCGTCTTGCACGATGTGGTACTCGTTCGAAAAGGCGAGTCCTCCAAACGCGTCGAATGGTGCTTCCAGGCCAGGTGCTTTCTTCGTCTTGAGGCCTTTGATGACGATACCGCTGCTTCCGTTGGTGGCGTCTCTTGCAGCAGCCGCGGCTTGTAACTGTCTCTGTCTGTCTGCGGCTTGCTTCTTGTCGAGGCGCTTCTTGAGTGTGACGCGACCTTCTTGCGCGATTGTGTCCGCATCGCCAGAAGCCGTAGCAAGGCGGTCGATGATGTCCTGTCTTCCTTCTGCACGCGCCCTCCTCTCTTCTTCCTCTTCCCGACGGGCGGCTTCGCGCCGTAAGCGTGCCTGTTCTCTTTCTGCAGCTTGTAGCGCCGAATAGTCGTGTGTTTCTTGAGACGCAAGAGCGGCATTTGTGGTAATGGCATTGGCATTCTGGTCGGCGTAGACGGAGATTTTCTTTTCCGTCTCATCGACATCGATCTTGTAGATGAGGTTGAACGTTATGTCCTCGACCTCGTTCAGATAGTTGTTGTAATCAAGCAATGAATCAAAGTCGTCTTCGCGGCGGTTGAAGATGTTGGCTATGCGTTTTCGAATGTCAATCTCGCGCTCGACGTGGATATCCTCAAAGGTCTGTTCTCGGAACTTGTGCTTTCGGAGGGTACGATGGCAGCCGGCAATAGGGCACTTGTTGGGACCGTGTGAGAAGATGCGGTCCACACAAGACTCGCACATTTTGTGATAGCATTCTGGGTTGACCAGAAAGCGCATGGACTTGTTGAGATAGCGTGAGGACTTGCATACAGGGCAGATGTCTGAGGTCAGGCTGTCAGCGATGCCTCGTGCGTTCAAGCGTAGACTCGATAGATCGAGGTCGGCAACATGTGGCTCACCATCTTCGCCCGGCCGCGCAGGGGCAGCTCTGGGTTGTGCGACACGAGACATGGCCGCGTCTAGTGATGGTGAGCTCACGAACGCTTGGAACATGAGGCTCAAGTTGTCGCTCCCACATCGTCCATGCTTCGGCATGCTGGCCGGAGCTTGCCGTGCTATATAAACATTTTTGGTCACTTCGAGAAGGGCAGCCCTTGTGATTACAAACCTGCTTCTCACAAGAGTTTCCTTGCTGGCATCTCTACTTGTCACATCACAACATACAATGGCAGATCTCGACCATCTCGAAGCCCGCCGTCTGGAGCTGGAAGAGAACGTGGCAAAGCTACGCAAATCTTTGCAACATTGGCGAACATGGGATGCCGAATACGAAGGCCTGAAGGAAGAACTTGCATCAGGATATAACGTTCAATCTGAGAACGATTGCGTATGTTAACTTGCCATCGTCTTCCAGTTTCGCCTCCTAACATCGAACAGACACGCATCAGCGATAAATTTGGGGGAGAGCTCGTGAATGAAAAAGGTTTGAAAAGTATTCTTCTGAATCGTTGACCTAATTCTAACCAACCTTAGAAATTTCTGATCTGTTCGGAGTCGGAAAAGGGCCGCTTCGCCATCCAGCAGAAGTCTGCAGACTCATTGACAGACGCCTTGACTATGTACAACAGAATGTATCCTCAATCACAAAGCAGGTGGAGAAGGTAGAAGGCCAGCTGTCCGAGGTTCTAGAGGAAATCGACAGGGATGATGACATGATTCAAGAACCTGGCCTACCCATGACCGAAATCATCGAAGAATTGGATGAAGACGGAAATGTCATATCAAGCAAAGTCACACAACCAGAAAACCAAACAGCACAGATCATCGATACTCTTCGCAAAGCCGGATTGTCAGATGTGGATCCAAAATCGACCAAGGCAAAAGAAGCAAAGGACTCGTCGACCAATGGCCAAATTCCAGCAGCTTCTGTTTCAGCTGCTTCTATAGGAAACCAGAAACAAGAAGCGCCAAAAGCGACACCCGAAACCTCCAAACCTGCCAAAAAAGGAGTCAGCTTTGCAGAGGAGGTACAAGAACGAGAAGTCCCCTCTCGCGCCGAGGAAGCCAACACCAGCAAACCATCAGGAGTCAATCCCGCCCTGTTCAATGGCTCGTTCACCAACGGCGAGCGAGTCATCGAACTAGACGATGACGACGACATAATAGGCTCTCAAGCAGTCATCCCCGAGGACGAATCACCAGAAGACGCACGACTCCGCCGAGAAATGCTTCAATACAACCTCAACGAAATCGGTCAAGTAGTGGCAGAACTGGATCTGGATGAAAACCTGTCCGAGTTTGAAGATGATGAAGATTACCTCGACGATGAATACGACAGTGAAATGTCAGAGGAGGAAGACGAGCATGGTAGATCGATCCGTCCTGGCGTCAGCAAAAGCTATCGAGAGCAGATGCAGGAGTTGGAGAAACAGCTTCGCACGAGGGTCATTGGAAACCTTGGACCTAATCTGGAAGAGGTCGATCCCGTGTATGACCCTGAAGGGTTACGCCGGCTTGTCGTCCGTGGCGAGGAAGGGGTGTCGGATGAGAACATCAAGCCAACATTCTCAAAGGGCAAGGAAGCAATCAAGCCAGATGGATCCGCAAAGAAGGGCGTCAGATTCTCAGAACAGCTGGATGTGCCGGAAGCCCCAAACGGGCCAGAAGCTCCCAGTATTCCTCAGCCACGCAAAGCTCCCATCGCCGATATCATCGAGCGCGCACCTTTAAAAGCAGAACCACCATCACAGTCCGCGAACCCACCCGCCAAGGTCTCTCGCTTCAAGCAAAACAGAGCTGCCGCTACCGAGAACACCCGGCCTGAACCGTCACACCCCCACGTCTCGGGTTCTGTCATCTCGGACCAGATTGTCGAGAAGCCAGCTTCGTCGTCGAGTAATGCACGCCCACCCGAAGAAGCAGATGAACTTGACCCTGAGCTGCAACAGCGTCAATTGGCTTCTGAGTACTATCGCCTACGAAACAACATGATCCGTCAACAAGGTGGATTCAAGGAGACAGAGGAGGAAAAGGACGATCCTCTGATGGAACAGTTCCCGGACGGAAAGCTGAAGAAGGTGAGTAGATTCAAGGCTGCTAGGATGAAGTTTTAGATAGACCTCAACGAGGACCTTCTGTTCATATGATGCTTGAGATGGAATCATTTGAGAACATGGAACGTCTTGGTCTGTCCGAAAGGATGGCGAATGTGGGAGGCAGAGAGCTGATTCTGCCTGTTTCCACTTCCCGACGGCTCCTAGATTGATTGCAGGGCTCTCTGATTCGGCGATCTTTGTCCCCATGGTCGCTGTATCTAGTTTCGTCCTCGACATGTTTTGTTGATCTAGTGAAAGGATCTTGATATAGCATGAGAGCATAAAATTACAGATTGGTTCTCTTCTGTAAACCAATCGACCTGCCACGGCCTTGTTGCCGTTGTGGCAGTGATACATGATTTCGAAGAGTGAAGATGAAGACGAAACAGCTCCTCCATTCGGCGCCATTCGTGTGGGTAAAAAGAAAAAGAGTATACAATCCCCGAAAACATGATGCTTTTCGCTCCAAACGCCACAAAAATACCCGGTATATAACACAAGTGTCTCTCTTCTTGTTCTTAAGCGGCGATGGGTTTGGCAGCACCCTCGACAGCTTGCGGAGGCGGAGGAGGCATGTCGAGTCTGGTGTTTTCGGCCATCATGCGCTGGAAGCCGATACCGACGCCTTCGATGACGGCGAGCAGGATTGCGCAACCGATGGCACCGTTGCGCATGGCCTTGTAGCCACCACGGACAGCGAGGGCGCCGCCGGTGAAGAAGCCAGCAATGATGGCGTTCCACGGGTCTTCCTTCTTGCTGTGGGGAAGTCAGAGTCTGAGGATGGTGATGGAGAGAGGTAATGCATACCGAATGCCCTTGACTGCGCAGTCAAAGGTGCTGAACATGCCGCCCCAGACACCAAAGTTACCACCCAGGACGGGGGCACGCGCCTTGATGGCGGTCAGAGCACCTATCCTTCTCTCGCCGTAGCTGTCGCATGGAATCTCAGTATCGTGTTTGCGGCTGTGTGGATTGTTGGAGGACGGGAAATGACGTACGGACTGTTTCTGAAACCCTTGATACCGTGCCAGAGCGAACCGCCGATTGCGCCCATACAGAAAGCGCCTCCGAAATCGTTCAAGGCCCTGGTGGAGAAGCAGAGTCAGCGGGGTGGTCGAAGTTGAAGATGGGAAGGTCGGACGTACACCCAAGGGCAAGGGTCTCTGCTGTGATCCATGGCGAGCTGTGTGGTATGTGGGAGGGTCTAGACGAGGGCGTGAACGAATGGTGGAGCGGTCGAGTGGTCGAGTGGTGGAGCGGTGGATTGGCCTCTTTCCGGAAATTCTTCTGCATGACGATGGATCCTGCGGCGAAGAAGTCGCGAGTCTTGGCGCAGCTTCCTTCCTTTTCCAAAGGCCCATGATTTTGCTTGGCTCTGCTGACCAAAATTTATTCCATCTTCCAGACCAACCGACGACTCTCACATTCACGACAAGACAATCATGTCGCTGGGTCCGCCAGAGGTGGCTCCTGTCTTGTCGACTCCCGACACACATGTCTTTGAGGATCCTACCCCGGCCATTGACCCTGAACAAGTCCGAACCCTCTCGCACGATCAACTCTACCTTACCTACGAGATCAAACGCACCGTCCAAGAGATCCGACATGGAAAATACAGGAGGATAGCCCTTCAGTTTCCCGATCATATGTTGACCGATGCCCCGAGAGTCTTTGACGCCCTTCAGAAAGAGCTTGGACACCAGAAGAAGGCTCAGGGCGTGACTGCGTCCTTGGACCGTGTTTCGCTGGACGCTGAGCCCGAGAGACTGTGCATTCTGGGAGATACTTCATATGGCGCCTGCTGTGTAGACGAAGTTGCTGCGGAACACGTCCTCGCCGATGTCGTCGTGCACTACGGCCGCACCTGTCTCTCGCCTACACAGAGACTGCCTGTCATCTATGTCTTTACCTTCCGCGAACTTGATTTGGATACGGTCGTTGAGAGCTTCCAGAAGACGTACCCGCACAAGGATCAGAAAGTAGTCTTAATGGCAGACATTCCCTACTCTGAACATGTCCAACCTCTACAATCTGCTCTCCAAACCGTCGGCTACACCAATCTGTTTGCGACGTCTGTGCTGCACAATCCCTCATCTTTGTTGCCTAACCGCACCGTGCCTGCTGGAGCAGAAGATGACGCCGCTGTTCTCCGCGACTACTCGCTCTTTCACATCTCGGAACCTCCTACCTCTCTTCTCCTCAACCTGACCTCCCGTGTTGCCTCTATCGACATTTGTCCTACCCTCCACCAAGGTTCCGCTCCTCCTCAGACCATGCCCGCATCTACTGCCCAAATCCTCCGTCGTCGCTATGCGCTTGTTACAAATCTCAGCACTGTTGCTGTCTTCGGCATCCTAATCAACACTCTCTCGGTGAAAAACTACATGGAAGCTCTAGCTCACGTCCAAGACCTAATCACCAGAGCCGGCAAGAAATATTACACTTTCGTCGTCGGTAAAGTCAACGCCGCCAAAGTTGCAAACTTCTCCGAAGTCGACGGATGGGTCATCATTGGATGCTGGGAAAGCAGTTTGATCGAAAGCAAAGACTTCTGGAAACCCATCATCACCCCCTTCGAGCTTGAACTTGCTTTGACAGATGAAAGAGACCGAATCTGGACGGGAGAATGGAACAGCGACTTCCAATCACTGCTCGGCAAGAAGATCACCGTCCGAGGTGAAAACACTCACGACGACGTTGACCCCGACAACCAAGATAACGAAGGCATAAATGAAGACTCGGACTCTGAATCTGAAGCACCAGTCTTCGACCTCCGCACCGGCCGCTATGTGTCCCAATCGCGACCTATGGCACGCCCAACTACATCTGCCTCCAAAAAGACAACGGCCACCAGTCTAGTCAAACGGGCAAATGGCGATCTCGCACAGATTGGAGGTCAAGTGTCTCCTGCTGCCGAATTCTTGCGCAGTAAGCGTACGTGGCAGGGTCTGGGCACTGACTATGAGATTGCGTATGACTATGACGAAGACGGCAAGATCAAGGGTGCGCCTATGGAAGAAGGTCGCGGTGGTGTCGCGAGGGGATATGTCGTTGGTGATTCCGAGCGCTCGTGATGTCACCAATCGCTCCTGAACCACTCGCTATACTCTACACCCCTGGAGACGTCAGACTCTTTAACACGGTAAGCAATTTCTTCTTCTTCTGTCGAGTATGCTTGGAAAATCGGCTGGTTCAAAGGATGAACACCTGATAGGGACAGCTTATGCACCATGTGCAAGATGCCGAGAACCTCAGGAAAGAGTATTTTAGTAGATGCCTCTCTTGTCTGAAAGAAACAAAACCAGCCTTTTTTTGCTTCGGCAACTCGAATATTCTGCCATTGTCAATTGGGGGGGTCGTTGGCTGATATGACTGTCTAGACCTGACCAAGTAATCGCATATCCCGCAAACGTGGACACTTACTCTGCATCCTGGACAAGGAATCTAAGCCTGCCTACCGCCGTCGAATTCAGAGATGATCAGAGGTGATCGAGGCGAATCTAGGGTTTGTGCAAATGCCGTCCCCGAGTAGAGCTCCCTTCTTCGTATACTAGGAAGACGGATAGACATAGACACGCCGCCATTCCAATTGCAACAGCGCTGGGCCTCATGAGCTGCGCCGAGAGTCCTGGGGAGGAAAACCATCAAAGGCCACCATCTCGTCTTCAGCCGCAGCTCCGGACATCCTCCGACGCGGCTACCTTATTACATAGTACCCACGTGAAAGCAATCATCTTTTACGCCGTACAACTCCTACATGACACGACTTGAAAAAAAAAAAAAAACAGCATAACCAATCGTTCGATAAGAGATCAAAAACATTAGATTTGTTTCAAATTCATGAATTGCTTCTAAGAACCACTGTCAATGATTTCCGAGACAGCGACACCATCTAACTTATAGATAAGCCATGGGTTTTTCTTTCCTGACGAGGGTATAGTTGCTATTCAACCACAAAACGACAAACAAAATCAAAGCTCCGATCGCAATCTACATGATCATCAAGACCGCAGCGACCGCAGAGACGGCAAAGGCCAATGAGGGCGCTGAGGCTTGAAAGCCGCTGCTGGAGAAACTCAGCACATCGGTCGAGTTGAGCTTGAATGGGGGCACGTAGGTGGTGTTGACGGTCGAGTCGACGGTGCCGTCCCAGCAGTAGCGCTGGAAACACTGGTTGCAGACGTCGGGCACCTGGGTGTTGGTGCGCTCGAGGGAGCGGCTGAGGATGGCACAGCCAACGCAAGTGGGCCATTGTGCATCAAGAGTGCCGTTGCCTTGTGTGACAACATTGAAACTGTTCTCAATGATGTAGTTGCGCTCGGTGTCGTTGTAGGAGAGATCGTAGGTGCTGACGTTGCTGTTGTAGACATAAGGAGCATTAGGAAGGTAGACGATAAGAGGGGTCATGTTGGTGGTGTTGCTGGAGTTGCAGCCGAAGAAGGTAGGGCGGTTGTTCAAGCCAAGGTTGACAAAGGTTTGCTGATCAGGAACGGCAGGGAAAGAGGTGCCGTTGGAGATGGGCAGGAAGCTACGAGCGTAGGTGGCGACCAAAGAAGTACCGTTGGGCCAATTGGCACCGCCATTATCAGCGGTAGTGTCAGCAGACGAGTCGATGGCAAAGATGACATCGACGTGTCTCTCAGGCTGGATCAGAGGGTGAAGAGGGATGTTTTGCAAATCCTCGCCTCCGTCTACCAGAGTGAGCTGATCGGTGTTGGCGACACGGCTGGTCTGGTTGTTGACACCAAAGAAAGGGTTCGGCCAGTTGGCAATGTCATCGTTATCCTGACCAATGTTGGCCAAGACGGAGGTGATAGCCTCGTTAATCAATCCGGTAGAACCGTTGACTTGGAGGAAAGCCTGGTTGAACAGCGAGCTGGAAGTACCCATGACATATCCGGCGTTGTCGAAGCCGCGGACACACTGTCTGTCTCCCTCAACAACGACACCGTCTGAGAAGTTTGAACCGATGTAGCGCAGAGGAGCAAAAGCATAGGTGGTGGGGTCGAAAGTTCCGAGTTCCCAGGGGTTGAACTCATAGACAGTAGCGTTACCGTCAATGACGAGCTGGCCTCTAGCACGGCCATCAGCAACGAAGATGGGCATGGGGGTTTCTCCGTTGATGAAGTTCTCGCTGTCGGCGATAGACGAGAATGTAAAGGCGGGACCTCCCATAGATGCATTGATCAATTGATATGAGAGTGCGCGGCCCCAGTAATCGGTGATGGTTGTCTCGTATCCAGCATCGTTCTTGTCCTGGACTGTGTCGTAGATATTCCTCAGGTATTCGGCGGTGTTCAGGATTGAGATACCACTGCTTTCAGGACCTTCGAGAATCGAACGTCCAAACTGCCATGTGCTTCCCTCGCCGTTGGCTGTGTCTTTTGAGAGAATGTCTTGAACAGAGGTGAAGTTGTTGATGAACAAGCTACCAACCATCCATGAACCTCCTGAGAGACCAGCGAGGTAGGTCGAAGATTGCAAAAGACCACCCAACTGACCAGCGCCGGTGGCATTGGTAGTGCGGTTATCAAATGCGGCCACGGCACCAGCGTAGTTCATCAAGGCTCGATAACCACCACCAGATCCAGCAATAGCGATATTAGGTAGAGCGCTGACGTTGTTTGCTGCGCTATCGATGTATGCGTTGGTGTCAAGTCCAGCGATGTTCATGCGACCAAGCAAATCTCTCATGGCCGAGACAGTGTTGTTCCTGCGTACGTAGAGCCATTCTGTCTCGTTGGGAGAAATGGTGGATGCGTTGCGGATGGTAGGACGATTCGAAGGACAGTCGACATGTGTAGGCACGTAGCCGTTAGGGGCGTCAGGGAAAGAGCGCTTGTAAGCCACAAGAGGGACAGCGAGTGCTTCTGCGGCAGCTTGCTCAAGAGAGGGGTTACGAATAGCAACAATATCGGCAGAAACCTCAGGAAGAAGAGCGGCGACCGACGCCAGGCCGGTCAATGCTGTGTGGGCCTTCATCCTGATACTCAGATAGAGATGTAGATATGAGAATAAAGAGTAGCAAATCTCAGCCAGCGAACGGGGCGAGTCAAAGATATATACAGTATCAACTCTTTCTGCCGCAGCCGGCTCCCACGGGAACGGTAGCAGTAAAGTGACGTCTACGCTAAAATTATTACAGTTTCATGCAGGACCCAGCACATCTTGGCGCTCTCCAATTCTCATCTTATTGTCGCCCTTGATACGCTCGAATACGCTCCTCCGACTAGTTTGATATTGCAAAAGTATTGTGCGCGTAAGGGGAAATGATTGTGTCTTTGTCGTACACAGTCATGTCAGCTGTGTCGTGCATTTGGGCGGCCTTGAAACAACAGCCACAGCCGAAAATATCTTTTGCTGAGCACAAGATCAATTGCTCAAGTCGATCTACGACCACCCCGCGGGAGCCCTGCGGATCAATCTGAACCGACAACTAGGAAGCAGTTGCCACTCAGCCACGGTGCAGCCATCTCAGCCAAAGTGCAGCCGCGTGGCTTGCTTAAACTTGCTGCACACTGCTCCACAGCTCCGGCACATCACTCCGACCATCTCAATCTTGCTCAGTCTTGTCATGCCGAACGATGCGCACAATGACATCTACTTTTGTCTTTTGACACCTTTTTCTCTCCATGTACTTTGCTCAGCCCTGCTTTTTCGGATCCTCGAGGAAGCGAGAGTTTCTCGGCCCTCTTGCGGCCGACGGCTGTGCATCGTTGCTGTGCTTACCATCAGGCAAGGGACGCTCACAAAACCGCCGCTTATTGGCCGACCTTAACGGGCAGCAATCCTTCATGATCGTACTGCTTTACGATGAAGCCTTCTGTAGTGGATTGCGATGGAGAAAAAAAATTTGATAACATTGATGTTCACAACTCGCCGGATCACGTCCGCGGCATCTGGAAACATGCAGAAAAAGTATTGTATTGGTGGTTGGATTGTGCATTCTCGACCTGCAGCAAATACATGCTGTTATTGCATCCTCACATTGGGATGTTCGACTTTGGTGCATTTTCCTCTTATATTGACCGAAATAAAAAGGTGAGAGCAGATGATTTAGGTACTTGGTCCGACAGGATGTTTGTTCCTCGAGACGAGAATGAGGAAGATACATACAGAAATCGCTGGTAGTCTACAACCATTCGTACGTCCAGCATCGGTCTTCGCTCTCCACTGCTTTGTGAATGTAGTCTGCAATGATTCGCACGCGGATAGCATTACTTGTCGTTGAAAAGAGAGCATCCATGCTATGTATGAGTTCACATGCTTTTCGGCTTTTTGTCTTCTTCTCTCTGGATGTACACCTCCGTTCAAAAAGTCTTTGTGCATCTCTACAGACACTTTTGCTAGCAGAAGGGTGGTCAATTGTACTAAAATCATTCGCCCAGGGGCTTTTGTCTTCACCACGATATAAAATTCGAGCAATATCAAGTTTGTAAGATCTCTTCTGATTTTAGCCAGCCAGGGTTGGTCAGGCATAGACATTATATATACATGATATTTTCGTTGCAAGTCAAAATGATTGAGCAGTATGACCTGTGATTTTCAGCATCCATTGTTCTTCATGAATTTTCAAATCTCCCTAAGCGCGAGGAACGTGAACAGGGACGTTTCTTCTGCCCTTGGTATCTCTCTTGACAATGGTAGATCTCTTGGAGAAGATGTCGCCCGAAACCTCGGGTCCCAAGCCAAAGTCAGGAGTGCCACCAAGAGTGCCGAAGATGTCACCAACATAGTTGGTAGCGTTGACACCTTGAGCGAAAGTGCTGTTCCAGCCGTCGAGAATACCCTGAACGACCTGAATACCAGCCAGGTAGAGGTTGTTGATGGCGGGCTCGAAAGCACCTTGGACGGATGACTCGAACAAGTTGTAGGTGGCAGAACCGCCAACCCATGGACGGTCGAAGTCAGAGGCAGTTCTCATGACAATGACTCTGCTGTAGTCAACAAGTCTCTCAACGGCGGCACGGAGAAGAGCGGCAAGGGTGGCGTTGTCTTCCTGGGCGGTAGAGCAGTAGTTCCCGGTTCCGTTGGTGATGAGAGTGGTGAAGTTGTCGAAGGCTTCACCGAGAAGACGGCCTGAGTAGTAGACGTCGGAGGTAGCAACGTCACACTCGACTACACTAGGACCACTGGCAGAAGCGCCGGCAGCGTAGATCTCATCGTTCTCGTACAGAGCACGGTAGGCGACCGCAGCATCGGAATCGTTGAGGACTGCCTTGCGGGCAAAGTTGGCAGCAATCTTCTGCAGGTCCTGGTTGACCTCGAAGACTTCAGTGCCATAGATGTTGGCAGGGTATTCAGAAGGGCTTGTAGCACCGAGGGGGATGTATCCAGTGGAGAAGTTTCCAGGGATGTCACGAGGATCGAACTCGTGCTGGAGGGCAACTTGAACGGCATAACGAGCGAAGGTAACCGAGCAGATGGTTGCAACTTCAGGGTTGATTCCAGCAATACCAGCAACCATGAAGTAAGTGGTTGTCAGGTCGAAGCGAGGGCTACGAACAAGCGAGGCGATTGTGACTGCAGCATTGATCTCGCTCTCGCCAGTGATGACCTGACAGACATCTCCGTCCTCCGTGCAATGAACGTGGGGGAATAGAGGCGAGGCTCCAGGCAGAGAAATATTTCTGGCCAGGAGGTTGAACTCGGGGATTCCGTACCAGATCTCAGCTTCAGGTGTGAACATCGAGATGATCATCATCTTAGGCTTGATCACATATTCCAATGCTCTTTCGACGACAGGGACAGGCTTGTGCAAGACGGAGGCAGAAACGACGGAGCTCAAGCCCAAGAGGGCCGAGGCAATTGTGGAAGAGACGCGCATTTTGTAGTACAGAGACACACGAGTAGTGCGAGAGAGAAACGACAGGAGAGCACCTACGAGTAAAAAATTGTGGAATGGCTGGCGATCAGAAGCACTTTAAATGCGCCGGCATGACTGACTCGACGGAAATAGAGACTTGTTACCCAGCTCCATACCACCTAGCATAGCTAGCCGATGAGCGCGCTGTGCACCTCAGACCGGCCTTCTCAAAGATCCAAAAAGCTTCTGAACCAGCAAAAATGCACAAGGGTTGCACGCGTTTCCGCGTTGCTATACGTCATGCCGAGAGACATGCTAGCCTTGTGAGGGTGAACTCTAACTTGAATTGGCAGGATACATGAGCTTGGTCCAGGTCTTATCTCTGAAGCCGAGTGAAGGCTGGTCAAAGTCACGCAGCCAAGGGATCGTCTTTGTGAAAACATCTTTCTTATCATTGAATGGCGCTGCAATGGCTCGGCGTAGGATTCGGACAGGCGAACTGCGAGAGAATTGTGTATCGTGTCTTGATGAAGTTGAAGGTCATGCGATTACAGTCATTATGGCCACAAAGAGAAAGTGATCTTGAGTTGCTTTCGTGACATATTCACGGCTACGGTGACTTGGATTGAAAGGATCGGACCGCAAGCTTGAGAGCTCTTCATTCGCTCGAGCACCAAACCTTCGATATGGCCAAGCAAAAGTTGACAAGGCTCGAGGAGGTTGATTTAGATCTCAGCATAAGACACAGACTATGCCAATTATATGGCTGAACCTGTCTTCAGAAGGATAATATAAGAGACCTTCAATGGTCGAATTGGCCTTCCCTCATGGCTTTGTGTACTGGATTTTCAACATCGACAACACCAGTAGCTTTCAGCCTCTCGAAAAGTACGAACAGACGCTCGGCCTCGCGTTCCTTCTCCTCGTCCGTCATCTCAGGTTCTGGGTCTGCAGACTCGGCAGATCGGCGTTGACCAGTGATCGGGTTGATGTCTGCACTCTGTGCATCTGCTTGCATCATACTCTCAGGTATCTGAATGTTGTGTGTGGAAAGGAATCCCGCCGCATAGCCATATCCAATATTGTGAATGAAAGTCGTCGGATCACTGTCTGAGAGTTCGAAAAGTAGAGCAGAGATACTCTCGCGTAGGTTCATCACAGCGGGAGAGATAGAAAGCCGCAAGAGCCTTGAGGCTAATGTATCACCCTGACCTAAAGGTTTGGATCGAGCCTGCTCATCCGGCAGTAGGGCAGCCTGCATACAGTTGCGTACTTCCGGTGAGGCCTTTTCTTGAATCTTTCGTAACAATGTCAATGAAGGAATGCCACCTTGGTCAAGCTGCTTCTCCGGATAAGCCTTGATGGCAAGATCGAGGATATTGATCAACTGCTGAACCTGTGTCTCAGACGGACATGTTTCCTCATTTATGTGCATGTTCATCAAAGCGTCGATGATAGAGCTAACAGGCGCCTGTAGTGGCGGTTCAGGAAGTTTCTGATGCGACAGTATGGTGAATAAATCCGGTACACAACTGGCAAACCTTGTTGCTAATCCAGGTTGCCTAGCCGTTACGTTGAACAGCAGCTTCAGGGACTCAGTCATAGCCATAGCGTCCATGGGATGTGCGGGCCGACTGGTTGGATCTGCAAGTCTGTCGGCATGTCCAGCGAGATTCTGATTGAAATCAGCACACATCGCAGGCATTCAAGAGTAATGAACATACCCTGCATATGCTATTGGCTAGCTCATGCTTCTGCACAAGCTCCTGGAGGTCGACGGTAGTTTTGTATGTGAGGAGGAACACGATGCGAGAAATCAAGAATTCATCATCTCGGTCATCGTTCTGTCCTACAATGTCAGCTTAGCGCCGACAAAGCTGTAGCAAACAACTTACCCGAAGTCGTTCAGCAGCTTTGTCTCCGTAGTCCAGGTCCAATAAATACTGTCTCGGCTTTTCTTGTAAAAGCATAGCATTCGCCAAACATCTTAAGGCTTCCTGAGAGACGTCTAACTCGGCAACATCGAAACCGTATTCACACAACGTTTCAATTCCCTTTTCTGCATCAGCTTACTATTCGTCAGTGGATGGTCACGGTTGTACCTTCTTGGCAAATATAGATTCAGAATTGGCAGGATCTCTTCCTAGTACTTTGAGCTGCTCAAGCAACTGCTTACGTCCTGAGGAGATTTGAGCTCGGCGGGGTTTCAACAGACGGATCTCAAGACATACGCGCAGGGGATAATTTCTCGTCCTGGAGATCAGCAGTAAGCTGTTTCAATAGCTCATCAACCTTGGCCTTTCCTAAACATGCATCAGTCGGATATAGAGACGAGGAAGATCCTCAATAAGCCCACCTTGGCCATTCATCTGCGAAGCGCCAGCAAACATGTTGGAGTATGCCGTTCACGGGGGTTTGACGGTCAGAGAAGAAGGAGCAATTTCCAAATTGGGAAGCGGTCACCAAGCAACTACAAGCGTGCCAAGAAATAAATTGAGAGCTCAGACTGCAACGCGAAACAGCCGCCTTCTACGCGTGCCTCGAGGCGCGTCATCTTGGATGCGGGAAGTGAGGTTTACTTGACAACGCTCCGAGACAACACGATCATGTTGGATGAGCATGATTGAGTGAAGAAGACCTCGGACTAGACACTCTTTCCACAATCTGGCAATGGTCTCTGCTGAGCCTCTCGAGCATCTCGCCAATCGACCTCCCACCCCTCCAAAAGAAGTCGACCACGACCTGGACCAAGCCATCAATCTTCTACAAGTCGGCTTTACGACAAATCTCGACCAGGTCCAACAGCCTGCCTCACGAGCGGGCACTCCAGTCCAACCTTCTCCTCCATCTTCACAAGAGAACGGCTCGCGACACAGATCGAGCAAGCGAGTCGAATTCTCACCATGCGTCACGGCCCATGACCCTACGCTTTTCCACGCCATCTCAGCAGGCGCTGCTAGTCCACTGCCGCGCCGATTCCCGTCGAGCAAGCAACCCCGACCCGTCAGATCCATCCTGAAGGCCACCGTAGATTTGCAAACTCCTACACCCGACACTGCATCTCCTGCCGCCGATTACTTCTCCATATCCGATCCGAAGACGTTTCCCATCATGCTGGACTCGGTCCTTAAGTTCCTTGATGCACCTTCTACGGCAATGCGTCTGGATGGGTATAGCACACTCAATGGGGCTCTCAAAGCTTACGACAATCTTCCTGATGTGAATGCGATGCGACTAAAGATGCCGCGCCTTATCAAGTACATGTCTCGCGACATCCTCGAGTCGAGTTGGAAGTCGGACCCCATGACATCTAACCTCACCACACAAGCTCTGAAACTCACAACCGCAATCTTGATGTTGCCTGCCCTCGAAGACACTCTGGACGAGCAATTCCAAACTCTGCTTGTCGATCGTGCCGCTGAAGTCTTGGAACAAGACCCTGTGCCGAAATCAATCGCCAACCACCACATGTTCTTGCTCGCAACTCAGCAGTTTACTCCAAGAGTTGTAACTTCGAGCAAAGTAGAGCGAATCGTCTCATCACTCTTGACCATCCATGAGCGGGTCAGTGGTAATAGTGTTATTGCGTCTCGTCTGGTCATTTTCCAGCGCTTGATGGACCAAGCTCCGTCTGTCATGCTTGCCAACATGCGTGAGTGGATGCCTCACGTGTTTCATGGTGTCCTGAGCAGCATCAAAGACATACGTGTTCGTGCCGTTGAGACAGGCACCCAAGCTGCAACGATATATGGAACGTCATATCAATCGACAAAAATCATCATCGATCTCTTCAATACTGTCACTGCAGAAGGTACCACGTACGGGGCATACTTCACTGCCCGTCTCTTCGACATGGCCAAACCAAAACCGAGTGAAGGGAACACTGACCTCGAAGAGGCAGTGCCTCAGATATGGTCCATGGTTGTTCTGTTCTTCAGAAGCAAAAAAGTCAGACTTTCGCAATGGAAACTGTTCTGCGAGGAATGGTTCCTGTTAATCCAGAACTGTCTCAACAGCAAGAATCTGACAGTCAAGTTCCGCGCTACTTGCGCCTGGAACCGTCTTGTTTATGTTGCCAATCCAGACCGCGAAATGCTGGAGAAGATGGAAGGTTGGGATCACACCCTTCGAGTCCCTTTTGTGCACATCCTTCATACTAACAAGGGCCGAGACAAAAAGAGCAAGGAAGTCCGTCACATTGCCCTTTCTGGCTATTGCAATTTGCTACACTACTCCTTACGTCCGACTCAGCCCTGGGAAGATTTGGACTACTTTTGGAATATTTACGTTCATCAAGTGCTCTCGAAATTGCTTCTGTCTGGTGGAAGAGATGCGAATCTGGCCTGTCGCGTCCTCAAATCGCTCCTCGATGGCAAGTCAGCGGTATGGGACGAAGAGCTCGCAAATAAAGCCCCCATACTCCCCGAAGCTCTTCCCCGATTGGATGCCAAATGGATACGGTCACGGGCTAGGCTTGTACTGGAGTTGTTGGGTCCGTTTTTGGAGCTCTCGCTGGCACAACCAGGAGACGGCCGTGGAGTTGACGGAACCCCCTGGCGTGAGTTTATGACCGCCATCGCAAGGGCTGGAAGTCATGAGGTGTTGAGATCTCAGGAACTTAAAGAGTGCCTAGCTGAACTCATGAATCTGTTCAACCGTCTTTGGACAAAGGCACCGCAAAACGAAGAAACTACGGAAATTCCCTGGATTTCTCGTTTCACGTCACTGATTCAGTGCTCCATTGAAGTGATCGGACCTTTGCCGTTCAGCGAGGAGAATCTCACCCGCAACGAGAGTAGAACTCTCGAGGCTGCCCCAACTCCGTCAAACCGTTCATCAAAACACCACGACAGGCTGCAGTCGTCTGCCGTCTTCCTTTTCAATCTGTTCGCTCAGCCACCCAACACAATCAAGGCCGATGAGCCATACTCAGATGCCGCCAAAGACTTGTTGCACTACATTTGTCTTGGCCGAAGCTCTCGTAAAGAGCGATTGGAGATCATTCGCAAGTGTGTGCAGGCGAGCTCAGTGTCCACCTCGGTATTGCTATGGAAGATTGCAGTCCAAGAGACTATCGCTGTTCTTCTCGATCCCAACCTCAAGGAAGCAGTCCAAGAACCAGCTCGTCTTGGACACCAAGTCCGACATGCCATCTCTATATTGGCATCAGGCTTCCACCATCAAATCAGCGGAGATGATGCATTGCCTGCTGCTTTCCAGCTTATTGAAGTCTTGGCAAAGATCTTGAAACAAGAAGCTGGCGAAGGTGGCATAACTCTCGGTTTAATGGAGCCTCTGGCAGAAGCACTGTTACATCAGAGTGATAAACCAGTCCCAAAACTCGTCCTCGTCCAATTCGCCACGAAGCTACTTCAAGAAGGTGTGTTCCCGCGCAACAAACAGCAAATGGATGAGGCGCGCAGGTCTCTCTGGAACACGCCTTTACCACATTCAAAACAGTCGGGTTTCGAGCCATTCAACCATGTTTACGATCTCACGAACAAAACGCTTTTAGTCTCGTATGATAGTATCCATGAAAGTGCTCTTTACCTAGCAGAATTTGTTGAAGCGACACAAGGATTTTTGGCGAAGTGCCCTCTGTCTCTTTTTGCATCACCTGCACTACGCAGGATGCAGCCTGGCATCTCACGGGTGGTCAAGGATGACGGTCGCAAGCTTGCAGGTAGCAAAGACGTCCAAGAAGTTTCCCGCAAGGTGGGTCATGGTTTGTCCCAATATTTTAGTTTCGACCTTGACTGACTCGCATAGGTCCTTGTTTTATGGCAGTCCATACTCGATCACTTGAAACACCTCCCTTCCAACAAGACACTTCTCAAAGCGTTGGACGGATTGTTTGCTGCCGGCCTGAATAGCACACACCGAGAGATGATAAATCTCACTGTTTCCTTCTGGAACAGTACATTTGGCCAACTCGCAACTCTCGAGTATCCCGAAGAGGTTGAGCAGGCAATAAGGCGACTGCGTCCGCTTGTTGAGCTTGATTTGCCTACATTCCCTGACAAAGCTGACGCATCCGTAAGTAAATCTTGAGGTCTCAGACCAACGCGTGCTGACAAGACTAGGAGTTGCCTCCGATGCATGACTTGATCGAGACTGAAACCGATGTGGGTATTCAGGAAACGCCATCACCAATTAAAAAACCTTTACATAAAAGGCCTCAGAGATTGAGTGTACTCAGCCGGACAGCCATCGCTAGTCCTCAACGAGAAAAACCTGTAACGCGACGACAGTCTGCATCTAAGACGGCCTCAAAGACCAAGTTACGGCACAACGACTCTCAAGTTGAATTCACAACTGTTGAGGATTCGTCACCAGTAGCGATAGAATCTCAGCTCTTGACTGAACACCAAAGAGAGGTCAAATCACGGCAACAGTTCGAGACCGCACCATTGTATCCAGAATTTTCTTCAAGCCCGGGACCACAAAGAAGAGCCTCAAGATCTGGTCTGCCACTATTGGACTTTTCCAGGCAGCAAGGCGTGGCCGACACAGGGTATGCTACTCCTACCTTGAATGATGATGGCGGACCGATGGATGAGTACATTACTTCCTCGCCGACTCCAAAAGCGGCTGAGAAGCTGCAAGCGCCCGTCATGGAGAATTCGGTAATGGAAGATACGGCACTCGACGAAGATGATGGCAACATTCCGTCGTCGCCACCAGAGTTGGCAGATGAGACCGTGTACGAAGGTACCACCGAGCTTGAGAACTTGCAACCTGCAGAACAGGAAGAGCAAATCGACAACATTCAAGACATCGTTTCTGAGGTAGCGAGACCTTCTGTCAAAGCGCTTCCCGCGCTCAAACGTCTTGTACAGGATTCTGAAGCTGGAACTTCGTCTGATGTCTTTACGGATGCTCATTCAGAGGACCCCAATGCTAGAAACGACGGACCCCTAGGCGAAATGGTGCACGACGCCAATGAAGCAGTTGGCATGGTCGCAGAAGTTCAAGAGAAAGAATTGGATGAATCTGGACAGTCGTCTCCAATTCGCTTTACGGACAGTCACTCGGTACAGTCACAAGGAACAGGCAAGAGTCCTTACGATGAGAACATGGTCGGAGAGCCGGAAGACGTTCTTGAGCAAGATGACACTAGCAGAATCTTGGATTCATTCGTCAAGATCACGCCTGTCGAGAATGACGAGGCTCCGGACGATCAAGATGCACCACAGGAAAACCCGAAGCCTCTCTCATCTGGTGTAAAGCGTAAACGAGATGATGCACCTGAAGTACGAGAGACCCGAGCCTCGGCCAAACGACGCAAATCGTCTACGTCGCCGATCAAGCGCATATTCACCAGAACGTTCGCATTGTTCACAGGCAGTCAGGCAGAACAAGACGATGACGACGAGGAGATGGAGGACTGTATAGTTGTGGGAAGCCAACAAGATCCCGAAGAAGAGGAAGAGGAAGCGTCCCAATCAGATGTGTTAGAAGGCACTCGGGTCCCTGATTCTGCCCTTCCAAATAGTGCCAGACGCGGGCGAGGACGACCCAGAAAATCGACGACGCCAGTGATTGGCAGTCCGGCCTCTTCCGTTCGGACTCGAGCGTCAAAGCGACGTGCCTCTGCTCTCGAGACCGAGGACAGCCGAGTCCCCGTCGTTGGTGACACGCCTGCGCCCAGCAAATCTCGAAGGACAAGACGAAGTCAAGATGCGAAGGACGGGCAAGCAGTTGAGCATGTCACGCTCCCTCAGACTCGTAGCCGAGCACGCGAGCTCGAGGCTGTCATGGTCAGTCCACATAAGCCTGATGAGTCCTCTGCGGCCGAGGATCCGTTGGATGAAGAGGCAATGGTAGACGAGTCGGAGGTTGACGAAGACGAGAACCAAGAGGCGGACTCGCAGCTGAAAGACGAAGAAGAAAAGGCAGCGATTGTTGGGCGACCGATCATCAAGCCTCAGAGTGTGATTGGGCGGTTGAAAATGCTTCTCAGCGATTGTAAGGCGCTGTTTCTCAACTCGCGTGAAGAACGAGAGCTTCAAGATGTCCTGTATGCATTGGGAAGAGAGGTGTACGAAGCTCGGAACCGAGGACGGGAACAAGAAGAAAGAGGAGAAGAAGAAGAAGAAGAATGAATGAATAGTATAATGTAAATTGAATCAGAGCTGAATGATGATGGTTGAAAGTTGAAACAAGTTGACATAACTTTGTGGAGAAGTTGTGAATGAAATGCAAGCAAGGGACGGTGAAACCATGACGCACTGCAGGAGCAACCCCACCAAGCGAAGGAGCTACAAACAGCAAACAACTGCTTTCTGCCCTTGATTCCTACAATCTAGAAGACTCTTTCAGGTTAACACAGCAGAAAGGCAATCATGGTCGACAGAGCACACAAGCCCTCAGCACTCTCTCCCAGTGCCACCGGCCCTCAGCCCACGGTGCACTCGGACGGCAACAAGGTCACTGCCAGCCTGCCCACCGGCGACTCAGTCGAGGTGATGCTGTATGGCGCTACCGTCATCTCCTGGAAGAGCAACGGCAAGGAAAACCTGTGGTTGAGCTCCAACGCCAACCTCGAAGGCAAGAAGGCCATCAGAGGCGGTGTCCCCGTCGTCTTCCCTGTATGTCCTAGACGCATGGCGCCTCGTGCGAACCAAGCCGTACTGATGATGCCGTGTGTAGAACTTCGGTCCCGCTCCCAAGAACCACGCTACCTCGAGCCTCCCGCAGCACGGCTTCGGACGCATCTCACACTGGGAGTACCTGGGCACCACCTCGTCCGAGTCGGGCAACCAGGGCAAGGGCAGCGACGATTCGATCCGCCTCGACTTCGGTCTGACCCCCAACAACTTGAGCGACGACATGAAGAAGGCCTGGCCCTATGACTTCAGCCTGCAGTACAGCGTCACTCTGTCCAAGGACGGCCTGCAGACCATGATCAACGTCCGCAACCAGGGCGACAAGCCTTTCGACTTCCAGACTCTGTTCCACACCTACTTTGCCGTTTCCGTATGACACGTCTGCATCTTGCCCGACTCTGCCGGCATGCTAACGGCCTTTGATAGGACATCTCCAAGGTCAAGGTCACCGGCCTCTCGGGCGTCAAGTACATCGACAAGATCCTCAACGCTACCGAGCACGATTCCACCGGCAATGAACTTCGCTTCGAGGGCACGGTCGACCGCGTCTACAAGTCCTTCAAGCAGGACACCACCTCTATCCTGGTCGACGACAAGCCTTGTCTCGATGTTATCAGAGACAACATGCAGGATACCGTCATCTGGAACCCTTGGAAGGAGGGTGCTCAGGCCATTGCCGACTTTGAGCCCAAGGACGGATACAAGAACATGGTCTGTGTCGAGCCTGGTGCTGTCAACGGCTGGACCACCCTTGACCCCCAGGACGGCTTCGAGGCTGGCCAGTTGATGAAGAGCTACCTGTGAACGAGTGAAGGACACGAATGCGAAATGATTGTGACGAAGGAAGAAGCATCAAGCATGTTACAAGCAGCCATATAGACATAATCAACATCTACAACCGCCGTCTGTCTTTTGGTGATCAACAAGAGTGCGGTACCAATTCCGTCCTCAAGGGCCACCTCCAATATCCCCGCATCGACCCCACTAGCAACCCATCTTGCATGCCGC